>WNWK01000308.1:162500-330000 GCA_009830355.1 Cherax destructor
GGAGGAGGAGGAGGGAGGAGGAGGAGGGAGGAGGGGGGAGGAGAGGAGGAGGAGGAGGAGGAGGGAGGGAGAGGAGGAGGAGGAGGAGGAGGAGGAGGAGGAGGAGGAGGAGGAGGAGGAGGAGGAGGAGGAGGAGGGAGGAGGAGGAGGAGGAGGAGGAGGGAGGAGGAGGAGGAGGAGGAGGGAGGAGGAGGAGGAGGAGGAGGAGGAGGAGGAGGAGGGAGGAGGAGGAGAGGAGGAGGAGGAGGGAGGAGGAGAGGAGGAGGAGGAGGGAGGAGGGAGGAGGAGGAGGAGGAGAGGAGGAGGGGAGGAGGAGGAGGAGGAGGAGGAGGAGGAGGAGGAGGAGGAGGAGGAGGAGGAGGAGGAGGAGGAGGGAGGAGGAGGAGGAGGGAGGAGGAGGGAGGAGGAGGGAGGAGGAGGAGGAGGAGGGAGGAGGAGGAGGAGGAGAGGGGAGGAGGGAGGAGGAGGAGGAGGAGGAGGAGGAGGAGGGAGGGAGGAGGAGGAGGAGGAGGAGGAGGAGGAGGGGAGGAGGAGGAGGAGAGGAGGAGGAGGAGGAGGGGAGGAGGGAGGAGGAGGAGAGAAGAAAAAGAAGAAGAAGAAGAAGAAGAAGAAGAAGAAGAAGAAGAAGAAGAAGAAGAAGAAGAAGAAGAAGAGAAGAAGAAGAAGAAGAAAGAAGAAGAAGAAGAAGAAGAAGAAGAAGGAGTGGTCGATGTTGGGGGGATGGTTGTAGAGTTTTACGATCAGAGTGGGGATGGAGGTTGCAGGAGTCGATTCACAGCTCCTGGCCCCGCCTCTTCGCTAGTCGCTACTAGGTTCACTTCTCCCTGCCCCAAGAGCCTTATCGTACGTCCACCCAAAATCGTGAAGTTGTCCACATTTTGTTCGAGCAGCCGGGCTGTGGTTCGTACGTGATCCACCGCGAGGCCTGGTCATGCACCGGGCCGCGGGGGCGTTGACCCCCGAAACCCCCTCCAGGTATACTACACTAACCACAGTGGGTGAAATAGTGTGAGTGTTAACATTTGTCCAAGGCACTGTGTGTGCGTGCGTGCGTGTGTGTGTGTGCGTGTGCGTGCGTGCGCGTGTGTGTGTGCGTGTGTGGGTACGAAGAGAGAGACCCATTGAGTTAGTGGTAGAGAGTAACAGAGGACGAAGAGCGGTGGTGGTGGTGAAGACGAGGGGTATGGGAGTAAGGGGAAGAGGGGGAGGAGAGGGAAAGATAGGTAGAATGAGTTCCACAGCTAAAGATAAATGTATTGTCTAGATACAACAAAAGAAAAAAAGAGGGGAGGGGGGATGATGAAGAAAGGAAGATGAGAGGGAAGAGAGTAGAAAGGTGAAGCAGAGATAATCAACGGTGAATCATTGATGTCAACCTCGTGGTTACCTACACGATGTTGACGCCTTAAATAATACATGGAGATCAATAATGAGAAGCTTGTGTAACATTTGAGAATCTTTATTGAGGAAACATTTCGCCCGTCAGTGGCGTCCTCAGTCCAATACAGAGAAGAACCACAGTGAGGTCACCTGTGTGACGTGTGTTTAACAAACATGTGTGCTTATGTGGCACATATGTTATAACTTTGTGCTCTCTCTCCTGCACTGTCAGAGATACTGCTAAACAACGTCGTCATTGTTAATAAAGACTCCCTGATGACAAGCTGGGCTTCATTCCATTTGCTATGTATATATATGCTCCATGCATATATGTATATATATGCTTCATGCAAACACTGCTTTGATATCACTGCTACACACGTATTTGTTTCTTGCTTCTAATAGTCTCATCATACGTCCTTCCCTTCGGTGTCCAGTATAGTGTAGACACTGAAAGCTGTGGCAGAATGACACCAGAGGCATCTGCCACTGGTGTCATTCTGCTACAGCTTTCGTGGTCACATTGATGCCACTCTTAGCAGGTGTCATAAGGATGTTACTGTCACAACCATAAGGAAAATGATAGGCTGGATAACTGGAAACCTCCAAACAAGAGATGCCAAGCCAATGATGATAGCTACTTGTTCTCTCTGAACTGAAATATTGCTGTACAATAACGCCCACTTTTAAGGATGGAGAATGTAAAGAAATTTTTTCTGACTATATATATTCAGTCAGGTATATAAATTATTGGGAACAATTATGTCCCTCGAACTGTACTCCCCAAAAAGTAGGCGATGAAGATACAGCATAATTTAGACCTGAAACATTTTGGAGGAATTGGTCCGAAGTCTGAAGAGATCATTTCTTACGAAAGCAACAGACCCAACAGACGGTGCGAAATACTTCCAGTGAAAGCAGGTTGCAAGAAAAGAAAGATAATTCAGAAAGTGTAAGGGGACCAAAACTTTCATACCCCTTCCTTCATACATAAGGTGAATTACAAACATACTCCTTTGGCTGTCTTTAAGAGGGGATTGATAAACCATACCACGGGTGGGGTTCGAACCCCACCCGTGGTATGGTTTGTTTGCAATCGTGTCATTACGATTTCGTGAGTCAGGGGATTGATAAGTTCCTCATGTCAGTTCCTTATCAGCCGGGCTATAGTGCCTACGCTGAAGTGCGTGTGGCTAGCACCAACAACTTACTTGATAAGGCATCGAGCAGAAGCATGGTCTGGGGTTTGACCAGGGAGGAGGAATAGACCTCCAAACATGTTTACAGGTACACACTCATATAGTTAAGAGATCCGGCCCTTCTCTCAGCCCTACGCCTTCCCTGAGCCCTGGCCCTTCTCTCAGCCCTGGCTCTTCCATGAGCCCTGGCCCTTCTCTCAGCTCTACGCCTTCCCTGAGCCCTGGCCCTTCTCTCAGCCCTGGCTCTTCCATGAGCCCTGGCCCTTCTCATAGCCCTGGCTCTTCCCTGAGCCCTGGCCCTTCCCTGAGCCCTGGTCCTTCCCTCAGCCCTGGTCCTTCTCTCAGCCCTGGCCCTTCCCTCAACCCTGGCCCTTCCCTCAGCCCTGGACCTTCTTTCAGCCCTGGCCCTTCCCTCAGCCCTGGACCTTCTTTCAACCCTGGCCCTTCCCTCAGCCCTGGCCCTTCCCTCATCAAACACTGTCACCACAAAACAACTCCAGTATAATTGCCATGCGTCACCATACATGGTCACCACACAAATCATCTATCAGTTGCCACACATTTTCCTTACACATCGTCACATCTCCAACAGTCGCTTAACTTCACCACACATCGTCACATCTCCAACAGTCGCTTAACTTCACCACACATCGTCACATCTCCAACAGTCGCTTAACTTCACCACACATCGTCACATCTCCAACAGTCGCTTAACTTCACCACACATCGTCACATCTCCAACAGTCTCTTAACTTCACCACACATCGTCACATCTCCAACAGTCGCTTAACTTCACCACACATCGTCACATCTCCAACAGTCTCTTAACTTCACCACACATCGTCACATCTCCAACAGTCGCTTAACTTCACCACACATTGTCACATCTCCAACAGTCTCTTAACTTCACCACACATCGTCACATCTCCAACAGTCTCTTAACTTCACCACACATCGTCACATCTCCAACAGTCGCTTAACTTCACCACACATCGTCACATCTCCAACAGTCGCTTAACTTCACCACACATCGTCACATCTCCAACAGTCGCTTAACTTCACCACACATCGTCACATCTCCAACAGTCTCTTAACTTCACCACACATCGTCACATCTCCAACAGTCTCTTAACTTCACCACACATCGTCACATCTCCAACAGTCTCTTAACTTCACCACACCTCGTCACATCTCCAACAGTCTCTTAACTTCACCACACATCGTCACATCTCCAACAGTCTCTTAACTTCACCACACATCGTCACATCTCCAACAGTCTCTTAACTTCACACATCGTCACATCTCCAACAGTCTCTTAACTTCATCACACATCGTCACATCTCCAACAGTCTCTTAACTTCACCACACATCGTCACATCTCCAACAGTCTCTTAACTTCACCACACATCGTCACATCTCCAACAGTCTCTTAACTTCACCACACATCGTCACATCTCCAACAGTCTCTTAACTTCACCACACATCGTCACATCTCCAACAGTCTCTTAACTTCACCACACATCGTCACATCTCCAACAGTCTCTTAACTTCATCACACATCGTCACATCTCCAACAGTCTCTTAACTTCATCACACGTCGTCACATCTCCAACAGTCTCTTAACTTCACCACACGTCGTCACATCTCCAACAGTCTCTTAACTTCACCACACGTCGTCACATCTCCAACAGTCTCTTAACTTCACCACACATCGTCACATCTCCAACAGTCTCTTAACTTCACCACACATCGTCACATCTCCAACAGTCTCTTAACTTCACCACACATCGTCACATCTCCAACAGTCTCTTAACTTCACCACACATCGTCACATCTCCAACAGTCTCTTAACTTCACCACACATCGTCACATCTCCAACAGTCTCTTAACTTCACCACACATCGTCACATCTCCAACAGTCTCTTAACTTCACCACATCGTCACAAAATCAAGAAAAAATCTTGTCGCGATTCCGCGTCTAACGGAAATAGAATATCAGTTGTTGAGGACTGATATTGTTGTCGACGACATCACTAAAACACCTGTCAACACCTCCAGGACGAGGACGAGGAACAGGAGGAGGAGGAGGAGAATGAGGAACAGGAGGAGGAGGAGGAGAATGAGGAACAGGAGGAGGAGGAGGAGAATGAGGAACAGGAGGAGGAGGAGGACGAGGACGAGGAGAGGTGGGAAGACTTTCCCATACTGTGGAACAAGTTTTTGTATGGACAACGTCTCGCGCTGTGTATGACTTTATCAAGTTAGCTTGATGAAGTTCTACACACAGAAACGTAGTAAAAAAAAATATTCTGCATGTTATGTCTTCAGTGTTGTTGGCAAGATGACCTGTTATCAGCCATCACTGAGATACACAGGATGACAGCAGTAAGACAAGAGAGAGAGGGGTGGGTAGATTGCATATTCTTGGACTGTAAGAAAGCGTTTGACACAGTTCCACACAAGAGATTAGTGCAAAAGCTGGAGAACCAGGCATGGATAACAAGGAAGGTACTCCAATGGATCAGGGAATACCTGTCAGGAAGACAGCAGCGAGTCATGGTAAGTGGCGAGGTGTCAGAGTGGGCGCCGGTGACGAGCGGGGTTCCACAGGGGTCAGTCCTGGGACCAGTGCTGTTTCTGGTATTTGTGAACGACATGACGGAAGGAATAGACTCCGAAGTGTCCCTGTTTGCAGATGATGTGAAGTTGATGAGAAGAATTCAATCGGACGAGGACCAGGCAGAACTACAAAGGGATCTGGACAGGCTGCAAGCCTGGTCCAGCAACTGGCTCCTGGAGTTCAACCCCACCAAGTGCAAAGTCATGAAGATTGGGGAAGGGCAAAGAAGACCGCACACGGAGTACAGTCTAGGGGGCCATAGACTACAAACCTCACTCAAGAAAAAGATCTTGGGGTGAGTATAACACCAGGCACATCTCCTGAGGCGCACATCAACCAAATAACTGCTGCATCATACGGGCGCCTAGCAAACCTAAGAACAGCATTCCGACATCTTAATAAGGAATCGTTCAGGACCCTGTACACCGTGTACATTAGGCCCATATTGGAGTATGCAGCACCAGTTTGGAACCCACACCTAGCCAAGCACATAAAGAAACTAGAGAAAGTGCAAAGGTTTGCAACAAGACTAGTCCCGGAGCTAAGGGGTATGTCCTACGAGGAGAGGTTATGGGAAATCGACCTGACGACACTGGAGGACAGGAGAGATAGGGGGGGAACACATGATAACGACATGTAAAATACTGAGAGGAATCGACAAGGTGGACAGAGACAGAATGTTCCGGAGATGGGACACAGCAACAAGGGGACACAGTTGGAAGTTGAAGACTCAGATGAATCACAGTGAAGAGGTGGGGCCAGGAGCTATGAATCGACCCCTGCAACCACAACTAGGTGAGTACACACACCGCCACAGAGGACGAAGAAATGAATGAAAAAGAGAAGGATGAAGAGAACAAAAGGAGAAAGAAAAGGCTTTAAAGGAGGAAGAGGATGAAGAGAAAAAGGAGGAAGCGAAGGAGTGAAAGCTGGAAAGACTACAACACTGAGTTACACATGATCCTACACACCTCATTTGGATGAGTTCCCAGAGTTTTTCTACTCCCAGAGTCCGGCCTTGGACCAGGCTCGTCTGGTGCTTCCCTGGTCAACCAGGCTGTTGCTGCTGGTGGCCTGCTCACCCATATATCCATCACAGCCTGGTTGATCTGACACCTGGTGAAGATACTTTTCTAGTTCTTGAACTATTTTCCCAACAGGGTTTCCGATACTTTCTGGTAAGATGTTGAATAGTCTGGGGCCACGGATGTTGCTACAATGTTCTTTTATTGTGCCTACGGCGCTCCTGCTTTTCACTGGGTTTATTTTCCACTGTTTCTCATCTCTCTCATACCAGTATATTATGACAGTGTGCAGATTTGGGGCAAGGCTCTCAAGTACTTTACAGGTATATATTAACATGTATCTCTCCTCCGCTCCAATGAGTACATATTTAGGATTTAAGGCGTTCCCAGTAATTTAAATGCTTTATTGGCTCAATGTGAACTGTAAACGATCTCTGTATCTGTTCCAGGGCTGATATTTCTCCTGCCCTAAGCGGGGCCGTCAACACTGAGCAATATTCCAAATGAGAGAGAACAAGTGGTTTGAAAAGTGTCACCACTGGCATCATTTTCCATGTTTTAAAAGTTCTCTTTATCCACCCTGTAATTTTCCTGGCTGTCGTGACCTTTGTCTTATTGTATTCTTTGAAAGGTCAGCTGACGTAATTGCTCCAATGTCCAGGTCTTTCACGTGTTCCTTTCGTACTATTTGACGATCCTCTTGAGATTTGTATACATACAGTGTCCCTTTTGCGTTCTTAATTCTTTCCATACCTAGGCAGCTGGAACTTATCACCACTGAACGTCATGTTCTTCACTGCCCGCTGGAAAACACTGTTTATATCTTCCTGCAATTTTTCAGTGTATTCTACTAAGGCGACTTTTATGCTTAATTTAGTGTCATCCATAAATGATCATACAAAACTGTGACGAGTGTTTTTGTCTGTCTGCTATGAGGACAAGAAATAGCAAAGGTGCCAGGACAGTGCCTTGGGGTATTGAGCTTTTTACCTCGCTGATGCTGGATTTTGCTTTGTTTACTCTGCTACTTTGCGTTCAGTGTTAGTAACCTGAAAATCCATGTGCCCACCTGCCCAGTTACGCTTATGGCCGTCATTTTGTGTGCAGTCACCCCTTGATAGCATCTGTCAAATGTCTTTGCAAAATCTGTGTATATCACATCTTCGTTTTGGTTTTTTCCAGTGCCTCCGTAATTCTGTCATAGTGGTTCAGCAGCTGTGACAGGCATGATCGTTCAGTTCTAAAACCATGCTGGTTTGGGTTATGCCGATTGTGTTCTTCCATGAAGTTTGTAATCTGACTTCTCATCACTCTTTCAAAGATTTTTATGAAGTGGGAAGTTAGGTCTACTGATTTGTAATTTTTAGCTAGTGCTCTGCTACTTCCCTTATGCAAAGGAGCTGTCTGCATTCTTTAAGATCTCTGGAATTTCACTTAGATCTAAGCTTTTTCTCCAAAGAATATTGAGGGTTCGTGCTAGCAGTACTTTGCACTTTTTTATATAAAAAAAAGGAATTTTATGAATCTGGTCCAGGTGCTGAATTCTATGGCTCTGTTAGTTGGTCTACGCGGCCTTCAGATGGAATGAAAAAGGTTTCAGCATTCTCCACTTTGCTGTCATTTAGTGGGTTGTTGAACTCCGACTTATATTTGAGATTTCTTTCAATATCCTGGATAGCTTATCTTTCACTTTGTGCTTCTTCTGTTATGTACGACATCTTAAGTTTTTGCTCTAAATCGGTGATCTAAGACTATCTTGCCTTCCTTGTGACATATTCACGTTTTTAAGTAATTCGGTAACCCTCTTTCTATATCTGATCTTCTAGCTTTCCTCAATTTAATACACACCTTTGTATGCTTCCGTGTTCAGATTTTCCAGGCACTGGTGAGGATTTAGGGCGCTCATGACTGTTTCTCAGGATATGTTTGATAGTTCTTGGATAATTTTGTCCCAGTCAATTTTATGGTTGTTGAAGTTAAACTTATTGAACCTTCCTTCTCGTATATTATTGCTGGAGTTCTTCAACCCTGAGTTTATACTCGTTAATACTTCTATGATGTTGTGGCCTGAGTATATTGTTTTAATGTGTCTTATTAGTTCCTCGTTGTTTGTGAAGAGCAAATCCAGTGTATTTTCATTTCTAGTGGGATCAGTTATCTGTTGGTTCAATGCTAACTTTTTACAAAGCCTCGTTAGTTTCGTGGTATGTGCCTCTTGAGCCAGAGTGCTTCCACGAACTATTTTTGGTATAATGTTGTGATGAATTATCTTCCATTTTATATTTGGGAGATTGAAATCTCCAAGGAGGATAATATCGGGTGTGGGGTTTTCCTGCCTTTCAAAACAACTATCTGGTTTTCTTATCTGATCTAAGAATTGCTCAGGCGTTGCTGACGTTGGTTCATATACCAGGATAATTACCAGATTCCTATTTTTCACGTTAATACCTAGAACGTCTACTGTATCATTCGATGAATTTAGCAGTTCTGTGCAACAGAAAAGGTTGCATCACTGATATAAAGAAAACAAGTTCTCAGCTCCTCAGATGGAGGTCAGGATAAGCTTAGTTTGTTAGGTTTAAAAGCTATCGACTGCACTTAGGTCATTAAGGCTGCAATTCACCAGTACATTAACATAGAGGAATTAACTTCTGTGTACGGAATGTACACACATATTCACCTGTGTAAATACCTTATTGCTACCAAAAAATCTTTTAAGGTGAAATATCTGCAAATCTTCCAAATACCCATTCTGTCCCTGTCAAGAACCTTGTGGTGCTGCAGGTGAGTTCCTCCCTAAGTGGCACCCATACCGTGCCTTTAGTGGCTCTGACATCTGCCTGGCACCTCATATAATCACATTTACCCAGTTCCTTCCCCAGTTCCTGGGCACGACATCCATTATGGGAATGCTTGGAAGAGAGAGATTTGTGTATGAAAAGGTGGATTTATAGATAGGTATATGAAGTTCCCCCTCTCATTACTTGGTGTCATTCCCCTCTGCTTCCCTCACTACTTGCCCTCAGGGCTGAGACCTTCCCCTCTCTCCCCTCGCCCTTATGACATCAACCTCTATTGTTATTGCCGCCGTCAACGTTCATGTCTCCTGGAGTCTTCAGTTTTATTGACTGTTATTGGCTTTTGTAAGCCCCGCACACGGCGTTCACGGGTGGCATGGTTGGTGGCGGGTGCAGTTGTGGGTGGCAGGCGTGGGCGGCTGCGGCAGGCGCGGGCGGCTGCGGCAGGCGCGGGCGGCTGCGGCAGGCGCGGCGGCTGCGGCAGGCGCGGGCGGCTGACAAGGGCAGCAGACACAAGGGGATGACAAGGTCGCGAGTGACGGTTTTCTTTTTTCATTTAGTAAAACTGAATGCATTAGTAGTGCACTGCTATCTTATTCCATAGGCTGGTTATGTAGTAGGAACAAAAGCTGTATTTTCCCATCGTATCATCACAGGTTGGGGCTGGCTCCCGGAACAGCCATAGCAATAGAAAAAAAACTTCAAAATCGCTGTAATTTTAGTCGACAAACATGTGCATTTACCCACTTAGGAAGATGAGCATTGTGCAGCCTCCCACTCTCATCTGTACCAGACCTTAGAGTGGTACATGTTAGTTGTGTTCCTGGAACACTCATCTGTACCAGCACTTACAATGGTACATGTTGTGTTCCTGGAACACTCATCTGTACCAGCACTTACAATGGTAAATGCTAGTTGTGAGGTGAGTGTTAGAGGAACACAAGCCAAGAGGGAAGCCTAGCCTTGGTCAGGCTGCCAGGTTGTAACTCGACACATCTCACAGGATGTCACTAGGAAATTCCCAGTGATAATGCAAATGTCTTAGACTTAAAATATTCCAATATGCATAAAAAATAGCGAAGTTTTTAAATATGTAACTGCTGTAGGTGTAAATTCTCCAGCACTGTGAGCTAGGACTGTAGAATGTAAGTGTCCTTGTTTCTTTAGCAGAGTCATTATCTAGTGTACTCAGGATTAGAAGGCTTATCTGCAGATACTTATTCCCGGGGCGTTGATCCCCGGAATACCCTCCAGGTAGACAAGTAATAGCATTTTTAAACGTAATTCTAAAATTACTACGTCACTGTGTCTGGTAAATGTGTGTTGGCTTCGTAAAGTCCAGAGGTAAATAAATCATAATTCTTGATGCTAACACTTTCTGACATTGTCTCTAGACTTTCTCTTTTATTATAGTATATCTTTATTAGAATCGTGGGTTACACCAAAGTCAAGGATAATTTAAAAACAATTCCAATTTGAAGTGTTAGGTCATTTGTGATAGATATCCTTTCTTTTTTTTCAAAATAGACTTCGAATGGAGACTTTATTAAGATAATGTTTAAGCTGACCAAGCCTTTTAAAGTCTATAGAGAATATGTGATAAATTTGGGGAATAGTAATGAAAGTGTGTGATTTTTTTTTTAGGTTTTAGTTGGTTGTGTCCCTGAGGACATGAAACACTTTTTTTATACAGTTCAGTTTACAGGCTGAGCTGTTTTCCTGCCACACCTCATTTCAAACCCAGCCCTATGTAAGGTATATTTCCACCCCCAGGATGTCATCCATAATAGTCGACTAACACCCAGGTACCTACTTACTGTTAGGTAAATAGGGACAACATGTAAATGGATAGCAAGGGGTGGAAACGTATGACACTTTTCCTTACACCTGTTCACCTAGAGTAAGTAGGTACCTGGGTGTTAGTTGACTGTCGTGGATGGCATCCCATGGTGTTAGTATAACCTAGGTTTGAGCTTTGAAATGAACTGAGGCAGGATAACAACTTTTATCCTGTAAATTCATTTGTTCAGACAAACTTCCTAGAAGTGTGTGAAGGTGTCCGAGGGGAAGAATGAAGCTAATCTCTGGTCTATCACTGTTCTTCCACCAGCTGTGAGAGCACAAGTGAGGTCGGTTCTCAGAAGCATTTATCCCCGGTGTAAAGTACACGGATGATCATAACCCTCTGAAGAGCATTGTCATTGGTGCCTATATTGCGAATGTTATCACTTGTGTTGCTGTCTATGACACCTCAGAGACTGCTTCCTAATATTCTGGCTGTGTGGAAGATGTCAGTGGTTTCTGAAGCGAGGTTCTGGGCGCTCTCTGGAAGGTAGGTCCTGCAACGATTGAAAAGAAAACAGAAACGGGGAAGTTGAGCCAGGGTAGATCTGGTTAGTTCCAAGACTTTTAGTATCTTATCCTCAAAACTCCACTGTTCCCTCGGTCTTTCCTCATAATCTGAAGTCCAGCTGAGAAGATCGCATCTGTTATCTCTGTGAGCTTTGTCTCTGTAGAAGGTTCAAATACTCTCTCTATAAAATACGGTTTTATATTTTCCACAGTAGGATTAAAGTGTTTGAGCGGTTGACAGTCATAAAGATCACTCGGCCAGTGTTTCTGAGTGTGCTAGTCGTAGTGAAGCTCTGTAGCACTGAGTCGCTTGTACGACCTCTTGATTGTTGTACTCAGTCATTATTGTACACAGTACCTACTGGTAACAGGATTATCATTATTTTCTAAATGATGTATTTATATTTGTATATCAGGGTACGAATACGTTGGAATGTGTGCAAATACAAGTAAAACTGATGCTTGTCAATAACATAACATTGACATGGATACACAAACACGAAGTAACAAGACCCAGTGCATTTCAACCGCACGCTGAGGTCCTCTTCAGCAGAAAAACCTCAGTTGGATGTCAAAATACAGATTATTTTTCTTCCGTGTTTGTCTGCACACGGTTTCATCCCATCATAATGAGATGTCATTAGTGGAACAAAATAATACAATAAAACCTACGTTCAAAGTTCTCAAGCGTCGCCGTGAACGAGAAACTCACCAAACGTGTTCAAAAACTAAATGAAAACCTCTAAAACAAGTTGAGCGCACAAAAAAACCACGCCAAACTTCAACAGTTTAAGATAAACGTGATAAAACAGGACTATATTGTGTGGAGTCTCTAGGCTATAATGGTTTAGACTCTGTTATACCTCCAGCAGAATATATTATTTCCCACACACTATTACATGACACAAGAGGCGATAATGCAGTTCTCAAGAGTCGCGGAGAATGTATTGTTAATGAATGTACAATGTATTCTGTAATACATGTGTATAATATATATGTGTTCAACAACACACTGAGCATATAAGACAAGCGAAAATTTGTGTATGCAATAATTACGCAAAAATCATTCTGAACCTAACGGAAAAATATATTTAATTGTGTTTGTTTATTATTGAATTATTGTAAACTTATCTAAAATATATTTAGTTGGATTAGGCTAAAATAAATTGCGCTTGTTATAATAAGGTTAGGCAAGTTTTCTAGGGTTATTTTGGTACAAAATTATTGATTTTTACATTAACATAAATGAAAAAATATATATCTTTATATATGTATAAGAGAAAATTTTATAAAGGACTTTAAAATGAGTTCTTGCTAATTGATCAGTTTAACCTATTCGGCACGATATATATATATATATATATATATATATATATATATATATATATATATATATATATATATATATATATATATATATAATTGATAAGCAATAGTGTTATCTGAAGGCAGACACATTTGTCATAACATATGCAATAATCTCTGAGGTTCAGTATCGTCTCACTGGTGTAAATATTAACTGGCATAATGCTAGGCTCAGCACGCAGCTTGTATGTATTTTTCATGCAAGTAATGAAGGTACAGTTGCTTCACTATGCAACTTTTGTAGTAGTAAGTGAACTAACGTTTAGTGCTGCTGTTCAGTAAGGTCACACCCACCACTACCACCACCACTAGTACCATAACCACTACTACCACCCCCCCGTCACCAACCAAAATCGTAACCGTCGTCGTCACCCGTCTCGACTAATCCATAATGCAGTAGTGCTTTACCTCCAGGTCCCCGGCGTTTAGCGCCATGTGGAGGCGCTGCGAAAATCAATCTGTTGTCGCTCAATAGCTAGTGTTGGTGTAGTGGGAGTGCCTGGGGTAGTGGGAGTGCCTGGGGTAGTGGGAGTGCCTGGGGTAGTGGGAGTGCCTGGGGTGGTGGGAGTGCCTGGGGTGGTGGGAGTGCCTGGGGTAGTGGGAGTGCCTGGGGTGGTGGGAGTGCCTGGGGTGGTGGGAGTGCCTGGGGTGGTGGGAGTGCCTGGGGTGGTGGGAGTGCCTGGGGTGGTGGGAGTGCCTGGGGTGGTGGGAGTGCCTGGGGTGGTGGGAGTGCCTGGGGTGGTGGGAGTGCCTGGGGTGGTGGGAGTGCCTGGGGTGGTGGGAGTGCCTGGGGTGGTGGGAGTGCCTGGGGTGGTGGGAGTGCCTGGGGTAGTGGGAGTGCCTGGGGTAGTGGGAGTGCATGGGGTATTGGGAGTGCCTGAGGTAATGGGAGTGCATGTATCTTGTGGGGTTCGAGAGATAAAAAGGTAGACAAAGGATAAACCCAGTGGGGGTGGTAACTGATATATTCACGGAGTCTGTGAGGAGGAGTACCCGGCACGTCTGTCCAGCTTTATGTCGGCCTAGGAGTGAGAGCGAGGCCTCTGACGTAGTACCCACATGGTGCGGGGCTTCTGACGTCACAAGTAACAAGGGAGCATACATGTAACGTCTGGGGTTACTTATACTGTAATACACTACACAAGTGTATACATATTACTGACACGACACATGGGGTAATGGGAGTGCCTGGTGTAGTGGGAGTGCCTGGAGTAGTGGGAGTGCCTGGAGTAATGGGAGTGACTGGGGTAGTGGGAGTGCCTGTGGGAGTGCCTCACGTGACAGTACAGAACTGCTAGTGTGACTCACTACTCTCCCACACTACAATCAACCACACTGAAGTACAATTAACATTTCTTATTTTATTGTCCTGGCTGAGAATGGCAGCTTACATTTGGTATATACACACTGCTCTTCTACCATTTTAATAATATCTTTTATTAGTGGCGATAATATTATTTGTAAGCACAGTACAACCTCTGGAGTAGAAGGATTAGCACAGTCCACAGTGTCTTTGTACTTAAGGAACATTATTCTCTAATTGTTCAAGAATAATTTTAAAACAGTGACTGGATGATGGATTAGTTGAGTGGTATTTCCTGGTCACCTTCAAGTTCTTACCTGACAACATACAATAATTCACTAGAATACACTGTTAAGAGATTTATCAATTGCTGGTAACTAATGTTGGAACCTAAATATACCTCTCAGAACAGATCTTATTGGGTTAACGTCTTACTGTGCAAAGGTTTATCAATATATCCATATGAAGTGGTCCAGAGGCTGCTTTAACATGCTCACACCCCTGGAAAGTAAGGTGGAAGTATCTGAGGTTTCTGTATAGGTGAGGTTTCTTATAAGTGGTGGTCGTAGGAACTGGAATTATCCACATCAATCTACACAGTTATCCTACACATGGTCACCCACCCATCCAGCTAGTCATTCTATGAAGTGGCTCTCACCCATCCCGCTTGTAGTCATCCAGTGCAGGGGCACCCAATCATCCATCTCTCCTTTTCAGTGGTGGGGTGTGGAACTTTTATCAAAGGCCTTACTGAAGTTCATATACACAATACTGTTTTCATTATCATCTATCATTTCGAATACGTTAGTGAAGAAGGTTAGTAAATATGTAAGTCAAGAACGCCCATTGTAACACGTAATGAAAATCAATGACTACTTTACTACATGTTTCACTGTGGATTTGAACTGGACCTTTAGTTACTGACTCCCTCTGTTTCCCAAAATTGAGGTTAAGTTGATATTGCTGTAATTTCCCACTTTCTGAATGTGTATCACGTTTGTCGTTTTCCACGTTTAAGTGATTTATTCTAGAGACTAGCTTAGGGTTCTTCGTTGCATTCCTTTACAACATTTAAAACAGTTTGTCAGGGCCTGGTGACTTGTTTGGTTTTAATCTGTGTTTGACAACCATGTCACTAGTGACTTTGATTTTGCTATGTTTATTTTCGTCTTGACCAGTGTAATTACTGATTTCTGGAATTTCGTTTATTTAGTTGTCAGAATGGTACACATTTATTTGTCAGTAACATTAAGCTGACCCGAGTTACATTTAAGTGAGCCTAACTTTTATCCTTAATCTTTCTTTTTACTATATATAGATCTGAAAGAAATACTTTGCGTTGGTCTTGGATTTCTTCTCAACTTTAATTATTCCTTGTTTTTGTCTTCTTTCTTTAATTCGATATGTTGGTCCACTGGGTGTCGCTCTCCTCTCCTGACTCCTGCCAGAGGAATATATATTCTCTACTGAGAATATATATTCCTTTGGCAGCCTTGTATAATGTTTTGGAAAATGTTATATTGACAACTATTTCTACCTGCTCCTTACGATAAACTTTAGTCAGGTTACCCCCATTGTATGCTACCAAAATAATCCCTTAGCCTCGTGTAATCTGAAGTGTGACAATCACTAACCTTAACTTTATCATTGTTAAATTCCATGAGATATTGAGACTAATTTGTGATAGGTTTCTCCAAGCTCTTCATCAACCTCAAGATTATTGATTAGAGATTCCTCGTTTGCCAGAACCGGGTCAAGCAGGTTATTTCCTCTAGTTGGTTCTGTCATAAACTGTTTCCAGAATGTCACGAGACTCGAGTCCAGCAAGATTCCTCCAATCAGTTTAGCTGAAGTTAGTCTCTCGTGAAAACCACATTTTCTTATCGATGCCTTTGCAGTTTTATTCCAAAGACGTTTGGTCACTATCTAGGGTTCGGGAGTCTGTGTCCCTCCAGAAACTGCAGCCAGATTCCTTGTTCCTTTTCTTTTCTTACGCAACAGTTTAACTTTTCCCTAACATACATAGCAACTCCACCTTCTTTCCTGTTGACTTAATGTGCAACAATTTATACCTCTGTATGTGACATTCAGCAAACATGTTTCTGTTTTTTCAGACTGATCCCGGTCTCGGCTATTGACATAACATTTGTGTTACCTGCTCCTACAATTGATCTTAGATGGTCTGTTTGTATAGTAGACACTAAGGAGGTTACTGTTTTGCCTCTCTCCCTTTTCAGAGTTACTTTTATCAATAAATATTTTATGGGCTATCATGTTTCTGTTTTCTTAAAATACCTTAGTAATTTTTATCTTTCCGTTCTAGCATTCCAACCTTCTTAATTTAAATAATCTGCTTCTGTCTGTCTTATCAGTTCCTCTTAAGATTTTTAATGTTGTAATCATGTCTTACCTTGTCCATCTCTCCGCTAAGGTTTTCAGGTTTAGTTCTCTCAACCTCAGTTCTGGTACAAACCTGGTTGCAGACCTTTGATCCTTTTTGAGTTATTTTATATTTTTTAAAAGGTGTGGACTCCACGCTAGAGTCGCATACTCATGACTGGCTTAGCACATGTCTTCTGCAGTATATAGTTTTACATGACGCTGATACTGTACGGTTTGTGTGTAATTCTGACTATATGTTTATTGTTATATTGGACGCAAGGTCACTTTTCACTCTCATAATTGTAGGTACTTTACGTCCTTGCTGTACTGTGTTCGTTCTGCCCTATTCTATTCTCCAGATTGCATGACCTTGCATTTTTGGGGCTTTAATTCCAGAAGCCACTTAATTGACCAAATCTGTAGCCTGTTGACATCTCCTTGGGGTTTACCAGTGTCCTCTCCTGTTCTTATTCTTTTCATTAATTTTACATTAAAAAACCAGTGACACAGGATTTAATCCCATCTGGTCGGTCCGTCTTGTGCATTAGGATGAGTAGCAGTACTAATACTGATCCTTGTGGGTACCCACTCAGTATTGTCTCCCATTTTGATGTCTCATCCCTGACTGTCACTCTCTGCTCTTTCATTTAGGTGTTCCCTGACCCACTGGACCACTCTGCATTTTATCCCTGCATGTTCCTCTATATCAAATGGTTTCCTGCAGTCGGAGATGATGCACTCCACCAGCCTCTGCCTTTATTTTATTTTTGTGACTGTCATAAAACTACAACAAATTCGTAAGACAGGATTTTCTATACCTAAATCCATGCTGGTTTTGTGTTAAGAATCTTCTCTTCAAGTGTGGTAATAATATTTCCATCACTATCTTCTCCAGAACTTTTAACAGTTTGCATGTTCGAGATACTGGCCTGTATGGGGGACTGAATTTTTTTTTAATTATTTCGGGAATTTGCCCTGATTGGTAGTAGTCACATAGTTCTGCTCCTCAACACTCATGGAAATATGTTGTCTCGTCCCATTGCTTGTTACATCAAGCTCCTTTAGTAATCTTATCACTACTTTTGTTGTGTTAATGCTTTTTTTTTTTTTAGCACCCTTTGATAAGTTCTGAGTATAGTGCCTCATGCAGCTCTCCTTTTTCTGTGAAAGCTTTATTAAATCTTTGGCTAAGTTCTTGACAGACTTCTCTACGGCAGTTTCCCTCCTTCAGCCTTATCACTTACTCCTTCACAGTCGCTTTTATGTAGCTGGCGATTAATTTTGTTTCTGTTTTGTTCTTTGATTTTATATTTTCAACATTTCTTTCAGGTTCCCTTCTTATTCTTGTATATCAGTTTCTACCTCTCTTGCCTCTTTTTAAGATTTCTGCGGTTTTATTTGCCCCACTTTTTTTTAGATCTCTTTTTGCACCTTTTGTTGACCTCTACATTCCCGAGTGAACCATGATGGACTCTGTCTCTTCTTGTTTTTGCTTCGTTTCGTATGATTTTTTTCTTTGCCTTTTTTCGCTTTGATTCAACTCCTATCCTTTGTTGTACACTCCAAAAAGTGTTGTAATATGTAATGAAAGGGAAGGAATCATTTTGACAAAGATCTCAAATATTGTCACAGTGAGATTAGTTCACCACTCCAGAGCAGAAAATGTTATGACTCAAGATGCCCAAAATTCCAAGTGAAAAGAACACAATGCTGCAAAATTATATTTGAAGTAAATTAATGTATGGTACATAAACATTTTTTTAGGCACAGATAATGAGAGTCCGAATTAAGAAATAAGACCACGAAAGGGAACAGGGATTACATTGATACATGTAGATTGAACACAAGGAACCAGTTGTTCACCCACCAGGGCCAGACCTGCGATACCAGACCACGGTACAACTAGTACTTTAAAGAGCCATATTACATAATGGTACAGTACCAAAGATACTAAACAAGACCAATAACAGAAACATCATAAATGCTACTTCCTCCTTCACTCTTTGCTATTATTCATTGTTAAAAAAAATAGGTTAACTATGTAAGTGTCTTCCACAGGAACACTTGAAACACTATGTAAGTGTCTTCCACAGGAACACTTGAAACACTATGTAAGTGTCTTCCACAGGAACACTTGAAACACTATGTAAGTGTCTTCCACAGGAACACTTGAAACACTATGTAAGTGTCTTCCACAGGAACACTTGAAACACTATGTAAGTGTCTTCCACAGGAACACTTGAAACACTATGTAAGTGTCTTCCACAGGAACACTTGAAACACTGTGGATGTTTTGAACAGTAAAATTTGGCCGCAATATTACAATATATTTCTATATGAGAGTAAATAATTCACAGGAAGTAGTGCTCCGTGTCAGCGAGTCTTGCTTCTCCATGTAACACTGTGTTAGAACCTATGACTGTAGTTTTGGGAGAAGAGATACCTGGTAATATATACATGGAACACAGTTCAGTGCCTAGTCCCAAAGCTGCGCACTTCCGTAACAGCTGACCTGAGTGTGAGATATGGCAGGAAGGGTAAAACTGACCGAGTGAACTGCAGGGGCGTCATGGGCACAGTAAGAAAACAGTGCATCAGCATCCATAGTCCAAGTGTGGGTGGGGGGTTTGGTGGGTGGAGGTTGATGTGCTTGTGGGTGGTAGGGGTGGGTTTTTTTATTGGTTTGGTGTGTGAGTGGGGGTGTGCGGGTGGGTGGGGGTGAGCGGGTGGGTGGGGGTGAGCATGTGGGTCATGCAAGCACCACGATTGTCTAAAAGAATTGACGTGTGTGACGTCACTAACCGGCTGCTGGACTATTAACCCTTTTCTGCTCTACCCCCTCCAGACCCCTCCCTACCCCACCCCCATCCCCACCCCTGCCTCTCCCACATGTCTTGTGCCAAGTTTTGGTGCCAGAGAGGCGGTAGGAGAAGCGGGAATTTGGGTGTGGTTGTAATATTGGGAATAACAGTGGAAAGAAGCAGGAGAGGGTGTCCTGGGGGAAGAACATGAGAGGGTGTCCTGGGGGAAGAACATGAGAGGGTGTCCTGGGGGAAGAACATGAGAGGGTGTCCTGGGGGAAGAACATGAGAGGGTGTCCTGGGGGAAGAACAGGAGAGGGTGTCCTGGGGGAAGAACAGGAGAGGGTGTCCTGGGGAAGAACAGGAGAGGGTGTCCTGGGGAAGAACAGGAGAGGGTGTCCTGGGGGAAGAACAGGAGAGGGTGTCCTGGGGGAAGAACAGGAGAGGGTGTCCTGGGGGAAGAACAGGAGAGGGTGTCCTGGGGGAAGAACAGGAGAGGGTGTCCTGGGGGAAGAACAGGAGAGGGTGTCCTGGGGGAAGAACAGGAGAGGGTGTCCTGGGGGAAGAACAGGAGAGGGTGTCCTGGGGGAAGAACAGGAGAGGGTGTCCTGGGAGAAGAACAGGAGAGGGTGTCCTGGGATAGGTGGAGTCTTCACGTAGTGGTGGGGAAGTTTGTTTGACTGTGAGGGTGGAGGCTGGGAGGTAATGGTGTGGTGGAGAGGTTGTGGTTGGAGGTGCATCGTAGAGGTTGTGGACTGGTGAGATGGGTAGTGGAGGTTGAGGGCCATAGATAGGTGCGGGTGGAGGGGCGTGGTGAGGGGTGTTGTGGAGCGGGGTGAGGGAGGTGCAGAGGGGTGGAGTAGCATGGTTGAGGGGTTGGGTGGAGGGACTTCCTGAAGGGTGTTGTGGAAGGGAAATGAGGTTAGGTGGGGTGGTGGGGGCGGGAGCCACCAATGTCTAGTCAGCATTGATCAGTGTCGTGGAGCTGGTGATCAACCTTGTGGTGCCTCGCATGATCACCCCCGCCCCCATCATCACCATAACCTCCTATCAGCCCCACCCTCACCATTACATCAACCCCCACCATCACCTCCACCCCCACCACCCTCATTCAACCTTCCAGCCTCTTCTTCCCCCCCCCTTGCAGTCAGTCGAAAAGCAAGGTCGTGCTTGCCTGTGACCTGCCATGCCGGAAGGCTGCCTTCCTGAGGTGTGTCCTGCACGTGACCTACCATGCTGCAAGACTGCCTTCCTGAGGTGTGTCCTGCACGTGACCTACCATGCTGGAAGGCTGCCTTCCTGAGGTGTGTCCTGCACGTGATCTACCATGCGGGAAGGCTGCCTTCCTGAGGTGTGTCCTGCACGTGACCTACCATGCTGGAAGGTTGGACTCCTGGGGTGTGGCTTGCAAGAGAGAGGTTGGTGTGGGGGCTGCAGTGGTACTGGGAACCCACATATCCAACCCACCTATCCATACATTCTCATTTCAAATCTTCGAGTTTTTAACGTATTGGTTAATGTTAATGTTTTAAAAATTTCCAAGTTTTCTCAAGATTGCTTTACGTCTGGCAATGAGGTATCAAGAAAAAGAGGAAAAACTCAAATTTGAATGTTTTCCTCACATGGTGCGAGAATGTCCTGGCTATTAATTTCTCTCTCTCTCTCTCTCTCTCTCTCTCTCTCTCTCTCTCTCTCTCTCTCTCTCTCTCTCTCTCTCTCTCTCTCTCTCTCTCTCTCTCTCTCTCTCTCTCTCATTCGGGTATTTTGCGCCATCTGTCATACCTCTTGCTGTCCTAAGGAGAGATTTTAGTGTTTAAATTTGGGACCGATCCCTCCAAAATTTTCCAGGTGTAAATTATGAAGCATATCTCTCGCCAACGTTCCAGGGATTACGGTTCGAGGGGTTTGAATCACTCCCAGTAATTCAGCTGCTTGACTGAGTTCATACGATATGTGAAGGTTGTGTACATTCTGTAGACCACCACTCATTAGAACCCTTCAGGTCACCAGAGTGGGAGTGAAGAGGGGGAGTGAGAATCGTGTGAAACCTTCACAGAAAAAGGAGGATACGGTGATAAAAATAGAGATGGAGAGCAGTGAAGGTTAAGGGAGAGAGATAATGTGGGATTGAGGGATGAAGTTAGGCAGAGGAAGGAAGGGAGCGAGAGGTGGATCAGGGGAAGACTGGAAAATTATATATCTGAACCTCAGGTTAATGAGGCAGAAAATTATAGAATGGGAGGATATTAAATGAAAGATCGATTTTTTTTTTCACCTTCCTGATTATCTTTGATGCACGGAAGAGGGAGGGAGGGAAGGAGAGAGGGAGGGAGGGAGGAAGGAAGGAAGGAAGGAGGGAGGAGGGAGGGAGGGAAGGAATGATTGGGATGGAGGGGCAGGGCAGGCCAAGGCGTCGCTGAATGTATGAAGGTTAATGTTAAGTTCTCTCTTACTCTTAGTAAGAAACAGAAAGAAATCTGCCGTCAGGAAGAGTGGACCCAAGAGTCTGGTGGTCACTTGTTAAAGACATAAAAATACTCACCGGCGAACACAGTCCTTCCTCTAACCTTGCAGAGGGAACTTTTCAAAACACCAGTGAAGAAAACATTGATCTGCTTTCTTTCTGATATAAAAGTCTCAGATCCAGACAGCCAGCTATCTTGGGTAACTGCAACAACTGTATCAAATTTGTGTAGACACAACAAAACAGGAAGACATATCGACTTCACTAAACTACTGGGCATGGGAAAGACTGCGTCACTAGACACGATGAGATGATACAGGGAAAATGTGGGTGACCTCACTGATCTGGACATTATAGGGACCATTGAAATTTTGGTCAAAGCTGCACTCTTCAGGCATTGTTCCGTATATACATGTTAGATTCAGTGCCAAATATGAAGTTGATTGGTTGAGGTTTAGCCTACAGCATTTACGATTTAAATTTTTGAATATGTATTACTGAGTAGCACAGCGCAGTGTTTTATGTACTGTATGTATGTACTCTGCAGTATTTATAAACATTAACTTTCTCAGTAATTATGCTGGAGCTGCCATTGCTACCACCACCTTAATGTACTATGGCATTATCACCAAGGACGACAAAACTCAAGTTATAGGACCACAGAAGTTACGAGATGCCAGACACAAATACCGAATAGTGAGGCAAGAAAATAAGCAGCAAACTTGGAAAATATCACATCACTGTATTTTGATGGTAAGAAAACCTCCACTCGTGTAATGACAAAGAATGAGAAGACCAAGAAATGGAGTCCAAAGATAGTGGTGAAAGATCATTACGTCATCATGGTGGAGCCCGACACTGAATATTTCACTCATGTGACTCCCAAGTCAGGCCATGGAAAGGAGATTGCCAAGACTATCTATACATTTCTGGTGAAACAGAAACTAACTGGGAAGTCAGGCCATGGAAAGGAGATTGCCAAGACTATCTATACATTTCTGGTGGAACAGAAACTAACTGGGCAGCTGTTGTATGTGTTGGTAGTGATGGAACCAACGTAAATGTCAATGTCTTAAATGTCGGAGCTGACAATGGAGTCATTCATCATCTTGAAATGTTGCTTGGTCATTCGGTCCATTATTTCATCTGTCAACTTCGTGGAAATGAGCTGCCATTCCGGGCTGTTTTCTACCACTATGACGGTAAGCCAAGTGGTCCTGAGCATTGGAGAGGTCCCATTGACAAGCAAATCAAGGATCCTCTGTCTGAGCTGCCAGTTTTTGCTTTCCAGTCAGTCAATTTCAATGATTTCCCTGCTCTGAATGACAAGGTGGCAGAGGATCTGTCCTGGGACCAGAAATACTTGTATAGGATTTACAAAGGAGCGATCACAGGTGTGGTTGATGATGACTTGGCTGCTCTTGAACAAGGTCCACCGTGTGTGTCAAGGTGGACTTTATGTAATAGGATCCCTAGGCTGTATGTGGCAACATCAAGACCCAGTCAGGAGCTGAAAAGAGTCGTCATTACGATTTTAAAGTTCAGTGCTCCAGTGTGGTTCCACATCAAGCTGCACCTTATGTCAGACACGGTCTAAAGAACGTCTTCCAGTCACAGCAATTTATGAGACATCTGAACAGTGAAGAAAAGAAGATAGTGAAGAAGACTGTCCAAAGAAATTCCTACTTTGCTGACACAGATCAGCTGCTTCTTGGTATGTGCGCTGATGAAGACATGACTGTGAGAGACAAAGCTGTCTCAATGATATGAAAAATTAGAGAAGAGATTCAGCAGACAGAAGAAAGTACTGAGAGCTCTGATGAGGATAGAGCAGATTCTGCTGATGCTGTTGACGAGGACTTGTTAATCTACACTGATGATGAGGATGACAGTGAAGATGAAGAGAATGACAGAGAAGATGAAGAGAATGACACTGTGGCTTCTATTGTCAACTCAAGAAAAGTAGTGATTTCCAAACTAAAGTGGCAAGCAAAGAACTATCATTCCATGATTGACTGGAAGACTGAACTCAATACTGAGCCTCCTTTCATTGTTTTTCTATCAGATCAACAGGTTCTGAAAATTACTGAGACTCCACTGGCGTGTCCAAGTGGCCAAACACTCAAGCTGTTGAGAGAGAGATAACATTGATGACTGAAGCTGCACTGAAGTCACTGGACACAAGGCAAGAGATGGATACATCAGGCAAAGAACATTTTCCAGGAAAGTGATGTCAAAGTTGCGCACCAAGAAAGACTTCACTTATAACTTGTAATAGTTGAAAATTAAATAGTTGATGATATATAACCCATGTACATTTGTGTATACAATCTTCACAACCAAAATTGATATAAACCATGTACACTTGATTATTATCCTGACAACCAATAATCAGTAGAATACAATACCGTCAAGTTGATGAATTACACGCATGTGCAACATCTGTACATCAGTGTTTTGTACTTAAACCATCCAGTGGCTTTATCAGGGACCTATACGGATGAGTGTAGAAGATGACGTAATCAGTCCCCTCACCTTTACAGAATTATATACAGAAAATAGCTGAAGATGAGGTAATCAGTCCTGTAGCCTAGAAGCAGGTGTTCAGCAGCGTAGTCTTGATTCATCAAGACTATGGGACTGAACACCTGCAGCTAGGCTGAGGGACTGAACACCTGCTGCTAGGCTGAGGGACTGAACACCTGCTGCTAGGCTGAGGGACTGAACACCTGCTGCTAGACTGAGGGACTGAACACCTGCTGCTGAGGGACTGAACACCTGCTGCTGAGGGACTGAACACCTGCTGCTAGGCTGAGGGACTGAACACCTGCTGCTAGGCTGAGGGACTGAACACCTGCTGATAGGCTGAGGGACTGAACACCTGCTGCTAGGCTGAGGGACTGAACACCTGCTGCTAGGCTGAGGGACTGAACACCTGCTGCTAGGCTGAGGGACTGAACACCTGCTGCTAGGCTGAGGGACTGAACACCTGCTGCTAGGCTGAGGGACTGAACACCTGCTGCTAGACTGAGGGACTGAACACCTGCTGCTGAGGGACTGAACACCTGCTGCTGAGGGACTGAACACCTGCTGCTAGGCTGAGGGACTGAACACCTGCTGCTAGGCTGAGGAACTGAACACCTGCTGCTAGGCTGAGGGACTGAACACCTGCTGCTAGGCTGAGGGACTGAACACCTGCTGCTAGGCTGAGGGACTGAACACCTGCTGCTAGGCTGAGAGACTGAACACCTGCTGCTAGGCTGAGGGACTGAACACCTGCTGCTAGGCTGAGGGACTGAACACCTGCTGCTAGGCTGAGGGACTGAACACCTGCTGCTGGGCTGAGGGACTGAACACCTGCTGCTGGCTGAGGGACTGAACACCTGCTGCTAGGCTGAGGGACTGAACACCTGCTGCTAGGCTGAGGGACTGAACACCTGCTGCTAGGCTGAGGGACTGAACACCTGCTGCTAGGCTGAGGGACTGAACACCTGCTGCTGGGCTGAGGGGCTGAACACCTGCTGCTAGGCTGAGGGACTGAACACCTGCTGCTAGGCTGAGGGACTGAACACCTGCTGCTAGGCTGAGGGACTGAACACCTGCTGCTAGGCTGAGGGACTGAACACCTGCTGCTAGGCTGAGGGACTGAACACCTGCTGCTAGGCTGAGGGACTGAACACCTGCTGCTAGGCTGAGGGACTGAACACCTGCTGCTAGGCTGAGGGACTGAACACCTGCTGCTGGGCTGAGGGACTGAACACCTGCTGCTAGGCTGAGGGACTGAACACCTGCTGCTGGGCTGAGGGGCTGAACACCTGCTGCTGGGCTGAGGGACTGATTACCTCATCTTCTAGTGTCTACCGTTTATGTCCCTGTATTGATAAAGTCACTGGTTGGATGAAAGTCTACAAAACAAAGCTACTCAGATATTGCACTAGTCTGAGTTATCCACTCTGGCAGTACCTCTCTCAGGGACATTCTTATATACAATCATTCTTGGTCAGTCTGGCATTATAAACAGACTCTCACAGCAAATGGGTAGTATAGAAAATCAGTTGATCAAATATAATGATTATTATATTTCTTAGAACACCCTAAACCCTTAGTATGGTGGACCTGATGCGTGTTACTGCCCTGTGCAGCTGTTAAATAGTGAAGCACCTCCTGGAGGAAGGTGCTGACACCAGCTGATGTCAGCACCTCCTGGAGGAAGGTGCTGACACCAGCTGATGTAACTGGATCACACCTCTCCATAATATATGATGGCAACTCTCAGCCTTACTGCTGTATTGAGCAAGACAGTGACAATCACAATTGTTTGAAAGCATGCGATCTCTCTCTCTCTCTCTCTCTCTCTCTCTCTCTCTCTCTCTCTCTCTCTCTCTCTCTCTCTCTCTCGTTCATACATTCTTCTAATTTAGTGTATTTTCTTATATTTTCAGGTAAATACAACTGACGTTAGAGTACGCTGGAGAGATGACAGCCAGGGTCCGGGAACACAGGTATAGTGACCCACCCTGATGGTGACCCTTTATGGTGATCTGTCGTGGTGACCATGGTAGTGGTGACCGTAGTTGTGATGGTAACGATCACCATGTCTTATGATGATGATGGTGACTGTGGTTGTGATGGTGACGATGATCATATCTTAGGCTGGTGACAGTGAAGTGGATAGTGATTTTTTTTTTTTTTGCATTTCTTTTCCTCACGTGATCCCCACTCACTCCTCTCTCTCTCTCTCTCTCTCTCTCTCTCTCTCTCTCTCTCTCTCTCTCTCTCTCTCTCTCTCTCTCTCTCTCTCTCTCTCTCTCTCTCCCCTCCTCCCTGCTTGCCTCTCCCTCAATCTGCCAGGTATCACAGCAGGTCACGAAGGTAATACACTCGCCAGTATTAATAACCCAAGGGAGGTCACCGTTCCTTCCCTCCCCTCCTTCCCACTAATCTCATTTTCCTCTCCTTCCCTTCCCTGCCTTTTTTTTCTTTTCTATCCATCAGTCTTCCATCCACCAGTCTTCCCTCCACCAGTCTTCCCTCCACCAGTCTTCCCTCCACCAGTCTTCCCTCCACCAGTCTTCCCTCCACCAGTCTTCCCTCCACCAGTCTTCCCTCCATCAGTCTTCCCTCCACCAGTCTTCCCTCCATCAGTCTTCCCTCCACCAGTCTTCCCTCCATCAGTCTTCCCTCCTCTCCCTGTGCGCCCTCGCCCTTATGTATGATTTGACTCTTGCAAACAGCTAGTTACATCTACCCACGGTAGGTGTAACTAGCTGTTTGCAAGGGTCGAATCATAGCTCCTGGTTCCTAACTCTCTGATTTTACTGATCTCTGGCCTCCAGAGTATGATCATGTCTACTCTTGAAGCTGTGTATAGCGTTTGTCCCCATTAACTTCTTTTAGCGTGTTCCTCTCGCTACCTAACGTCCCTATGACCCAACTGCATTTTTAACTGCCATCTATGTTCCTTAGCTCCTTCTCAAACAACCTGCCACAGATCTACGATCAAATCCTCCGAGCATTTAGTGAGGATCTTGTCTACCCTGGTTAACCTCTCTTCTAGTGTTGGTAGCTTGAGTTCCCTCAGTCTCCTTGTAGACCGTCCCTCAGTCTCCTTGTAGACCGTCCCTCAGTCTCCTTGTAGACCGTCCCTCAGTCTCCTTGTAGACCGTTCCCTCAGTCTCCTTGTAGACCGTCCCTCAGTCTCCTTGTAGACCGTCCCTCAGTCTCCTTGTAGACCGTCCCTCAGTCTCCTTGTAGACCGTCCCTCAGTCTCCTTGTAGACCGTTCCCTCAGTCTCCTTGTAGACCGTCCCTCAGTCTCCTTGTAGACCGTTCCCTCAGTCTCCTTGTAGACCGTTCCCTCAGTCTCCTTGTAGACCGTTCCTCAGTCTCCTTGTAGACCGTCCCTCAGTCTCCTTGTAGACCGTTCCCTCAGTCTCCTTGTAGACCGTTCCCTCAGTTCAGGCACCAGTCTCTGCAAACCTTCAGAGGTTTGGTTTACATGCTTAATCAGGCGAGGGGTTCCATGCTGAATCTCACGTATGTTGTGTATAATGTTCTCAGTGGATCTTTTCTCAGTTTCCTGATAACAGTTCTGAGGTAACTTATCTTAACTCTGCTGCTGAAATAGTTATGAGATATTTGTTCTACTGGTGATATGTTTGGTGCAGTGATTACTCTTAAATTTTTCTCTTCGCACATTGTAGCATCTTCTAGCAGGCTGCATTCCATGACAGGTCTTCTCACTCGGTCTCTTATTTACACTGCTTGACACCTATCAGGGTTTAATTAAAGTAGCTATCTTCTTGACCATGTTTGTAGCCTTTTCAAATCTAAGTGGATTATCTCCGTTCTCTTTTGGTTATCATAAATCATTAATATCATATCAACCACAGTCGACATACAGAACTCATTTTCATCTGGCAAGTCGTTTACGTATATCAAGAAAATCGGGGGCCCAAGCACTGATCCTTGAGGGGCTCCACTCATCACTTGTGCCCAACTAGACCCCTTTGTGCCTTAAGTGCACTAAGTGTTGCTGTATCCACTCCAGTACCTCCTTGCTACCCCTGCCTGCTCATCCACTTTGTATGGTATTGCGATACAGTCTGACCATTCTCTCTCTCTCTCTCTCTCTCTCTCTCTCTCTCTCTCTCTCTCCTGTCATCACGGTCATAAAACTTGATGAAACTTGCGAGACAAGATTTTCCATCTCTGAACCCATACGAATTATGGGTGTGAGGTGGGTGGTATTGTGCAGTTGTATTGTGCAGTGGTATTGTGCAGTGTGCATGTGTGAGGGAGTATGGTGTGTGTGTGGCGTGGGTGTCATGTGTAGAGTGGGTATGAGGTGTGGGAGTGGGTATGAGGTGTGGGTATGAGGTGTGGGAGTGGGTATGAGGTGTGGGAGTGGGTATGAGGTGTGGGAGTGGGTATGAGGTGTGGGAGTGGGTATGAGGTGTGGGAGTGGGTATGAGGTGTGGGATTGCGTATGAGGTGTGGGTGTGGGAGTGCGTATGAGGTGTGGGTATGAGGTGTGAGAGTGAAAGATGGATGTTTCACTATTTTTAAGATGTTTTCCTACAATATTGTAAAGGTAGTAACAGCAACAGTCAGGTTGATCAAGCTGTGAACAGGCTTGCCTGGCCTCAGGCTGGGTTGCGAGCCTGGAAAAGCCTTGGAAGCCAGTTACAGGTACGTGTGTACCTGGCCGAGGTGCGTGGTAGAACTTCATGGCAGAGCTTCATGGCAGAGCTTCATGGCAGAGCTTCATGGCAGAGCTTCATGGCAGAGTTTAAAGTAGGAATCAAATACTCAGGAAATCGTAATAATACTACTGTACATTAATCACACAGGCCTGCCAGTTTTTAAACTGGCTAGCCATAGGTTCGAGTCCTCACTCGTTCAGTGATTTGATAGGAATCGAATAATTTAGGGTATCATTTTTGGGTTCCGAGTCATTAAAGTCAGTGTAAAATATTCCAGGATTTAAAAAAGAATCTGAACTTACTAATCTGTAATTTAATATTTTTTTTTATCTCAAGTAAAAAAACTTTCATTGCCATTGAATGACTTTTATGGAGAGACTCAAACTAGGTCAGCCTTTCCCAGGCGTTTCCTTGATGACTCTGAATAATAGTTACGGGAAAGCGTTAAACCCGTGAGAGTCATTTAACGCCTGGAAAATGTGGGGTAATTAGGCTTGATGAGAGTATCAGTGATCCTTGTAGCTGGCTGCTACACTGACCGACCCTTGTAAAGTTGTGCTGACTGTACTCTCCAACACCACCACCACCAGCTGTTGTTGTTGTTGTTGCCTGTTATTGTCCAAATAGCTGCTCACTATTGGTGCTGAAACTGCGCTTGAAGAATTAATAACATGGCAGGTCCTCGGTGTGTGCGAGGCAGCGGTGCGAGGCAGCGGCTGCGAGGCAGCGGCTGCGAGGCAGCGACTGTGAGGCAGTGACTGTGAGGCAGTGACTGTGAGGCATTTACAAAGTGGTCTGTTAGTTCAGTCATGTGGACTGTGCCGTAAGAAACCTTTGCTTCTTTTACACCGTAGGATCTTCGTTTACTGGCAGGTTGGTGCTTGGAGCAACACTGTATTGAATATAATAGGAATATTAGCTTCAGTGGAAACATTATTATCGCAGCTTCTTGTGAAGTACTTTAGTCTCTGTCAAGAAGAGTCAGGCACTGAGAGAAACGTAGCTAAGTGCAGGAGTTGAGGAAAGAAGATTAAGGTTTCTGTGAAAGCTACTTCACACACTTAACTCGTTGTATTGAAAAGTATGCTAAGAATGTAAAAGAGAAGCAAGATAATACACAGAAGAAAATAACAGAAAGAGCTACAGAAAGTGACAGCAGTACACAGAAGCAGTGTTATATTTCAAGAGATAAGACAGAGAAGTTAGTAAAGTTCAGCCGAAGTGATTTGAGACAAACATCACTAATAAAACATTCCTGAATTGTGTTGCGTGTGACCAGCTGCCACAGAATATTGTAGAGAGATCTACTTGTTGGGATCTTCTAGAAGCTGAACCGAAATTTGTGATTCCTGTATCATCAACAATTATAAACACACGTCTACTAGTATAAACAAGAAAGATGGAGGCTGCAATGAAATAATTCCAAGATCTCAGCCAAGTTTATCTAACATTAGATCTCAAGAATAGTCGCAAGATGTTAGTCCTTTGGGGCAACAATTCACTTTATTAACAAGAACTGGGAACTGAAGTCGAGTTATTGTTTATAATATATTTGAAGAGAGACATACTGCCTTCAACATGGCTGCATATGAAGATTTGGTTGACCGTTATTCTTTCAGAAAGTTGTGGCAGACAATGTCTCATCACTAGTTATGGCTTTTGATGTTTCTTCCTTTCTGTCATGTAAGTAAACTTCACAATGCAGCTTATAACGACCAGCTGCTTTCTTCACACTCGACTTTATATAAAGATGGTCTCACAAATCCAGAGGTCAGTAATTCTTTTCTGCTTACAGCAATTCAACAAATATCTTCCTTGTGAATTTAATCGAAAAGTCAATTTCTTCTAGACATTTCCTTCAAGAGGATGAAGATTTGCGAGTCAGTCTCAACAGTTGGGTCAGTAATTATTGATGTAAAGTAATGCATGCAGCAGTTACTAGAGTCTGACCTGTCCTGCTGTCAAACTTTGGATAAAGTCTTGCAAGAAGCACTGAAACGAAGACCTAATCCATTTTTGGAGATGACCTGCATAAAAGTAGCCTTCCCTTCCCCCTTTTTTTTTTTATCCTCGCTTCAAGTTGGATTGGCTTCCATTACAAGAAAGAAAAGGACAGGTGCTTCAAGAGATCAGGATCCTTCCTGCAAGTGAATTTGAGAATGAGAAAACATGATGTAAAATGGTCCAAAAGGATGAATCATCTGAGCCTAAACCATATATACCTAAGAGGCTCTACGTTATTTAGTTCAAACATTCAACTGGAAGTAAACATTAGTCACCCACTGATGAACTAAAACAGGTTTTGAAAAAAAAAATGCAAAAAGATTATACTCCATTCACTGTAGATCCCTTAATCTATTGGAGAGATTCTGGTGCAGAGATTCTGGTGCAGAGATTCTGGTGCAGAGATTCTGGTGCAGAGATTCTGGTGCAGAGATTCTGGTGCAGAGATTCTGGTGCAGAGATTCTGGTGCAGAGATTCTGGTGCAGAGATTCTGGTGCAAGATTCTGGTCAGATTGCAGATTTCAATTCTGTGCAGAGATTCTGGTGCAGAGATTCTGGTGCAGAGATTCTGGTGCAGAGATTCTGGTGCAGAGATGCTGGTGCAGAGATGCTGCCACTGAACAAACAAGCAAGCGAGAGAAATGTTGAGGTGCAGTCACTTCAGTAACGTCAGAAAGAGTATTTGGCACAGAGGAAAGTTTATCTAGTGCCAGTAGTGCGCAGCTGGACCTGCAACCTTCCTCGAACTTCTCTTAATTAAGTGTAACTCAGAAATTAATAAGTGCCTTCCATGTTTAAATCTTAATGAAATGTAATATGTAATAATGGATGTAACTTATGTAAGTTGTTGTGCACCATTAAAGTTAATGTCATTTCCATTATGTTACTCGTGAAATAACTCAATGCAACGTTCTGCAACAATTCATTGCAACAATTGTTGTAATTTTGTTCAGCTTCTAGCTGCTGTTTCCTTGTTTAAAATGTAGTAAATGAAAAGAAATAATAAAACTGTGTTAGATGTACACAGTAAAGTACATTATGTGAAAGAAAGTTTATTTAGTTATTTGTAATGTTCTGGATCTTTGATTTAGTTTGATAAATATTATGTACATGTTCTGCACGTGTTTGACTCCGGCTGGTAATGTAACTAATGGTATTCTTCTTCATTCTGCAACTATGTACTTAGACTTAAACACAAACTATGAAGTAAAATATTCAGCTGTTTTCAACATTTAGTAATTTCAACATCAGTAAAATTTGAAGTAATTGAAGAAAAATTAATACAAAATATGAAGTAATTGTATTTTCTTACTTTTCTGATCAAGTAATTGAAATTGAAAATATGGAAGATTAATTGAAATTTGTAATTACAATTGATTTTCAATCAAGGCTGGTCTGGTTCCAGTGCCTTTGTTACATCTAACTCATTTAGTAGTTTCATGACTTCTTGTGTTAATAGTAAGTGTTGGTTTATTCTGACTCTGGTTCCTTCCGGTGGTTCTCCACTTGCATCTGATAAAACGTCTTTCAATCTTTAGCTCAACACTTCACATAGTTGTCACTCTCTATCAGCGTTCCTTCCTTCTTCCTCACCACTACACTAAGCACCACTACACAACACCACTACACTAAACACCACTACACTATACAACACCACTACACTAAACACCACTACACTATACAACACCACTACACTAAGCACCACTACACAACACCACTACACTAAGCACCACTACACAACACCACTACACAACACCACTACACTAAACACCACTACACTAAACACCACTACACTAACACCACTACACAACACCACTACACTAAACACCACTACACTAAACACCACTACACTATGCACCACTACACAACACCACTACACTAAACACCACTACACTATGCACCACTACACAACACCACTACACTAAACACCACTACACTAAGCACCACTACACAACACCACTACACTGAACACCACTTCTTCACCATCGTATTATTTGTGTGTGTCACTGTAATAACTTTGGTTCAGTTTTGTCCTTCCATGTTTATATAATTTTCAAACTGTCCTTCAGCTTCCCTTCTTATTCTTCTGTATTAGTTTCCAGGTCTCTGTTTGACTTTCGGTTTTCTGCAATTTGGTTTGCTTTTTATTTTTTTTCCAAGTCCTCTTGTTCCTCTCCTCTCAGCCTCTTTGTATTCTAAAGTAAACTATATGCGATTTGCTGTTCCTGCTTTTCTATCTACTTCGTATGAATTACTCATCTGCTTCTTGGCAATTTCACTTTATTATCTTCATATTTTGTGCAGTTCTGCCTTCAATTCCCTTTCCATTTTAGTCAGAAAAATGATCCGTCATCATAGTTCCCTCTTCTGCAGTTCCATTTTCTGTTTCTTGCTTCCTGTCTTTCTTTGCTCTCCACCAGCTCTCTCACGGCTTAGTACCACGTGATCGCTGCCTCCTATTGCTTCCCAATAATTAATTTCTGCTGTCATATTAATTTTGAGTGAAAACAGAGAGAGAGAGAGAGAGAGAGAGAGAGACTGTGTGTATGTATACTCACCTAATTGTGGTTGCAGGGGTCGATTCATAGCTCCTGGCCCCGCCTCTTCACTGATCGCTACTAGGTCCTCTCTCTCCCTGCTCCATGAACTTTATCAAACCTAGTCTTAAAACTATGCATGGTTCCTGCCTCCACTACGTCACTTTCCAGACTATTCCACTTCCTGAGAACTCTATGACTGAAGAAATACTTCCTAACATCCCTTTGACTCATCTGAGTCTTCAACTTCCAATTGTGACCCCTTGTTTCTGTGTCCCTTCTCTGGAACATCCTGTCTCTGTCCACCTTGTCAATTCCTCTCAGTATTTTATATGTCGTTATCATGTCCCCCCTATCTCTCCTGTCCTTCAGTGTCGTCAGGTCGATTTTCCTTAACCTCTCCTCGTAGGACATACCCCTTAGCTCCGGGACTAGTCTTGTTGCAAAACCTTTGCACTTTCTCTAGCTTCTTTACGTGCTTGGCTAGGTGTGGGTTCCAAACTGGTGCTGCATACTCCAATATGGGCCTAACGTACACAGTGTACAGGGTCCTGAACGATTCTTTATTAAGATGTCGGAATGCTGTTCTTAGGTTTGCTAGGCGCCCATATGCTGCAGCAGTTATTTGGTTGATGTGCACCTCAGGAGATGTGCTCGGTGTTATACTCACCCCAAGATCTTTTTCCTTGGTTTGTAGTCTCTGGCCCCCTAGACTGTACTCCGTCTACGGTCTGTACGTGTGTGTGTGTGTGTATGTGTGTGTGTGTGTGTGTGTGTTTGAGACCAAAGGGAAGAGTGAAGCAGACTGATAGTGATCATGTGTGAGGGGAAGGAGAAGGGTTGAGGGAAAAAGGTGGGCGTGTGTAGGAAATAAAAAAAGAGTATTGTGTGGGAGGCTAAGCCACGTCACTGTAACCATAGCAACCACCACCCACCACCCACGTCACCCACCACCCACGGTGTATCCGCCCACCTCACCTCTACCTGTCTACACACCTTTGTCACTCATACCCACATCACCTGTACTGATCTACACACTATTCCCTCATACACCCACCTATCTACACACTATGTTCCCTCATACACCCACCTATCTGCACCCATCTGAAGTCTTATAAAGCTGCTTGAACCCACCTGCAATCAGCAACCTCCAACAACCTCCCCCACCCCAACCATTACCACCAACAACACAACCTCCCCCACCCCAACCATTACCACCAACAACACAACCTCCCCCACCCCAACCATTATCATCTTCAGCAACACAACCTCCCCTACCCCAACCATTACCACCAACAACACACCCTCCCCCACCCCAACCATTACCACCAACAACACAACCTCCCCTACCCCAACCATTACCACCAACAACACAACCTCCCCCACCCCAACCATTATCATCTTCAGCAACACAACCTCCCCCACCCCAACCATTATCACCTTCACCAACACAACCTCCCCACCCCAACCATTATCACCTTCACCAACACAACCTCCCCCACCCCAACCATTATCACCTTCAACAACACAACCTCCCCACCCCAACCATTACCACCTTCACCAACACAACCTCCCCCACCCCAACCATTACCACCTTCAACAACACAACCTCCCCACCCCAACCATTATCACCTTCACTAACACAACCTCCCCCATCCCAACCATTATCACCTCCAACAACACAACCTCCCCTACCCCAACCATTATCACCTCCAACAACACAACCTCCCCTACCCCAACCATTATCACCTCCAACAACACAACCTCCCACACCCCAACCATCAACTAGGCCCACCAACATAACCCACCAACTCAGCCCACCACAATAACATGTCCAGGTCCTACACAAGAACGTGCAGGTGTTGTTATGGCCATGTTGTGGTCTGGGGTAATGTATGTTTGGTCGTGGAGGTGAAGGTTGCTTTATAAAGGGTGTTGTAGCACACACTGATGTGTCAGTGACTGTATGGAGTGTTGTAGCACACACTAGTGTGTCAGTGACTGTATGGAGAGTGTTGTAGCACACACTGATGTGTCAGTGACTGTATGGAGAATGTTGTAGCACACACTAGTGTGTCAGTGACTGTATGGAGAGTGTTGTAGCACACACTGATGTGTCAGTGACTGTATGGAGAGTGTTGTAGCACACACTAGTGTGTCAGTGACTGTATGGAGAGTGTTGTAGCACACACTAGTGTGTCAGTGACTGTATGGAGAATGTTGTAGCACACACTGATGTGTCAGTGACTGTATGGAGAGTGTTGTAGCACACACTGATGTGTCAGTGACTGTATGGAGAGTGTTGTAGCACACACTGATGTGTCAGTGACTGTATGGAGTGTGTTGTAGCACACACTGATGTGTCAGTGACTGTATGGAGAATGTTGTAGCACACACTAGTGTGTCAGTGACTGTATGGAGAGTGTTGTAGCACACACTAGTGTGTCAGTGCCTGTATGGAGAATGTTGTAGCACACACTAGTGTGTCAGTGACTGTATGGAGAGTGTTGTAGCACACACTAGTGTGTCAGTGACTGTATGGAGAGTGTTGTAGCACACACTGATGTGTCAGTGACTGTATGGAGAATGTTGTAGCACACACTGATGTGTCAGTGACTGTATGGAGAATGTTGTAGCACACACTAGTGTGTCAGTGACTGTATGGAGAGTGTTGTAGCACACACTGATGTGTCAGTGACTGTATGGAGAATGTTGTAGCACACACTGATGTGTCAGTGACTTTATGGAGAGTGTTGTAGCACACACTAGTGTGTCAGTGACTGTATGGAGAGTGTTGTAGCACACACTGATGTGTCAGTGACTGTATGGAGAGTGTTGTAGCACACACTGATGTGTCAGTGACTGTATGGAGAGTGTTGTAGCACACACTAGTGTGTCAGTGACTGTATGGAGAGTGTTGTAGCACACACTAGTGTGTCAGTGACTGTATGGAGAGTGTTGTAGCACACACTAGTGTGTCAGTGACTGTATGGAGAGTGTTGTAGCACACACTAGTGTGTCAGTGACTGTATGGAGAGTGTTGTAGCACACACTGATGTGTCAGTGACTGTATGGAGAGTGTTGTAGCACACACTAGTGTGTCAGTGACTGTATGGAGAGTGTTGTAGCACACACTAGTGTGTCAGTGACTGTATGGAGAAGAATTCGTTTGTATCAAGATCCCAAGATGTTGCTGTGTCAGACAGGATGTAGATGAATGGTTCAGAGAACCGACAAGTTATAAATTAGACACATATGCAACACTTGGGTATCATTATTGAGGAAACGTTTCGCCACACAGTGACTTCATCAGTCCAATACAAAGCAGAAAGGTGTAAAGAGAGGAGGAGTTTGAGGTAATCAGTCCCTCGGCCTGGAGTCGATGTTGCATATGTGTCTAATTTATAACTTGTCGGTTCTCTGAACCATTCATCTACATCCTGTCTGACACAGCAACATCTTGGGATCTTGATACAAACGAATTCTTCAACACTTGTCCAACCTTTGGACGAAGACCTACTTCGACTAGTGGATGGTACCACTATGACCCCGCCTCCTGCTGCTTCACCTCACCTGACTACAGTATATAAGCCACCTCTACGGCCCTGTACTGTATTCCTACAAGATTGATGGACTGAACACATCGACTCCAGGCCGAGGGACTGATTACCTCAAACTCCTCCTCTCTTTACACCTTTCTGCTTTGTATTGGACTGATGAAGCCACTGTGTGGCGAAACGTTTCCTCAATAATGATACCCAAGTGTTGCATATGTGTCTAATTTATATCTATATATCCTTGGTTAGGCCTCATCTAGATTATGCTGCACAATTTTGGTCACCGTATTACAGAATGTATATAAATGCTCTGGGAAACGTACAAAGGAGGATGACTAAGTTGATTCCATGTATCAGAAATCTTCCCTGAGGATAGACTGAGGGCCCTGAATCTGCACTCTCTAGAAAGGCGTAGAATTAGGGGGGATATGATTGAGGTATATAAATGGAAAACAGGAATAAATAAAGGGGATGTAAATAGCGTGCCTAAACAGGACTCGCAGCAATGGTTTTAAATTGGAAAAAATCAGATTCAGGAAGGATATAGGAAAGCATTGGTTTGGTAATAGAGTTGTGGATGAGTGGAACAAACTCCCGAGTACCGTCATAGGGGCTGGGACGTTGTGTAGTTTTAAAAATAGGTTAGATAAATATATGAGTGGGTGTGGGTGGGTGTGAGTTGGACCTGACTAGCTTGTGCTACTAGGTCAGATGCCGTGCTCCTTCCTTAAGTGAATGTGACTGACCTGACCAGGTCAAGGCATTGGCTTAAGTCGGTGGGAGAATTGGACCTGCCTCGCATGGGCCAGTAGGCCTGCTGCAGTGTTTCTTCTTTCTTATGTGTGGGGAGAGGTGGGAATATAGAAGGGGTGTGGGGAGAGGTGGGGTTCTGGAGGGGTGTGGGGTGAGGTTATGGAGGGGGTGTGGAGAGAGGTGGGGTTATGGAGGGGTGTAGGGAGAGGTGGGGTTATGGAGGGGGTGTGGGGAGAGGTGGGGTTATGGAGGGGAGTGATGAGAGGTGGGGTAATGGAGGGGTGTGATTAGAGGTGGGGTTATGGAGGGGGTGTGGGGAGAGGTGGGGTTATGGAGGGGGTGTGATGAGAGGTGGGGTTATGGAGGGGGTGTGATGAGAGGTGGGGTTATGGAGGGGGTGTGATGAGAGGTGGGGTTATGGAGGGGGTGTGGGGAGAGGTGGGGTTATGGAGGGGTGGGTGGGGGTTATGGAGGGGTGTGGGAGAGAAGCTTTGTAAAGAGCACTAACAATTATCCTGGTGTGGGGAACTGAATTGATCGTTACTGAATTATTTAACACACAGACGATGTGCATTACCCCAACACTCCCTCCAACACTATCTCCAACACTCCCTGCAACACTACCTGCAACACTCCCTCCAAAACTACCTGCAACACTACCTGCAACACTCCCTTCAACACTTTCTCCAACACTCCCTTCAACACTTCCTCCAACACTCCCTGCAACACTCCCTGCAACACTCCTTTCAACACTTCCTCCAACACTCCCTGTAACACTACCTGCAACAGTCCCTGCAACACTCTCTCCAATACTCCCTCCAACACTAAATGAAACACTCCCTTCAACACTACCTGCAACACTCCCTCCAACACTGCCTGCAACACCCCCTCCAACACTCCCTCCAACACGCCAACACTACCTGCAACATTCCCCCGAACACTCCCTCCATCACTTCCTCCAACACTCCTTCACACTCCCTCCAACACTGCATATTAGTTTCCCCACCCTGCAGCGCCATCATCAGGGAGCGGGGAGAGGGTTAACTACTACTCCAGGTAGTTGAGTACAATTATACAAGGTGTGTGTGTCCAGTACCTGACGCTGGTTCGAGTCACCGCCACTCACTACAGAACAAAGCGCACTTGTTTACCGTCTTACATAAAGCTTAATAGTGAACTATGGCTCTGTAGGTTTATGTTATTTAGTGATTTAACTAAACCTTCTGGGTGTTTCGGCAGTTACTGAACACTGGCCAATCAGATGACTGATCAGTCAGGTTGTGATATCTGATTAGGCGTGCAGGACGCTAGCAGCAACAGGTTAGTTGACCGGACAGTGTGGCCGTATGTCAGGCTGAGAGGGTAGAAGTATGTGAACAGGTTGTATGGGTGTAGCTTAGATTGTAGGTGTACTGGTTGTGCTCACCTGTGTTAGTCACTTGAGATAACTACCACTTGTTAATTCCGGGGGTCACTGCCCCCCGCTAGTACCACTCCAAGTGCCGGGTCAACCAGGCTGTGATGGGTATGTGGGCCAGCCGGCCGCCAACACCAACAGTCTGGTTGATAAATGAGCAAAGTAACATGGCTTCAGACTGGTAGGAGAAAAACCTGGGAACCGGTCACAGGTATAACACAGGTAAGGTATTATTCCTTTTAAAGTCAAAAAAATTATAATTATATTTACCCATTTAAAGTTTGAAGTACTATTTTTGGATTAATATTCAATACAAAAGATTATAATTGTTATTAGACTCGGGTTGAAGGTCGCTAATGTCGCACACCCGTTACCTGGTACTGACGCACCAATTAAAAGTGTATAATTATTTTTTAATTATCCATGCGTAATTTGACTAGTAATCAATCCTGATTGGAATATGCTTAATGCATGACCTGTGATTAACACGCAGTAGCCTTGCTAGCTAGTTATTGTTATTAGTATTTCCTCATGGTTTTACAGAATGAAAAAGTTAAAGGAGAAAAATTTTAGAAAATGTTAAAGGGGGATGGGGTGTGAGGGAGGAGTGGTTGCCTGCTGGGGTACACCCACTGTACCATCAGTGTGCATGTTAGTCTGGCTGCCTGTGTCCCTCTCTGTCTTAATACAAAAAATATGCTTCATAATTTTCATATTTTGTGTTGTATAGTTGATTCTCTGCAGGCGTGTTGCTGGTGTGTTGCAGGCGTGTTGCAGGCGTGTTGCAGGCGTGTTGCTGGTGTGTTGCTGGCGTGTTGCAGGCGTGTTGCAGGCGTGTTGCAGGCGTGTTGCAGGCGTGTTGCTGGTGTGTTGCAGGCGTGTTGTTGGTGTGTTGCGGCTCTGGGATGAGACAGTAGGGTCCTAGTTAGTGCCGCTGGTATAACATATCAGAGAAGTCCAGCTTGTACATTGAAGAAGAATTAGACACATGTGTAACATCTGGGTATCTTTATTGTAGACGTTTCGCCCTCCAGTGGCTTTATCAATACAAGGACATAATGTGAAGAATTATATACAAAAGATGAGGTACTTATTACTCAGCCTTGGAGTTGGTGAAGAACACCGTAGTTTTGAAAGAACTGAAGCCAGTCATGGAACTTGACACTTATATACTGGCGACAGGTGTAGGACGTGTAGCAGACGAAGGCATTGTCACTGGTAGGTGGGAATCCCCAGTGGAAGTAGGTCATACCCAAGGAATGGTAAAGTAGTAAGAAAGAAGGTTGTGTAGATGTCCTCTGTACCAAGATACCATGATGTTGCAGTGTCTGACAAGTTGTACATAAGTGGTATACAATACCAACAAGATGAAGAATTAGACACATGTTATTGGTATTGTATACCACTTATGTACAACTTGTCAGACACTGCAACATCATGGTATCTTGGTACAGAGGACATCTACACAACCTTCTTTCTTACTACTTTACCATTCCTTGGGTATGACCTACTTCCACTGGGATTCCCACCTACCAGTGACAATGCCTTCGTCTGCTACACGTCCTACACCTGTCGCCAGTATATAAGTGCCAAGTTCCATGACTGTGCTTCAGTTCTTTCAAAACTACGGTGTTCTTCACCAACTCCAAGGCTGAGTAATAAGTACCTCATCTTTTGTATATAATTCTTCACATTATGTCCTTGTATTGATAAAGCCACTGGAGGGCGAAACGTCTACAATAAAGATACCCAGTTGTTGCACATGTGTCTAATTTTTCATCTTGTCGGTATTGTCTACCATTTATGTACAGCTTGTAAAATCATCCTATAGTAAGTTCCGGAAGTTCTGGGGATGTAAATAACGTGATAAAAATATCCAAGCAACAATGGGTTCAATTTTTTTTAAACTACACAACGTTTGGTAAAATAGGTTAGATAAATACAGGAGTGGGTGTGAGTTGGATCTGACTGGCTTGGACCAGTGGGTGACTAGACCTTGTCTAGCATGGGCCAGTAGGCCTGCTGCAGTGCTCTTTCTAAATATGTATAGACTATGGGTAGAATCCCTGTCCATTCTTCTTTTTATACAATATTCTATATTAGAATGAAAATGATGACAAGCTACGGCAAGTGGCTAATTATAAGTGTACTTCCTGCACTTGCACTTTCCTGCAACTGTGTGCCTTTGAACATTTGCACTTGCAGCCACTTCTCACAAGCCACTGGTAAGCTTCGCTGATCAGAAATATTTATGCAGACAGGGAGTAACATGTGATTATTGTCCTTTCCAATTATGTTGATGGATATCTGGAGATTATATTTCAGTCTTGTGTACACTGACCCAGATGTTTACTGGGTAGACAGCTCAGATGTTTTCTTGGAAGACATCCCGGATGCTTACTCGGTAGACATCCCAGATGCTTACTCGGTAGACATCCCGGATGCTTACTCGGAAGACATCCCGGATTCTTACTCGGTAGACAGCTTATCTGCAGCGTCTTTTAGGGGACAGCAGCTCTGAATTTTGATTCTAGTCATGGAATATTTTTTTTCCACAGTCTATTAATGGTATTGGATGCTACACTTGCATACAGCTTGATTAAAAAAATCAAATTTTTCAATTGGCGAGAGACTAAGTAGGATGAATAAGTACTCAATGATTTTCATCATGGCCTCCGTCATCACCCACAAGAGGAAGTCACAGCCAGAGACTGGGTGTCCTCATGATTATCCGCTCAAGCACATATTAAAAACACTTCTTCCACAAATTGTATGTTATTCTATATGGTTTTTCCCTCATTGACGATCTCTAGTCACAGAGTGGCATACCAGAGTGGCAGGACAAGACTTGTGTTTCCATGACCGATGTCAATTAGTTTTGTTTTTGTCAGCTCCAGAATTAAATGAGACAATACAATCTCCTGAGTCGGATCGAGTGTCAGATTGAAAAGATAATGGCATTGGAATCTACTGTTCACACTAATACTGGCATTGCTGTTTCTTTTAATGCATATAGTATGCAACACTATCCTTGTGCCTGCTTCCTCGTGGTCGCACCTCTAGTCGTATTTCTTCTTGATCTCAGTGACTGTTAGGCAACAGATTTTGGCCACTCTAACTCTTTTCTGATCTTTTATGGAATAAGGTCATTTCTGAATCCCATTTTTTATCCATTCTCTGTTTCTGATTTTAATGAACCCTCGTTCAAACTCTGGCAAATCGAGACATACCTATTAACTCGTTTAGGGGCTTGATTTATTTGTCAAGTGCCTCAGATAGTTTAGTAAGATCTCACTCAGCCTTGCGCCTCAAAATGTGAAATTACAGAACCATGAAAGGAGTCCTTTGATGTTCTGAATGACAGATTGTGATCGAACTTGTCGACTTTTGCAGCCAGGAAGTGACCACTACCTGTCTGTGTTGGACAAACTAGCATTTTGCTGCAAAACTGTGTTATAATTCACTGGAAGACCCAGACGATTTTAATTCATTTACAGAAATTTGCTCTGAAACTTTGAATTGGGAGTCTGATATAATGGTGTTCATGCTTTTGATGAGCTGTGTATTGAAAGTAATGAACTGAGTAGTAGATAAAGTACTTTGATCATTCTCATCGCTGTCATCTTAAGGACCGTACGTGATGAGACCGAAGAGGAAGCTAATATTGTCAGCAACAGAGTTTTTCTGACAGTCTAAAGAAAATCTGGAAATCGATGCGGCCCTGATTAGATATCTCAGGACGACATGAGGGAGCGACTTTTGAGAGAATATGATAGTTTTCTGATAGAACAACGGATACCAAAGATGATTGGACAAAGTCCTTTATTGCTTTACAGCAAACTTGAATTATCTTCTGAAACTTCCCTTCTCTTTAAACGTAGATAAAAACCAGTGCAATATTGCCATTTTCAATCTGGTTTGATTGATCGGTGAATTCTTATACACTCGCCTCCTACTCATTTCTTGATTCGGGGTTTTCAGGGCGAAGAATCTTTTCCCTGCGAGATCCTCGTCAGTCATATAAAAATCCTTGAGCACCTTACTTCCTGACGTTTCATTGTCCTCATGATCATCTCTGGTGACTCAGAGTCGAAATGATGATTGACGCTGACGAGGCAGTACGTCTGGTACTTAAGCTCATTCGCCACGTCGGCTCCACACGAAAGCTGTGTTTGTGTATTAAGACTCATTCAAGATTGTTGTTTCTCGACGCTGTTTGGTGAGCTCCAGTTACTGGAATGAGTGTAGAATATTATTACCTCCTTCCGGCTTCATGCAAAACACAGACGTCAGGGTTTTAGCTATCTGGTTCTACTACTCACACCGTACATACACGTAGAGCACGATGATCAACCCTTCTTTTGTCTCTTCTGGCTGAGCTCCAGTCTATCCAGACGAAGATCACTCCGACTATTATAATGCCATTTTGCTTCATTGGCTACTAAATTAATAGTACTTGTGTGGAATGTAATTGCACATCAATTTAGACGTTGTGAAGTTTCTTGCCAGTCTTCTTGGAAGTTGATGTTGGTTTATGCAATAACTGAAGAGTTGATATTCAAAGCCAGACAGCGCAGATCTTGTCTCAATTCTGAGTTCCTCGGCAGCAATGTATGACCCTTAAGAGTTTAGCGTTTCGTTATGATTATTATAATAAAGAGTTCCTCGACTGACTCAGATATGAATATAAGTTGTGCCATGTGTTTCTGACGAGTTATACACCTGGCGTAGACCTCAGAGAAGTCGCTTCTAACACAATAACATTATTTATAAAAGTTCGCTTATAAAGCTATACCACTTGTAAGATTTTAACCACTTTGCTTTTAAGATACAGAGTAATGTTTGACGGGAGATACACTTCAGCAACATGTAAATGGTGAATGACTCGCTGGTTGGTTCCTGCAGGTCACGCAGCCTCCGCTCTGCTTCCTGCAGGTCACGCAGCCTCCGCTCTGCTTCCTGCAGGTCACGCAGCCTCCGCTCTGCTTCCTGCAGGTCACGCAGTCTCCGCTCTGCTTCCTGCAGGTCACGCAACCTCCGCTCTGTTTCCTGCAGGTCACGCAGCCTCCGCTCTGCTTCCTGCAGGTCACGCAGCCTCCGCTCTGCTTCCGCAGGTCACGCAGCTCCGCTCTGCTTCCTGCAGGTCACGCAGCCTCCGCTCTGCTTCCTGCAGGTCACGCAGCCTCCGCTCTGCTTCCTGCAGGTCACGCAGCCTCCGCTCTGCTTCCTGCAGGTCACGCAGCCTCCGCTCTGCTTCCTGCAGGTCACGCAGCCTCCGCTCTGCTTCCTGCAGGTCACGCAGTCTCCGCTCTGCTTCCTGCAGGTCACGCAGTCTCCGCTCTGCTTCCTGCAGGTCACGCAGTCTCCGCTCTGCTTCCTGCAGGTCACGCAGTCTCCGCTCTGCTTCCTGCAGGTCACGCAGCCTCCGCTCTGCTTCCTGAGCATCACTCAACACTGGAAAACACTTTTCGGAGCAGCCTGCTGCAGTCAGTCAACATTTATTTGTGATACCTCGTTAATTTAGGCCGTGTAGGTTTGTGCAGTTTCAAGATGGAACGATTTATCTTGTAGAAGAATGACGAGATTCGAAATTTAGAAATAGCGTCATTGAAAAAAAAAAAAAGATTTTTCTTCGAGAATGTCACCTGCATAAGTTAATGAAAAACCAAAGTCAATATCTTTTTAACTGGCTGAGTTATGGGCATTTATAATATTACACTGGCAGTTCTGTCTGCCATTTTATGATAAAAAGGCTGGGGGGGGGGCAAAATGGCATTGGTTATTCCCCCTGTAAAGTATAATAACTCAAAGAATAATGTGGGTGGGTAAACTTTATCACTACTGGTCACTCACTTATTTTGGACAGATTTTCATAGCAGCTACCATGTCTTACACTTGTATAAAAGCGTTGGTACCACTACACTGCTATATTCACCTCTTTTGCTCCAATAAATAAACTGATCTATCTGCACATGTCTCAACACTCCAACACTGTTTTTTCTTCTTCTGTGATTCACTCGTGCTCTGTGATTCACTCGTGCTCTGTGATTCACTCGTGCTCTGTGATTCACTCGTGCTCTGTGATTCACTCGTGCTCTGTGATTCACTCGTGCTCTGTGATTCACCTCTTCTTTCATAGATCCATCTACCGACACGTGCACTATTTAATTTCTAGATAGATTAACTTTCTCCATAATCCTTTCAGTCTGAAATCTAATCTTTTATTACCTAGATTTTTTCCTCTCGTCACTTTAAATTTGTGTGTACACTTTTAATTTCCTTTTACACATTCTCCTAATCTCTTTCACCAACATTTGCAACTTCTCTTCAGAATCTGCCAAATGTGTAATGAGTTGTCAGTTAAGATCCACTGTGGCCATTTATTCTACTTATCACATTCATGATCTTTTAAGCTCACACTTCTCTCAACATTTACTTCTTATATAATTCCATTTTTATTATTAAACAGCTGTGTTTACATTATGCATCCTACATAAATGTTACTTTTACTGGAACAGTTCCCTTCTGTCCTACATACACTCTCCTGATTTTAATAACTTACCACCTATTCCATACATTTGAAATACCTGCCAGGTTACACCCTATCCACCCTATCAATACCCTGTCAACACTTGGTCTGTACTTCTCTTATCCTTCCTAAATATTTCTTGTTCCTCGGCAATGTTACTTTGTCTTACCCTAACATTTTCGATAATAATTCTATTGCACATTTTACTCGATATACTCAACAGTATTATTTCCCTATGATTATTACACTCTGTCTCGCCCATTTTTTTTTTTTTATAAAAGGAACTGTATACTTTCTGCCAATCCTTGGGCAAACGCACCAAAACGTGACACGTTAGACACAGAACCATGCATGTTCTCTGCTACAGTAATCCTTAGGTGTCCTTCCCTTCTCCATGCATATATATTAAATGCATCAACACTCCAAACCTGCTTTAAGCACCTAAGTCTTAATCTGATATGTTCCCGCTGCTTTACCTCCCTATCATTCTAAGCACTCGTGCACTACCTCCATACTCACCTGCGTCTCTCCTGTGTCTACCAGATATTATTCCTCCCTGCCCAATGTAAGGAAACCCCGCCTCCCCATCACCAACTCAAAATATTCCATCTTTCCAGTACCTCCCCCCTCCCCATGTAGTATCTAATTCTCTCGTCGTAACTTGCAAGTTATTTATTCCTCAGTGTTTTTCATGCTAATATTCCTCTATAACTCTTCCCTATTCTCAGAAATATTTGGTGATAAATAGTTAAATAGATATTATCTCAATTGCTCTCTCTTTTACATGCCCCTCACCAATCGTTTAACCTCCCTCCCTCCCCCCCCTTCTCCATTATCCCTCCGGCTCCTCTCTCTCTCTCTCTCTCTCTCTCTCTCTCTCTCTCTCTCTCTCTCTCTCTCTCTCTCTCTCTCTCTCTCCTCTCTCTCTCTCTCTCTTCTCTCTCTCGTCTCTCTCTCTGCCTCTCTCTGCCTCTCTCTGCCTCTCTCCTCCTCTCTCCTCTCTCTCTCTCTCTCTCTCTCTCTCTCTCTCTCTCTCTCTCTCTCTCTCTCTCTCTCTCTCTGCCCCTCTCTCTCTCACACACACTACATATGCTTCTAATAGGGAAGGATAGCAGGGTTGCAGCAAGTTTTACCTATTCGTGCCGAATAGGTAAAACTTGCGAGTTTGGTTTAAATAGCAAAGCTTTTCTTACCGAATAAGGCAAGCGAAAATTTGTGTATGCAATAATTTCGCAAAAATCATTCTGAACCTAACGAAATTTTTTTATTTCATTTTGTTTGTTTATTAAATTATTGTAAACTTGTCTAAAATATATTTAGCTGGATTAGGCTAAATTAAATTGCGCTTGTTAAAATAAGGTTAGGTAAGTTTTCTAAGGTTCTTTTGGTACAAAATTATTTATTTTTACATTAGCATAAATGAAAAAATATATCTTTAAACATATAAGAGAAAATTGCTAATTGGCCAGTTTTACCTATATATATATATATATATATATATATATATATATATATATATATATATTATTGTAACCACGAACGAGTGGTATTGATCAATAACTGCATCATAGGTTCGAACCCTGGCTAGTGCAGTGTAGTTATTGATATATATATATATATATATATATATATATATATATATATATATATATATATATATATATATATATATATTACATACTGTTAGTTGTTGAGGAAAGGAGACGTGAAGACGTTGGTGCAATGACTCAGGTGGGGATAATACACTTACCTGTAATTGATGGTGTGTTGCAGTGCAAGCCAGGGAGGGAGGGAGGGGGGAGGGGGGCTTCCGTTTAATGTGTTAAGGATCTCTAATTAGCCTCAGACACCAGACAAAGTGGTTTACTCTCGAGACTTCTGAGTCACACTCACCTGAGTCAGAGAGACGGGAAAATTACGAACACCTCACAGGAAACAAAGCTGTAACTGACGCAGGAAAATGTAATAATGGTGATAAATACAAGTACACGAGATGTTTTGAAAAGAGAATTAATGATGAAAAATTGTAATTTATATTATGTTAAAAAATAAATTGGAGAGGAATAAGACTGTGTAAGAGAGACTGTTGTAGAGAATGATTGAAATAACATACTGTTACAGTAGAAGTATTTGGTATTAAAGTGGAGAACAAGAATTTGGTTAATTATCCTTGTATATAAACTACTGTCAACAACGGCTAAGTAATTCAGGGAACACAGTAGGAAGGTAGATATTACCACTGAGAATCCTACACCAAGTATCCTCCTTGACGGTTTCAGTTTTCTAAATGTTAAATGGAAGACTAAAAGACAACTTTGTGCCATAAATGGGGCAGCGGGCCTCCAGCAGCAACAGCCTGGTAGACCAGGCAAACACCAGACGAGCCTAGCCCATGGCCGGGCTCCGAGAATAGCTAAACTCTCGAAACTCTGGAAGCACGTTACCCATTAAACGTGTCCAAGACCTACAGTAGCTTTGTTAAAACTTTGCTTTGAGCTGACAGATATGTACTAGAAATGCAAACACTATATGTGATCTTCACCAACAGTGAGGAATTAATCTGAAATATAATCTCATAAAATATCTTCCGATCATAATCTCGGTGAAGTACAGACAAACATCTGTCCTTGACTAGACAACTTAAGAAATGACTAACATGAAGGGAAGTTTAGCAAATTTAACATTTACAATCAAAGAACTGACTGGTATAAAATATCCAAAGCGTCATCAAACAACCTGGGAAACTGTCCTGAACACCCTCAACCCAGGCCAGTGCCTGGGAAACTGTCCTGAACACCCTCAACCCAGGCCAGTGCCTGGGAAATTGTCCTGAACACCCTCAACCCAGGCCAGTGCCTGGGAAACTGTCCTGAACACCCTCAACCCAGGCCAGTGCCTGGGAAACTGTCCTGAACACCCTCAACCCAGGCCAGTGCCTGGGAAACTGTCCTGAACACCCTCAACCCAGGCCAGTGCCTGGGAAACTGTCCTGAACACCCTCAACCCAGGCCAGTGCCTGGGAAACTGTCCTGAACACCCTCACCCAGGCCAGTGCCTGGGAAACTGTCCTGAACACCCTCAACCCAGGCCAGTGCCTGGGAAACTGTCCTGAACACCTCAACCCAGGCCAGTGCCTGGGAAACTGTCCTGAACACCCTCAACCCAGGCCAGTGCCTGGGAAACTGTCCTGAACACCCTCAACCCAGGCCAGTGCCTGGGAAACTGTCCTGAACACCCTCAACCCAGGCCAGTGCCTGGGAAACTGTCCTGAGCACCCTCAACCCAGGCCAGTGCCTGGGAAACTGTCCTGAGCACCCTCAACCCAGGCCAGTGCCTGGGAAACTGTCCTGAACACCCTCAACCCAGGCCAGTGCCTGGGAAACCTGAATACACAACTATAAAAGATCTGTATAAAATACATTCCGCTGACAAAGCCTTCAAGGAAATTAAATACTGAAGAATAACAGAATGTACAGAAGAAAAGGGGTTACTGAAGTGTTTAAAAACGAGCAATTTTGACAGGAAAGATAATATACACCGAGAGATGACCAAAGTAAAGCTGAAACAAAATCATTCATGAAAGAAGAAGCGCAAAAAGAACACAAGGCCATTTAGGCCATTTAGGCAAAATCCATGTTTAAAACAATCTAAAACTGGCCCACTATTCATGGAGGTTCATACACCGATGACGAAGAAATTAGCGAAATCCTGAAGTACATCATCAATCCATCAAGCGACAGGAGAGTTGAAGATCCAGATACTTTGTCATCACCTCTGGCCACCATACAAACCACTTAGCTGACACACCCACAAATCCCCTGGACTTCGAAAAGGAAATAGACAACATGTCTACACATGCAGTACCTGGGCCAGGATACTGAAACTACAATAGAGTCCAAAATATCACCAGCATGAACAATCGTATCTGGATATAGACCTTAGATTCAGGTGAAATATCCGAGGCTCCTCTACACAAAGAAGGCAATAGCATTTTGACAGAAATAATATAGACCACTATGACTTTCACACTTAAGTCATTGAAAGGGCGGTGAGAAGACCCATTACTAATTTTTATAAAAAAAACATAGTTTATGAACAGGAAGATCATGCTTGTCACAAGTACTGAACTATTATGACAAAATTACGTAGGTTTTGAAAGAAAACTAAAACGCAGATGTTATTTTCACTAGTTTCACTAAGGTATTTGACAAATGCAACCATGGAGTAATGACCCGTAAGGTCATTAGATGTCACAGAAAAATGGATATTCAGTTTAATGAATTAAACACAGAAGAACAGTGAAAAGAACAAAAACTATCCATGGCAGAGTAAAAAGTTTAGTCTTTACTGTTTCTGATCCTCAAAACACACACAACCCGCACATATAAAAGGGAGGAGCTTACGACGACGTTTCGGCCCGACTTGGACCATTTACAAAGTCACACTAACACACAGAGACGGAGGAATGGGTATTTATAGGCAGGCAGACAGGGGAGGGTACAAGAGAGTGGGGAAATAATGGAGTAAGTAGTGGAAGTGGTAGTAATAGTAGTAGTGGAGACAGTCATATTCTAGGAAGGGAGCACTGCAATGAGGCTAGCGGCCCGCAAGGGTGGGACGAGAACACAGAGGGAGGAAAGGCGAATAAAATGAAGGACAAAAACAAGGCAAAAGAAAAGAAAGAAAGGAAAACCCATAGGAGAAAAAAGAAGGGGGAAGAGATGAAAGGGGAAGGAATCAGGTTGAGTCACGGGTGTTCTGAAGTTTAGAGCATTTAACAATGTAATGAGAGAGGAAAGCATCAACAGAGACAAAGCCAGGGCTAAGATTCATACAGGGAAAGTTGTGTATAAGGGAGGATTCAACCAGGCGGCGACTATGAAAGTTGGACGTAGGGTAGACAGTTTTAGCAGAAGACCAATCAATAGGATGACTGTGATCTCTGACATGACAGAAAAGAGCATTATTAGTGTCGGCAAGCCTAACACTATTTTTGTGCTCCTTGAGTCTGTCAGAAAGAGATCGGCCAGTTTCTCCGAAGTACTGAAGAGGACAGGAGGAGCAAGAAATAGAGTAGACACCAGGAGAATCTGTGGAGGGAGGGGAGGTATGAACTAGATTAGTGCGAAGAGTGTTAGTCTGACGAAAGGTAAGTTTGATGTCTAAGGAACGGAGAGAGTTGCTGAGATTAGAGAGACCAGAGATGTAGGGAAGGCAGAGGACTGGAGAGTTCTCAGGAGTAGAGGGTTTAGGAGAGAAGAAAGTCCGTTTGGAACGAGAGAAAGCAGAGTCTATGAAATGGGAAGGGTAGCCAAGGGCTACCCGAAACGTCGTCGTAAGCTCCTCCCTTTTATATGTGCGGGTTGTGTGTGTATTGTTCCAGTCACGGTATTGTGCCTTTTTGTTATTTCTGATCCTCAAAGTTTAGATCAAAACTAGTAGTGTGGCCACGTGGGGGGGGCCACGGGGGGCTAAATGCTTATTTTTTATTTTCAATTAATGAGTAATTTTAGCTATTATATTGACCAGTGACCACAAAAGCTCGGTACTTCAAGAAATTTTACAAACTGATAATTAAGGATGGAACGATAAGAAAACTTTTGCCGATACAGATATTGTTTTAAGCTGATACCGATATTTTTTTTTTAAATATTTTTTTTTTAAAGTTATAATAGTTGTATTCAATATATGAGGGAATGCTTATTGTTCATTAGGTGTTAAATAACCCAGGGAGGTTAAATATTAAGTAATAGTTTCTCCGAGATTCCATTGTTGTTATTAACTACAATTACCCTCGTCAGCCTCACAAAATAATAAATGGAAGCAGCAGACTTCTGACTCTCCATATATAGTAATCTTCTCCATATTTAGTAATCTTCTCCATATTTAGTAATCTCCATATTTAGTAATTTCCATATATAGTAATCTCCATATATAGTAATCTTCTCCATATTTAGTAATCTCCATATTTAGTAATCTCCATATTTAGTAATCTCCATATTTAGTAATCTCCATATATAGTAATCTTCTCCATATTTAGTAATCTTCTCCATATTTAGTAATCTTCTCCATATTTAGTAATCTTCTCCATATATAGTAATCTTCTCCATATTTAGTAATCTTCTCCATATTTAGTAATCTTCTCCATATTTAGTAATCTTCTCCATATTTAGTAATCTTCTCCATATTTAGTAATCTTCTCCATATTTAGTAATCTTCTCCATATTTAGTAATCTTCTCCATATATAGTAATCTTCTCCATATTTAGTAATCTTCTCCATATTTAGTAATCTTCTCCATATTTAGTAATCTTCTCCATATTTAGTAATCTTCTCCATATTTAGTAATCTTCTCCATATTTAGTAATCTTCTCCATATTTAGTAATCTTCTCCATATTAAGTAATCTGATGGAGACAATCAGAAATCAATTACGAAAATAAAAGTCTGAATAATTTCCAGTTATATTAATCATGAAACTAAAATGTCCAACACTCATAATATTGTTTATTTAAACGAAGTAATTTGGCGGCAAACTGAAAAAACTTAAGTTATTATAACTAACTTGAAATTTAAAATGTAAAATTATAGTTCAGAAGTTGAACCACCACTATTATTAAATGAATTAAATGATACATTCACATTATACATTTTTTTTTTAACTTTCAAGAAACTAATTTGAAAATGAAAAAAATACGTTATTCTAATATATGAAATTAAAAGTAAACAATTTAGATATTACTCAACTAACTAAAATATAATACAGTATGCCGAGAGTGCCGCCCCTCAGGGTGTACTTCTCTCAGAGTATATACAGTATGCTGAGAGTGCCACCCCTCAGGGTGTACTTCTCTGAGTATATACAGTAAACCATACCACGGGTGGGGTTCGAACCCGCGGTCAGAGAGTCTCAAAACTCTAGACCGTCGCGTAAGCCACCCGTGGTATGGTTTGTTTGCAATCGTGTCATTACGATTTCGTGAGTTATATACAGTATGCTGAGAGTGCCGCCGCCCTTACTGATTCTGCCTCTGGCATGCTCTTCACATTCGCTAGTCTCTGATCTGGTATAGTATATGTTTAACCTATCCTGCAGCGCTGTATCACCCTTGTGGGTTTTAGCACTTACCTCTGATTGTAATAATATGATGAGAGTGTACTTTAAGCTTTAACTTTGGGGATTAAATTATTATTCTCTGATGGTGAAAAGGTTACCGTGAAGGTTACCGTGCAGTCTTAATAACCCTAGTGTAGTCTACACCTTTAATACCCATTAACCCAACAACCAACCTTATTTTCTTAAGTTACCGTTGTCTATTTCTGTGAAGAAAGTAGACGTTCCTCCATTGATGAACAATTTCTCACTGTCTACTGAAGAGCCGTGGAACTCAAATATTTACGTGTTAGGTTTGCCACAAATAGAAAAAACTATCATATTTGCTTTCCACCACTTTAGTGGATTTCCTTGTTTAGGCAACAACGCCATTGCCACGTATATCTCCATTTATGTTTTTATGTTTGTGGTAACGCACATTCGGTTTTGGATGCTGCTTTTTTAAGTTTTTGAAAAAGGATCTTGAGGTAGATGTCTGTGATGTGCTGTTCTTTGAGGACAATACCATATAAGCATGAAAATCGCCTTAGAAGACAGAAAAATATCAATCAGATATCAACAAAGTCTTTTAGTGGGCAACAGTAAATAACAATGTTCAGTGATGACAAATTCCATCTTCTTAGATACTGAATGAAAAAATGAACTCAAAAGGAGCACTGGATGCAAAACGCAGAAGGACCATCTTATAGAACGAAAGAAAACTGTGAAAGACATGGGTGTAATGATACCAGACGACCTATCATTTAGAGAATACGATAAAGAAAATGCTACCAACGTCATAATAAATGGGGCCACCAACAGGAAAGCCTAACCCTAGGCCGGGCTGTGATGATAAACTCTGGAAACTGGTCAGAGGTATATCACACAGGCATATTTGACTCAGTGAGTCAGCCAGGTAATAATCCAGATAAATGTGGTGTTCACTCCGGCGTCTCGGCGCGTGATGAATCAAAATTTCAGAAGTATTTATTTACGCTTTTGGGCTCAACACCGTAAAGTGTTGATGAACTGTAAGATACAAGGACATGAACACACGGAGAACCTCTTCTGGAGAAGAGACAGACAGACAGAGAGGGAGGGGGGAGGCAGGGAAAAGGGAGGGTAGACTGAGCTGTCTTTCTTGGAAAGTTTTGAGCCGTGAAGACTGGCCTTGTGATGTAGGTTGTACCACTGGATGAGTTTGTGATGCAGGTTCCACCACTGGATGAGGAGGGAGATACAGGTTAGTGACAGAGTCCGGGAATATATGAGGCCAACGGTGAGTCTTGAGGATTAGTATAGGAAGACCTGAAGACCAAGGAGGCACTGGATCAGGAGGCACTGGACCAGGAGGCACTGGACCAGGAGGCAGTGGACCAGGAGGCAGTGGACCAGGAGGCAGTGGACCAGGAGGCAGTGGACCAGGAGGCAGTGATGTAGACTAGAGGGACTAAAGCAGTGGTGGAGCCAGTGGACCAGAGGAACAGGGTGCCGGTACGGAAGGTTGACTTCCTTCAGCCTTGGCCTTGGAGTTTTATGGTCAGGAAAACTGAAGATAGGTTTTGTGGAAGCTCTTGATTACTAGTTTATTTTTGTGCTGATATTTGCTGCTCTGTTCAGGTAGCTTGTGTGTGCGCGCGTGTGCATTATGTACACATACAAGACACACACACACATACACACAAAAGAACACGAGAGTTATTTGAAACCAACGAAATGGACTAACTAATAATAGTAGTAGAATCGCAAAAGTAGAGAACCAGGAAAGTAGAATCGCAAAAATATAAACACAAAATACCCTAAAAATTAGAATCACAAAATCAAATGACCCCTTTTGAAACCACCACCAGACCAACCTAAACCACAGCCACCAGAACAACCTAAACCACCAACAGACCAACCTCCACCACCAGACCAACCTAAATCACCACCACCACCAGACCAACCTAAACCACCACCACCAGAACAACGTAAACCACCACCACCAGAACAACGTAAACCACCACCACCAGAACAGCCTAAAGCACCACCACCAGAACAGCCTAAAGCACCACCACCAGAACAGCCTAAAGCACCACCACCAGAACAGCCTAAAGCACCACCACCAGAACAGCCTAAAGCACCACCACCAGAACAGCCTAAAGCACCACCACCAGAACAGCCTAAAGCACCACCACCAGAACAGCCTAAAGCACCACCACCAGAACAGCCTAAAGCACCACCACCAGAACAGCCTAAAGCACCACCACCAGAACAGCCTAAGCACCACCACCAGAACAGCCTAAAGCACCACCACCAGAACAGCCTAAAGCACCACCACCAGAACAGCCTAAAGCACCACCACCAGACCAACCTAAACCACCACCACCAGACCAACCTAAACCACCTGTTAATTTTAAGACTGGACTGCCATGGGTTTGAATCCCACCTGCTGTTAATGATAGACCATGGAAGAAAAAATGAAATATGGCTGCTGAAATGAAAAATACATTATATACGAAAAAAAGCGGTTGAAATGGAAAGAATTGGTCAACAAAATTTCCTCCATCTCCAATAATGGGACTCTTGAGGCCTCAGCACATGATGGAAGCAACTGGAGTGGGAGAGGCAGACTTTCTGTCACATTTATATTTACCTTTTATTAAAAGTAAAGTAATCTGGAATATAATTATTTTTTGGAGCCTTCTTGTCGAGAACGATCATGTTCTGAGAGATCTTGTAAGGAAGTGTGACCCCCTCACCTGGGGAAGAAAGATGATCTTGTAAGCAAGTGTGACCCCCTCACCTGGGGAAGAAAGATGATATTGTAAGGAAGTGTGACCCCTCACCTGGGAAAGAAAGATGATATTGTAAGGAAGTGTGACCCCCTCACCTGGGGAAGAAAGATGATCTTGTAAGCAAGTGTGACCCCCTCACCTGGGGAAGAAAGATGATATTGTAAGGAAGTGTGACCCCTCACCTGGGAAAGAAAGATGATATTGTAAGGAAGTGTGACCCCCTCACCTGGGGAAGAAAGATGATCTTGTAAGCAAGTGTGACCCCCTCACCTGGGGAAGAAACGAGGACAAAACAAAACACTCAGAAGACAGACAAGATTAATCACAAAGTGTACATACAAATCTTATTTTGGAGAGACTAATTTCGAGGTCATTACTCCAGGAGATGTGAAGTTCTCCAGCGAGGGTGAACCTCTGAGCATCATTCACGGATGTTGAAGACTCCTTGAGGACGATACACACTAAGTATATCGTCGGCGTAGGACCTGAAGACATTCAGAAGCTCGAAGGACTCCACAGGTTTGCTATCAAATTAACCCTGGAAATCCCTTCAAGCGAGGTAGGTGCCTTGACACCCTTGAAGGGCTCTTAAATGCATAGAATTCCAGCTTCCCTCTCGTTCTTAGTCGTTTATGATTGCACTACAAGACCCCTGCGGTTTTAGCACCCCCTCTAGTGCATGTCCCTCAGTTCGGGACTGTGTGTATTGTATTATTGTATATTCAAAAACTTATGCTAAATCTGTACGAGTCATACAGTGCTGAGAGGAGATACTGTAAGGACCTTGTAAGAGAAACGGAGCTGAGAAACATAAATGATTATGACATTTATCTTGACTGTGTATTGGGCAGTGAAGACTGAACAGCACGAGCATAGCTGTGTGCTTGTAGCTGCAGCTAGGTAACGACACACTAGGGGCAGTGAAGACTGAACAGCACGAGCGTAGCTGTGTGCTTGTAGCTGCAGCTAGGTAACGACACACTAGGGGCAGTGAAGACTGAACAGCACGAGCGTAGCTGTGTGCTTGTAGCTGCAGCTAGGTAACGACACACTAGGGGCAGTGAAGACTGAACAGCACGAGCGTAGCTGTGTGCTTGTAGCTGCAGCTAGGTAACGACACACTAGGGGCAGTGAAGACTGAACAGCACGAGCATAGCTGTGTGCTTGTAGCTGCAGCTAGGTAACGACACACTAGGGGCAGTGAAGACTGAACAGCACGAGCGTAGCTGTGTGCTTGTAGCTGCAGCTAGGTAACGACACACTAGGGGCAGTGAAGACTGAACAGCACGAGCGTAGCTGTGTGCTTGTAGCTGTAGCTAGGTAACGACACACTAGGGGCAGTGAAGACTGAACAGCACGAGCGTAGCTGTGTGCTTGTAGCTGTAGCTAGGTAACGACACACTAGGGGCAGTGAAGACTGAACAGCACGAGCGTAGATGTGTGTTTGTAGCTGCAGCTAGGTAACGACACACTAGGGGCAGTGAAGACTGAACAGCACGAGCGTAGCTGTGTGCTTGTAGCTGTAGCTAGGTAACGACACACTAGGGGCAGTGAAGACTGAACAGCACGAGCGTAGCTGTGTGCTTGTAGCTGCAGCTAGGTAACGACACACTAGGGGCAGTGAAGACTGAACAGCACGAGCGTAGCTGTGTGCTTGTAGCTGCAGCTAGGTAACGACACACTAGGGGCAGTGAAGACTGAACAGCACGAGCGTAGCTGTGTGCTTGTAGCTGCAGCTAGGTAACGACACACTAGGGACAGTGAAGACTGAACAGCACGAGCGTAGCTGTGTGCTTGTAGCTGTAGCTAGGTAACGACACACTAGGGACAGTGAAGACTGAACAGCACGAGCGTAGCTGTGTGCTTGTAGCTGTAGCTAGGTAACGACACACTAGGGGCAGTGAAGACTGAACAGCACGAGCGTAGCTGTGTGCTTGTAGCTGCAGCTAGGTAATCATACACTAGGGGCGGCATGAAGGGGAAGGGATGAAGGAAGGGAAGCCGGAGAGGTAGCCGCCTTTCTTCCCAAAGTCGCAGGGGGCCCCAAAATGGCCTTTTGTTATGGATAGGGGGTCCTAAATTCCCTTTTCACCCCCATCAAGGCTTTTATATCTTCCCGTCTCTTTTGTAAATGACGCCTTTTGATGCGATTACGCGCTCACGCACGCACGCACGCACGCACCTCTGCAGTCTTCAATACACACACTTTACAGTCACTATAACAGATCAACACTACACCTCCTTAACAACGATCTATAATTGTACGCGCTGTAGTTGTACCTGTAACTTATGATATTAAACCAAGCAAACACTTGTACACTGTTGTTGGTCATTGAGGAAATTAAGCTCGTAGAGGTGACTCCATCTTACTATTAAGAGCATGAATAATAGGACCGTAATTCGAAGTTAATGGCTTTCCATATTTCCGACATGATACGTAATTGCTGTGAATTATGAAAGAGGGTAATTAACGATTTGCTTAGTACCTTCTTGCATTCATCATCAATACTGTTAATAGTTCATCGTAGCCTTGGCACCTGTCTGGTATTAATCCATCCATCTATCTGAGTAGCGTCATCCTCCATCAGTGTTTTAACCTGGTATTACTCCATCTATCTGAGTAGCATCATACTTTATTATTATTATTATTACGATCAGAACTAAGCGCTAAATCCACAAGGGTTGTCTTGAGTGTAAAGACAATGTAGATGAAGGTTTTGTCCAGCCTGATGAAGCTGAAGCCTGAGTCATACCTCGTCTAAAATTATTGGTACAACACTGATAAGTAGACGAGTGAGACAAGTGCAAGAATTGATTATATTGTTCAAACGTTTCGCCTCTTTATGAGGCTTCATGTGTCGAATACAGGTGACACTGAAGACAATAGAAGCAGTAGAGAGGTAAATTCGAGGTTATTGATTTCTTAACCTTGAAGAATCAGAATAGCTTCTTGAAGGCTGAGGGAGCGATCACCTCATCATTACCTACCCACTGCTTCTCCTGTCCCCAGTAAGTCACCTCCGTATTAGACTGAAGAAGCCTGCTGACCAGGCGAAATGATTCGACAATAAATACATCCAACTGTAGTAAACGTCTTTATCACTTAATCTTTCTTCAGAATTACTTGGTTTTATACAGACTTATTGGGTTGACTCCAAGTTGTCGTCAGTCACATTAAAGATCACTTAGTCACCGTATGCTTGTCCTAAAATACACTGCAAGAGAGACCTTTCAAGTTGGTTTTTACAATTATTTTTGTCATTGCATTTAAATGCTTACTTTTTTACCTTAACTGTTTCAATCACGTGTTTATCCATTTAGGGTCTTTGATCATATGTTCTCGTGTAGAATGCCTGCTGCTCGGGCACTTCGTTCGAATCCTAACAGTTAGAATCCTAACTTGTGTGTTAGGATTCTAATTCCATATATCAACATTTCTATCCTACATTACTTGACAATTATTACCATCAAAAGTACAAAGGACAGGCCTGTAGTGCCTGTCAAGGAAGAAACCACGAGAATAAAGGCAAAGGCACACACCATAGTTTTTTGAGTGCCTGTATATTTCTTTCACCAATATTTACTATATGTATACAGCGTAGTAGAGCAGCATACATGATATTGCAAGAAACCCAAAATATTTCTATTCCTATGGAAAATCCAAGCTAAGAACTACCTGTAGAAGTGGACCAATATTGAGAAGAGATTCGTATACTGACGATGAACAGGAAATGAGTGAAATCCTAAAAGAACAATATGAGTGTTCAGCAACCCACCAAATGATGACAAGGTAGAGAATGCAGAAACATTTTTCACTCCCGCAGAAGGCAGCGCAGACCAGCTGAGGGAGGGTGTAAAGGAGGTTTTGTGTGCGAGGGGCTTGGACTTCCAGCAAGCATGCATGAGCGTATTTGATAGGAGTGAATGGAGACAAATGGTTTTTAATACTTGACGTGCTGTTGGAGTGTGAGCAAAGTAACATTTATGAAGGGATTCAGGGAAACCAACAGGCCGGATTTGAGTCCTGGAGATGGGAAGTACAGTGTCTGCACTCTGAAGGAGGGGTGTTAAATGTAGTGTAAGCACGCCTCTGGCAAGACAGGGTTGGAGTGAATGATGATGAAAGTTTTTCTTTTTCGGGCCACCCTGCCTTGGTGGGAAACGGCCGATGTGTTAATAAAATAAAATAAAAAAAAACATTGGCCTACTGAAATCTCTCATCTCATGGTGACAATTTTCAGCACTGTATGAAATCCATCCTGCGTGAAGGAATATAAGAGAGGAACGTAGTTTTGGTTTCCACTGAGTAACTAACATGTAGCAGCACACTGTTGATGTATCTACTTTTGATAAGAAAAGCTTGTGAGTGATCTTGGTGCTTCCCCTGCTGCCTTCCCCTGCTGCCTTCCCCTGCTGCCTTCCCTGCTGCCTTCCCCTGCTGCCTTCCCCTGCTGCCTTCCCCTGCTGCCTTTCCCTGCTGCCTTCCCCTGCTGCCTTCCCCTGCTGCCTTCCCCTGCTGCCTTCCCTGCTGCCTTCCCCTGCTGCCTTCCCCTGCTGCCTTCCCCTGCTGCCTTCCCCTGCTGCCTTCCCCTGCTGCCTTTCCCTGCTGCCTTCCCCATCTCTGAGAGATGATCAGTGAAGCATCACGTTTCTGCTGCTTTATTACTTTCTGGCTGCTGATGGGAGGAGGGGGTCGTATGATGGGAGGGATGCTTGGTGATAGGAGGGGGTCGTATGAGGGGAGGGATGCTTGGTGATAGGAGGGGGTCGTATGATGGGAGGGATGCTTGGTGATAGGAGGGGGTCGTATGATGGGAGGGATGCTTGGTGATAGGAGGGTCGTATGATGGGAGGGATGCTTGGTGATAGGAGGGGTCGTATGATGGGAGGGATGCTTGGTGATAGGAGGGGTCGTATGAGGGAGGGATGCTTGGTGATAGGAGGGGTCGTATGATGGGAGGGATGCTTGGTGATAGGAGGGGGTCGTATGATGGTAGGGATGCTTGGTGATAGGAGGGGTCGTATGATGGGAGGGATGCTTGGTGATAGGAGGGGTCGTATGATGGGAGGGATGCTTGGTGATAGGAGGGGTCGTATGATGGGAGGGATGCTTGGTGATAGGAGGGATCGTATGATGGGAGGGATGCTTGGTGATAGGAGGGGGTCGTATGATGGGAGGGATGCTTGGTGATAGGAGGGGGTCGTATGATGGGAGGGATGCTTGGTGATAGGAGGGGGTCGTATGATGGGAGGGATGCTTGGTGATAGGAGGGGTCGTATGAGGGGAGGTGTGTATGGTGATGGGAGGAGAAGGACGTATGATGGGAGGGATGTAGTGTGATGGGAGAAGGTCTAATGATGGCACACGGTGTCAGTGTTGGAAGGCGGGTATGGTACCATGGACGACACACAGGCTGTGGTGTCAGTGTTACCCCACACTGGGTATGGTACCATGGACGACACACAGGCTGTGGTGTCAGTGTTACCCCACACTGGGTATGGTACCATGGACGACACACAGACTGTAGTGTCAGTGTTACCCCACACTGGGTATGGTACCATGGACGACACACAAGCTGTGGTGTCAGTGTTACCCCACACTGGGTATGGTACCATGGACGACACACAGACTGTGGTGTCAGTGTTACCCCACACTGGGTATGGTACCATGGACGACACACAGGCTGTGGTGTCAGTGTTACCCCACACTGGGTATGGTACCATGGGTATTACAATCCCTCACTCATCGACCTGCTTTTAAAGGGGTACGGGTCAGGGGGGGGGACCTCTAATGCTGCTCTAACTGCTGTTGCTCCTACTGATGTTGTTGGTGGTCCTACTGAAGTTGCTGCTGCTTCTAGTGCTGTTGTTGCTGCTCCTACTGCTGTTGTTGCTGCCTCTAGTGCTGTTGTTGCTGCTCCTACTGCTGTTGTTGCTGCTCCTACTGCTGTTGCTGCTGGTTCTAGTGCTGTTGTTGCTGCTTCTACTGCTGTTGTTGCTGCTCCTACTGCTGTTGTTGCTGCTTCTAGTGCTGTTGTTGCTGCTTCTAGTGCTGTTGTTGCTGCTCTTACTGCTGTTGTTGCTGCTCCTACTGCTGTTGATGCTGCTCCTACTGCTGTTGTTGCTGCTCCTACTGCTGTTGTTGCTGCTCCTACTGCTGTTGCTGCTGGTTCTAGTGCTGTTGTTGCTGCTTCTACTGCTGTTGTTGCTGCTCCTACTGGCGTCTGTGTTGTTGCTGCTTCTAGCTGTTGTTGCTGCTCTTGTTGTTGCTTCACTGCTGTTGTTGCTGCTCCTACTGCTGTTGTTGCTGCTCCTACTGCTGTTGTTGCTGCTCCTACTGCTGTTGTTGCTGCTCCTACTGCTGTTGTTGCTGCTCCTACTGTTGTTGCTGCTGCTTCTACTGCTGTTGTTTCTGCTTCTACTGCTGTTGTTGCTGCTCCTACTGCTGTTGTTGCTGCTTCTACTATTGCTGCTTCTACTGCTGTTGTTTCTGCTCCTACTGCTGTTGTTGCTGCTCCTACTGCTGTTGTTGCTGCTTCTACTGCTGTTGTTGCTGCTTCTACTGCTGTTGTTGCTGCTTCTACTGTTGTTGCTGCTTCTACTGCTGTTGTTGCTGCTTCTACTGCTGTTTGTTCTGCTTCTACTGCTGTTGTTGCTGCTTCTACTGTTGTTGCTGCTTCTACTGCTGTTGTTGCTGCTGCTTCTACTATTGCTGCTTCTACTGCTGTTGTTTCTGCTTCTACTGCTGTTGTTGCTGCTTCTACTGTTGTTGCTGCTTCTACTGCTGTTGTTGCTGCTGCTCTGCTGTTGTTGCTCTCTACTGCTGTTGTTCTGCTTCTACTGCTGTTGTTGCTGCTTCTACTGCTGTTGTGCTTCTACTGCTGTTGTTGCTGCTCTACTGCTGTTGTTGCTGCTTCCTATGCTGCTTCTAGCTGTTGTTGCTGCTCCTACTGCTGTTGTTCTGCTTCTACTGCTGTTGTTGCTGCTCCTACTGCTGTTGTTGCTGCTACTGTTGTTGCTGCTGCTTCTACTATTGCTGCTTCTACTGCTGTTGTTGCTGCTCCTACTGCTGTTGTTTCTGCTTCTACTGCTGTTGTTTCTGCTTCTACTGCTGTTGTTGCTGCTTCTACTGCTGTTGTTGCTGCTTCTACTGCTGTTGTTGCTGCTTCTACTGCTGTTGTTGCTGCTTCTACTGTTGTTGCTGCTTCTACTGCTGTTGTTGCTGCTTCTACTGCTGTTGTTGCTGCTTCTACTGCTGTTGTTGCTGCTCCTACTGCTGTTGCTGCTGCTCCTACTGTTGTTGCTGCTGCTTCTACTATTGCTGCTTCTACTGCTGTTGTTTCTGCTTCTACTGTTGTTGCTGCTTCTACTGCTGTTGTTGCTGCTTCTACTTCTGTTGTTGCTGCTTCTACTGCTGTTGTTGCTGCTTCTACTGCTGTTGTTGCTACTTCTACTGCTGTTGTTGCTGCTTCTACTGCTGTTATTGCTGCTGCTGTGTTTGCTGCTCCTCCATGCTGTTGTTGTCTCTACTCGCTGTTGTTCTGCTCTACTGCTGATCCTACTACTGCTGCTGCTGTTATTGCTCATGTTTCTCCCACTACTGCTGCTGCTGTTATTGCTCATGTTTCTCCCACTACTGCTGCTGCTTATTACTATGTATCTCTCCATATACTCTGCTCGATGCTATGTTCTCCCCTACTGCTGCTGCTTCCACTCTCTTCTTCTGCTCCTACTCTTTACTCTCTCTCTCTATCTACTGCTGCTTCTCTACTACTGCATCTGCTCCTACTCAGTACTCCTCCTCTCTCTGCTTCTACTACTGCTCTGTTCTACCCTTTAACCTCTCTCCAGTACAGAATGTCTTCCTGTGTAATCTCTCTCTTACCGTTAGTCTGTTAATCTCTTCCCTCTCTTCTCTCTCTCTCTCTCTCTCTCTCTCTCTCTCTCTCTCTCTCTCTCTCTCTCTCTCTCTCTCTCTCTCTCTCTCTCTCTCTCTCTCTCTCAGAGATCTGATTCTTATATATACAAAAGTATCTGAGTCCTATTCTGTAAATACTTGCGCTGTACCTGTCACTTATACACTGAACTTCTTTCTCCTGTATCCACACACATGTAACGTCACAACGTTGTCTAGTACAGCTCTGTATTAGGGCAGAGAAATATTGCATGAGTTCAGGTCAGGTGGAGAGGGAGATTGTTAGGGTTATAGCATTAATGAAGCCAATATTGATCTGGAAGAGCGGGTCGAAGAGAGGGTGAGTGGTGGAGAGGGTGAGTGGTGGAGAGGGTGAGTGGTGGAGAGGGTGAGTGGTGGAGAGGGTGAGTGGTGGAGAGGGTGAGTGGTGGAGATGAATTGGTCCTCATCTCACAGGGATTCATTCACACGACAACAAAGAAATGAGCGAAATTCTGCGTCAGTCTTGTGTTATGCAGTTATCATCACCAGAGATGAAAACCCACACGTGTCCGTGAGCAGACAACTTCTTGTACATGTAAGACTTACACTGACTACGAGATGAACAATTAGACGCTTCTGCACTAACTCACCACCCTATGAAAACACGAAGAATTACAAAAAATATGAAATAAAATAAAATACGGGAGGAAGTGTAAAATGGATCCATTGAAAAGCAGGGTCACCATGGACACATCAGGTCACCATGGACACATCAGGGACACCATGGACACATCAGGGATACCATGGACACATCAGGGTCACCATGGACACAATAAGAGAATGCTGACTTCTGTCCTTCACGAATATTCAAACTGCTATAATCGAATATTAGAAATATTGCCTAAACAAGAGAAACCTGAATCACTATCACTGCCAAGACGCAGATCAACCAGGCTGTGTTGGCTGTGGTGGCCGCTAACAGCGGAGGTGTGACATGGTCGTGGTGAGGGGTGTGCTTGCCTACATACCTAGCTGAGTTTCGTTACTAACCTCCAACTGTTGAGCTTGGTTAGCTTTGTCTGGGTCAGCTGACATTATTGGTTGGGTCGAGTGTGCTTCTGAAATCTTGTATACATTAAATTTCTAGAATATCTTGATGCTAGTGAAGAGTTCTTCATCCAAACCTAATTACCACCTGTTACCTAAATGTTGTATGACCCCTGCGGGTTTTGACCTTTCTCACGAATATTTCTGCTACTACCACTACTATATCCTCATTTAGATTATTTCTGTACTTTAAACTATTGTATTATTTATATTCAGTTTGGGCTCCACACTGGTGCTGCGAACTCGAGGATTGTTCTGATGTATGTGTTTAACCGATTTGGATGAATCACTGTTCAAGATGCTAAAGGTAATTTTTACGTTTGCTAGTTTGGCTGAATTATTTATTTATAGGTCTAACTCCAGCTCTTGGGTCAGATATTTAACCTTCATTTGACTGGTGTTATTATTATTTTTACCACTTCTTTAGAAAACTAAAAGAACATAGAAATATAAGAGAACATAAAAGGATATACACCGAGGGAGACAAAAGGGGCGACTGGTCGACTATAAACGTGAATGTCACAACGAAGATAAAATAATTTTAGATAAATTGTTCAGAGAACCAACAGGATGGTAAATTACACATATGCAACACTTGGGTAACTTTGAGGAAACGTTCTGCCACACAGTGGCTTCATCAGTTCTATACAAAGAAGAATTGTGAAGATCAGAAGGAGTTTGAGGTAATCAGTCCCTCAGCATGGAGTCGTAATCAGTCCATCAAACTTTTCAAGTCTGATGGAGTGATTACATCGTGCAGCGTCTCAGCCAGATTCGTGGATTGCCTTATTTATGAAGTGCAAAATACAATTAGCATGAACACTCTGTATCCTTTAGAGAAAGAGCTTAGGTCTAGGCGAAATCTCATAGGCCTTAAAAAGTGCGGACATAGTTCCTCTCTATAAAGGAGGCAGTAGAACACGGGCAAAAACAAAACAAAATGACCAGGAGCCTTAGCATCGCACATAAGTCTTTGAAAACGTGATGAGACGTCAAAGCACAATTTTTTATGCAAAAAATAAAACCCACTGTGGCATTCAAAGAGTATGTTACAATTTATTCGGCGTATATCACACTCCCATATAGGCTGCCTCCCAACCAGTGAACCGGGTGCTAAGGGTTTAACGATCGATAGGGTACCCGTCGTTAAATCAGTACCTTGGTTCATTGACCAATCAGAGGCAAGCCCGCCAAAGCTGAAGCAACGTGGCTCACTTGTGGTAAGCATTGGCAGACTTGCCTACCTGCTGGTTGAGTACGGTGCACTCTCTCTGGCTTCTGCTTTGCCATCTGTCACTGTGGTGTACACTTATTATTCTATCTGTACATAATGTACATAGTATACATACCTGTATATAGTGGGTGAAGGCAAATATACATTAGTCTACTGCTGAGTTTGTTCCAATTCCCATTACGACCAGGTCTCACATCCCATTTATTACCCGTGTTCGTAATAATTACCTTCACGACCCAGACCATCAAGGGCTTGCAACCAGATCATGCTCGTCACAGCTACTAATCAAGTATACTACGATTACGGAGGCGTTGGAAGAAAATATAAATGAAGAAATCTACGTGGATTTCGCGAAGGTATTTTAAATGCCTTCATGGAGTGATAGCAATTAAAATGAAGACGAGAGGTATAACGGACAAAGTATGCAAATGGATATTCAATTTTCTGACTAACAGAAAGCAAAAACGTAACATTAACTAAGTAAAATCTCGGTACCCCAAGGCACAATTCTGGCTCCTTTACTATTTCTTATTCTCATGGCGGACATAGATAAAAATACTACAGTTTTGTAGCATCATTTGCGGACGATACCAAAATAAACATGAAAATCACCTTGGTAGAACACACCAAAAAATTACAAGAGTATATAAGCAAAGTCTTCCAATGGGCAATAGAGAATAACATGGTATTTAATGTCAGGAAGCTCCAACCGCTTAGATATAGAAAGAATGATGAATTCAAAAGAGACACCGTATACAAAATATAAGATGATCACTAAATAGATGGAAATGAACATGTGAAGGACCTGAGTATCATGTTAGCTGACCATGGGGAACACAAATATCGCGACCACCAGGAGAATGACAGGTGAATATTGAGTTTTACTCAGGGTAAGATAGATGTCACAGTTGGAACAGATAGATCATTTATGGCCCGTTTAGAACCAATAAAATCCTTAATATATATACTCTCTGGAGCAGAGGAGACAAAGATACACGATAATATATACCTGGAAGATACCTAAGGACATATTCTCGAATCTACACAATACCATAACAATGTAAGATATGGGAGAAATTGTAAAATGAATCCAGTAAAGCTAAAGGGCTCCGTGGGCATAGTAAGAGAACACTGTATCAATGACCGGGCCGCGGGGGCGTTGACCCCCGAAACCCTCTCCAGGTATATCCGTGGCCCCAGACTGTTTAAAAGAAAATCTCAGAAACACTACTGGAATACGCATGGAAGTCTTCCAGAGGAAACTCAACCAGTACTTCTGCTAAGTGCAGGATCAACCAGGCTGTAATGGATATGTGGGCTAGCTGGCACCAGACGCAACAGCCTGGTTGATCAGTCAAGCACCAGACAAGCCTGGCCCATGGCTTGTCTGGTATACATGGAGTTCCTCCATTACCTGGCTCCCTAGCGCGTTCTAATTCTCAGCACGTGAGAGACACAGGCCGGGAGGCAGGTAATACATAGTCACAACCAGACACCACTGTATCCAGCTGGCTGCAACATACTAACGACCAGACACCACTGTATCCAGCTGGCCTCATCATAGTCACAACCAGACACCACTGTATCCAGCTAGCTGCAACATACTAACGACCAGAGACCACTGTATCCAGCTGGCTGCAACATACTAACGACCAGACACCACTGTATCCAGCTGGCCTCATCATAGTCACAACCAGACACCACTGTATCCAGCTAGCTGCAACATACTAACGACCAGACACCACTGTATCCAGCTGACCTCATCATAGTCACAACCAGATACCACTGTATCCAACTGGCCTCATCATAGTCACAACCAGACACCACTGTATCCAGCTGGCCTCATCATAGTCACAACCAGACACCACTGTATCCAGCTGGCCTCATCATAGTCACAACCAGACACCACTGTATCCAGCTGACCTCATCATAGTCACAACCAGACACCACTGTATCCAGCTGGCCTCATCATAGTCACAACCAGATACCACTGTATCCAGCTGGCCTCATCATAGTCACAACCAGACACCACTGTATCCAGCTGACCTCATCATAGTCACAACCAGATACCACTGTATCCAGCTGGCCTCATCATAGTCACAACCAGACACCACTGTATCCAGCTGGCCTCATCATAGTCACAACCAGATACCACTGTATCCAGTTGGCCTCATCATAGTCACAACCAGACACCACTGTATCCAGCTGACCTCATCATAGTCACAACCAGATACCACTGTATCCAGCTGGCCTCATCATAGTCACAACCAGACACCACTGTATCCAGCTGGCCTCATCATAGTCACAACCAGACACCACTGTATCCAGCTGGCCTCATCATAGTCACAACCAGACACCACTGTATCCAGCTGACCTCCTCATAGTCACAACCAGACACCACTGTATCCAGCTGACCTCATCATAGTCACAACCAGACACCACTGTATCCAGCTGGCCTCATCATAGTCACAACCAGATACCACTGTATCCAGCTGGCCTCATCATAGTCACAACCAGACACCACTGTATCCAGCTGGCCTCATCATAGTCACAACCAGACACCACTGTATCCAGCTGGCCTCATCATAGTCACAACCAGACACCACTGTATCCAGCTGGCCTCATCATAGTCACAACCAGACACCACTGTATCCAGCTGGCTTCATCATAGTTACAACCAGACACCACTGTATCCAGCTGGCCTCATCATAGTCACAACCAGACACCACTGTATGCAGCTGGCCTCATCATAGTCACAACCAGACACCACTGTATCCAGCTGGCCTCATCATAGTCACAACCAGACACCACTGTATCCAGCTGGCCTCATCATAGTCACAACCAGACACCACTGTATCCAGCTGGCCTCATCATAGTTACAACCAGATACCACTGTATCCAGCTGACCTGATCATAGTCACAACCAGACACCACTGTATCCAGCTGGCCTCATCATAGTCACAACCAGAGACCACTGTATCCAGCTGGCCTCATCATAGTCACAACCAGACACCACTGTATCCAGCTGGCCTCATCATAGTCACAACCAGACACCACTGTATCAGGTGAACGCCTTCCGCCTTATCAGAAGTATGGAAAAAGAAATAATGAATAACCTCGAAGAAGAAGAATAATACAAAAAATAAAGTATTTAATTAAAAAAAAAAGTTGGCCGCCGTTGGTTCGATATTAAGACAGGAGACTTTTCCAAGTCCAGATCTTATTAAGATGTACTGGAGATATGATGTTCGCTCCTGGGTAGGCGGTGGTAGTATGGAATGAAGTAGATGGTGAAGCTCCTGTCATTCCTGTATCTCACTACAGATCGTAAAGAAGAGATGAGGGTCGCAATGTCGCAGTACGTCCCGTTGCCTGTGTTCTGGCTCCAACATATCTAGCGTATACTGTGGATGACCACACCAGCAGCAGAGCTGGTAATTGAAAAACACAGTACTGGTTACAAGATGGTTAAGGAAGGTAATTTTGTTTCAATGTCATTACTGGTAATCAGGTTAAATATAAAAGTGAAACTGTATTCCTGGTGAGGCGAAGTGTTCTCCCAAACCCCTACCCATTCCAGGTAAGGTTAATACTACCAGGAGTAGAAACTCAGACCCGAAGAAATTTGGAGTTTTACAGCGGCCCGCTAGATGGCAGTGCTGGCGGCGACACACTGTAACAGTCCCTCAGAGTCTGAACTACCATATGCACAATTTACTGAGTGACCTGACCAGGTGGTCGGCTGGACAATTATATGAGTGGGTGCGGTTGGGTGTGAATTGGTCCTGACTAGGTTGTGCTACTAGGTCAGATGCAGTGCTCCTTCCTTAAGTGAATGTAACCTGACCTGGCTGGGTCGGGGCATTGGCTTAAGCCGTTGGAGATTTGGACCTGCCTCGCATGGGCCAGTAGGCCTGCTGCAGTGTTCCTTCTTTCTTATGTTCTTATGTTCTTATGTTAAGTCACGACCAGACACCAGATACCACTGTATCCAGCTGGTTGCAACATGGTCACAGCCAGACATCATTAGATCCAGCTGGCCGTAACATAGCTACAACCAGACACCATTACATCCGGCTGGCCACAACACAGTCACGACCAGACACCACTACATCCAGCTGGCCACAACACAGTCACGACCAGACACCACTACATCCAGCTGGCTGCAACAGCCACAACCAGACACCATTACATCCGGCTGGTCGCAACATAATCACGACCAGACAACACTATACTATACAGCTGGCCGCAACATTTTGCCATTAAAATTTAAAAATTACGAGGGAAAAAAATGCTGACCAAATTTTGAGTTTTAACATTACAGACTGTAAATAAAATATACGCATCAGCTGTTTGATTAATTGGTATTTTACTGCGCGTACTACCATGTACAGGTGTAATTAATCACCTACAGGGAGAGGGCAGCAAACTATATAAAAATACAATCCAAAAATTAACTTACAGGATGTATTTGAGTCCTGGTCTGGGACCGGGCCGCGGGGGCGATGACCCCCGGGAACTGTTTACAGGTAAACTGACTGAACAGTTGTTTGGGTATTACTCTGCTCTGCTTTGCTCTGCTTTGTTTCCAATTGCTTCAGGTTCCTTTATTTTTGTCTTTCCATTTTGTTGTCATGTACCTGGAGAGAGTTCCGGGGGTCAACGCCCCCTCGTGGTCTACTATATTTTTAAGTTAGGAAGCTCTGAACTTTATAGTATATTGTAAAGTAAACAAACGTTGGTGCAAGAACTTTTATTTTTTTATTAACACATCGGCCGTTTCCCAGCGAGTCAGGGTGACCCGAAAAAGAAGAAACACTTTCATCATCACTCACTCCATCACTGTTTTGCCAGAGGAGTGCTGAAACTACAGTTCAGAAACTGCAACATATCTCCACCTCTCCCTCAGAGTGCAAGCACTGTACTTTTCACCTCCAGGACTCAAGTCCGGCTAACCTATGTAACTATCATATAGAACAAGGCATCAGCACATTGATGTATATAATTTTACTAAAAAAACAGTATATCTCTTTTTTTTTTTTATCTCTTTACCTCTCTTCCTGTTAGGTTGTTGTCTCTGATAAACTAGTTAAGAGTGACGAGCCAGGGTAAAGAGGACTCTGTATATACAACTCGTGAGTTTTAGGACTTGCCTACCATGGTTCGAGTCCCACCCGCTCTGTGTGATTCATTTGCAATCGTATTAATACAATTTCGTGAGTGATAAGTGAACTCTATAACGTTTTGTCTCGCTTCTCATGTTGTAGTGAATAATTTGAAATAGGTTAACCTCCAGTATTACCATTCACCTCCAGTATTACCATTCACCTCCAGTATTACCATTCACCTCCAGTATTACCATTCACCTCCAGTATTACCATTCACCTCCAGTATAAACATTCACCTCCACTCTGCTGGTCGATCATCACCGGATACACCAAACGTTCACCAATTTGTACATTCAAATCAAACTGCTCATTGCTACTAATGGATAATAAAAATCAAACTGTTTATTGCTACTAATGGATAATAGAAATGCAAATGTGCAGAATTGGTCATTCATTGGTTGGCGTGACTCGCTCAATAAAGCGTAGTCTGCCTGCCTTTGGCACCTTTGTGAAGTCTGTGTTTGTGTCTGCTTTAATTGTTACGCCACCAACACTGCTGCGCTACACGTTCTTGTGTCTGCTTTGTAGCCAGGATGGCTGCGCTACACGTACACATGTCTGGTGTACATGTGTGTACCTGTTAGTGAGACTTACATAACATGGAGAGTCTGGGTCATAATATATGCTTCACTTAAATGAGTGTTCGATACGTCACACAATGATACAAGTCACAGCTTTCTTTGATGCCACGTTTCTCCCTCGTTATAATGTTGACGTTTACTTTCCCACTCCCCTCGTTTCCCTTCCTTTCCTTCCCCTCCCCTTCCCTCCCCCATTGGTCAGCGCCCCAGGGAATGAAGCTGATACAAGTTATCGAGACTTTAATTTCCGCAACAACCACTGTTGCTACTGATCAACGCTGCTGTTGTGGTTGGCACGCTGCTGTTGCTGCTATTGTTAGCGTCGTTGTTCGTCATCGCTCGTGTTGTGAGAGTAATTTCTGAACGCTACTGTTGTTGTTGTTATTGGCAAGCTGCTGCTGCTACACACACACACATATATACAACAGGCCTAGTGTCTAATTGACATGTGCCTAGGACAAAATGGTAACTAACTGTACACCGTGTACGTCAGGCCCATATTGGAGTATGTAGCTCCAGTTTGGAAGCCTCACCTGGCCAAGCACGTCAGGAAATTAGAGAAAGTGCAAAGGTTTGCAACGAGGCTAGTCCCGGAGCTAAGAGGGATATACTACGAGGAGAGGTTAGAACTCGACCTGACGACACTGGAGGACAGGAGGGACAGGGGGTTCATGATAACGACATACAGAATACCGAGAGGAATCGACAATTTGGATAGGGACAGGATGTTCCAAAGATGGGACACAGCAATAAGGGTCACAATTTGAAGTTGAAGACTCAGATAAGTCACAGGGATGTTAAGAAATACTTCTTCAGCTTTAGAGTTGTCAGGAAGTGGAACAATCTGTGGAGTGAAGTACTGGAGGCAGGATCCATACATGGATTAAAAACGAGGTACGATGAAGCTCTTGGAGCAGGGAGAGAATGGACCTAGTAGCGACTAGCGAAGAGGCAGGGCCAGGAGCTGTAACTCAACTCCCTGCAACCACATATAAGTGAGTACACATAGGTGAGTACATACACCAGGACACTCTCAGACCCTCACCTTCAACATTCGCCAAACAGTGAGCTCATTAGCAAATTCGGCTCCACCTTTTTCTGCTTATCTTTTCGTATTAACCTTCGGGTAATGCTGGCAACCCAGCCTGTTTATATTAATGACCCACGAATTAAAGGCATATTGCCCTTTAATATATATGACCAGTGAGATGTTGTAAGCAAACAATAATTGCAATATATATATATATATATATATATATATATATATATATATATATATATATATATATATATATATATATATAATATATATATATATATGTCGTGCCGATTAGGTAAAACTGGTCAATTAGCAAGAACTCATTTAAAATTAAGTCCTTTCTAAAATTTTCTCTTATACGTTTAAAGATATATTTTTTTCAATTATGTTATTGTAAAAATTTATAATTTTGTACCAAAAGTAACTTTGAAAACCTACCTAACCTTATTATAACAAGCGCAATTTAATTTAACCTAACTCAACTAAATATGTTTTAGATACGTTAACATTAATTTAATAATAAACAAACACAATGAAATATATGTTTTTCTTTAGGTTCAGAATGATTTTTGCGAAATTATTGCATACACAAATTTTCGCTTGTCTTATATGGCAAGAAGAGCGTTGCTATTTAAGCCAAAATCGCAAGTTTTACCTAATCGGCATATATATATATATATATATATATATATATATATATATATATATATATATATATATATATAATACACACATTTAAAGGAATCTAGATTGGCAGAGAGAAGGACAAGGAAAGACATGATTACGACGTGTAAAATCTTATGATGGATAGATCGGGCAGATACGGACAGTCTGAATTAAGAGGATCAGGATGAAGGTGACACAGGTGGAAGCTGAAGACAGATGAACCATAGGGATGTAAGGAAGTATTTGTTTTGTCTCAGGGTGGATGAAAAGAGAAATGACCTGGATGAAGCCTTGTTGAAGCCAAACTCAGTACACAGCCTCAAGAGTAGATAGATAAGGCTCAAAAACCTAGAAATCAGTGATGCCGATCTTAGTGGTCTAGGAGGTGGGGCCAGGAGCTGAGTGTCAACCCCCGCAAACACAGCTCGGTGAATACAGAGGAAAAACTTGTAAAAGCCCTGAGTGAAGACGAGTGCCGCCTTCCCTCAAGTACAGAACGTCAGCTGAAACAAAAACAATAAACTACTTCAGGAAGCTTCTTGCCACTAACCCCAAACTTTCCTACTTAAACTGACTTCCCAAAACACACAAACCAAACACCTCTTAGACACATTATTTCCAACCCAGGATCGTTCTCCTACTCTCTGGCGAAATGTTTAAGCCAACTTCTCTCACCATTTCTGAGTTAATTCTCACTCACAAAAACATCATGGACAAAAACAATGTCAAGTCTGGATGTAGAGTCGCTCTTCACCAACGTTGTGATTGAGAATGGCCGAAAATTTCTTGAATTATTTTTTTTTTAATTAATTACCTGCCTGGAGTATACCTGGACGGTGTTCCGGGGGTTAATGCCCCGCGGCCCAGTTCTTGACCAGGCCTCCCGGTGGATCAGGACCTGATCAACCAAACTGTTACTGCTGGCCACATGTGGTATAACATACGAACCACAGCCCGGTTAATTGGCTATTAACTTCAGGTGTCTGTCAAGCTCCCATTTGAAGGCAGCCAGGGGTCTAATGGTAATTCTCCTTATGTCTGGTGGTAGGCTGTTAAACAATCTTGGGCCCCGGATACTTATTGTCCTTTCTCTTAGTGAACTCATGGCGCCTCTGCTTTTCATTGGCGTTATGTTGCATCATCTGCCTAGTGTTTTTGATTTCGTAAGGAGGAATTTTTGTGTGCTTTGGGACCAGAGTCCCAAGGATTTTCTCTTCGCCTACGATCCAGTGAGTAAAGGTCAAGAGACTCCAAACATTCCCAGTAATTAAGGCGCTTGACTGAACTTTTATGTACAGTGAAGGTTCTCTGTACACTGTATATATCTGCGATTTCATCTGTCTTGAATGGAGGTGTTAGTGTACAGCAGCATTCCAGCCTAGAGAGAACAAGTGATTTAAGAAAGGTCATCATTGGCATGGCATCCCTTGTTTTGAAAGTGTTCATTTTCCTCGCTGATGTGATAGTGACGATGTTGTGATCCTTGAAGGTGAGATCCTCCCAGATCCATCATACTGCTTATTCTCTCTCTTGTGTGGTTAGAGTTTGTTGTATACTCTATTCTGACTGTTATTTTCTCAAGTTTTCCATAACGGAGTAGTTAAAATTTGTCCTCATTGAGCATCATATTGTTTTCTGTGGAAAACTTGGTTAATATCCGCTTTGAGATTTACTTTGTTCTCAGTGGATGACACAACTCAACACTCATGCAGATTCTAGTATCGTCTGCGACGGAAGACCCGGTGCTGTGGTTTACATCTCTATGTCTGATGTGAGGATGAGGGAACTACCTGTAACTCAAATCATCGACCTAACTTTGAGTAACACCATTTTTTTTTTTACAATAAATTTTACAAGCAGAAATATGGATGCAGCGTGGACTGCTCCATATCACCAATTTTAGTCAACATTTATATGGAAATCTACAAAACCACACACCTTCCCACCACCAAGCCTCGCCTCAGACCTCGACGATATCTTCACAACTCGGTTAACTGGTCCCTCCCATACAGTTCAAAGTAGAATGTGAAGACAACAGTATACAGTACTTTTTTCTGGACACACTCGTTACCAGTGAAAGCAACTAACTTATATTCTCTCTGTACAGGAAACCACACCCTCCCTCCCCCACACAGCCAACTATGTACATTTTTGAGTAGTCACTTTACAGAAACAAAAGCCCCGTATGGAATCTTTTTGTTGGAGCTCTTGGACTCTGCAGTCCCTCTCAAGCTTACCATGAAATGAATGTCAAGAATCAATAAATGAAAAAAAGAATACCAAGAATGGGTTATTCAGAAAAAGCTTAACCTAGCTAACAAAAACTGTTACAAATCGGTATCTCGGTAACTTACAATGGTCAACTCGAGATGGACACCACTCCCACGAGCCCTCCTAGGGCGGGGAAGGTGCCAGAGCCAGAGCTTGCTACCACCTGCAGCTCACAAGACTGCCATTCCCACGAGCCCCCCCTGGAGCGGGGAAAGGTGATAGGCCTGGGGACAGTTGGTCCCAGAAGATGAGGAGGTACTTGTACCTCCTCCCATGGCAGACAGGTCTCAGACACTCCCAAGACAGGGAGCCAAGGCCCGGTCACCATCTGGAAAAGAACCGGCCCGGGAAAGTACCGGCGAATCGAGAAGGCTAACTCGGCTTATCCTTCAATCAAAATATGCAGATGTGCATCTGGAACATAACGTCACCTCGTTTTATCTAAACTATCTCAGCAACAACTCTAAAATGCACAAATATCTATACTCAGTCATTCCTTCAGTCTCCCAAATCCCCTGCAACGATTGTGAACAAAATTACATAGGCTAGACAGGAAATGATATGCAAAGACGAGTTGTCGAACATAAAATAACATCACATAAATACAAAGTTCAATTGTATTTCAACTCAAAAAAAGAAAATCAGTCAAGTGGAAGAGAGCCGCCATCACACATAAATAGGATGCAGCTACAAAAGAAAAATATATGAATCATATCCCATCGACTTCATTCCGAATGTTAGCCAACCACTTCCTCAGAGGAACTGATTGGCATCACCATGCTACCTTACTCTGAGAAAACTTTTTCTCATTCCACCTGTTGCTACTCTTGCAACACTGCATAAATTCTGATGATGCAAGGAGACGTTTGAAAGATCATGAGCTGAAGATTTCCATCCCCCATGGCTTGTCTTGACACACACACACACACACACACACATTACAGTGAAATAACATGCAAAATACAAGTTATTGCTATACTGTATTTTGTTACACAACAGATGGGCTACTTTAAGAACATAAGAAAGAAGGAACACTGCAACAGGCCCACTGGCCCATGAGGCAGCTCCGTTACCTACCGGCTTATGCCACTGACCCAACCTAGCCAGGTCCAGGTCACATCCACTCATGTATTTATCTAACCTATTTTCAAAACTACATAACGTTTTAGCTTCTATGACGGTACTCGGGAGTTTGTTCCACTCATCCACAACTCTATTACCAAACCAGTGCTTTCCTATATCCTTCCTGAATCTGAACTTTTCCAACTTGAAACCATTGCTGCGAGTCCTGTCTTGGCTAGATATTTTTAGTACACTATTTACATCCCCTTCAATAATTCTTGTTTTCCATTTATACACCTCAGTCATATCTCCCCTTCCCCTAATTCTATGCCCTTCTAGAGAGTGCAGATTTAGGACCCCCTCAGTCTGTCCTCATAGGGAAGATTTCTGATACATGGAATCAACTTTGTCATCCTCCTTTGTACGTTTTCCAGTGCATGTATATCCCTTCTGTAATACGGTGACCAGAACTGTGCAGCATACTCTAAATGAGGTTTAACCAAAGATATATAGAGTTGAAGAACAAACTGAAGACTTCTATTATTTGTGCTTCTTGATATGAAGCCAAGGATTCTTAAATCCTTTCCGCAATCAGTAATATTAAGATCCGCATTATTTAGTTTATATGTGGCATGGTTATTGTCCTGTCCAACGTTTAGAACTTTGCATTTGTCTATATTAAGCTGCATCTGCCACTTCTCCGACCACTACATCAGTCTATTCAAATCATCCTGGAGTGCTCTAATGTCCTCATTAGAATGAATTGGACGGCCTATTTTGGTGTCATCGGCAAACTTGCTTATGTCGCTATTTATTCCCTCATCTATGTCGTTTATGTAAATTGTGAACAAGAAAGAGCCCAACATTGACCCCTGTGGAACACCACTCGTGACGAGCCCCCCACTCTGATATCTCCCCATTTATGCAAACTCTCTGCTGCCTATTTGTCAACCATGCTTCTACCCAGGAAAAAATTTCTCCTATTCCATGTTACTTAATTTTCCTCAATAGCCTCTGATGTGGAACTCTATCAAGAGCCTTACTGAAGTATATATACACAATATCATATGCATTACCATGATCTACCACCTCAAATACCTTAGTGAAAAAAAATAGTAAATTCGTAAGGCAGGAGCGCCCCTATGTAAAACTATGCTGAGATTCATTAATCAATTTATGCCTTTCAAGATGGCTACGAATTGCCTCGACAATTATTGATTCCATAAACTTTCACACTATGGAGGTAAGGATTATTGGTCTATAGTTCGAAGCTAAGGACCTGTCACCTGCTTTGTAAATAGGTATTACATCTGCCATTTTCCACTTGTCTGGCACTATGCCAGTTTGTAGTGATATGTTGAAAAGATTACCCAAAGGTTTGCTAAGTTCCTTTTTACATTAATTTAAAACCCTGCAAACAGTTCAACAGGGCCTGGGGATTTGTTTGGTTTTAATTTCTATATTTGTCTGAGGACCACGTCACTAGTTACCCCAATAGTGCATAGTTTATTATAGTCCTGTTCTACATAATTTATTATTTCTGGAATTTCGCTAGTATTTTTTTTTTGCATAAAAACCGAGAGGAAGTAAGTGTTGAAAATTTCACACATTTCCTTATCACTGTCAGTGATCTGACCTGAGTTACTTTTAAGTGGGCCTATCTTGTCCCAAGTCTTACTTCTGTATACCTGAAAGAACCCTTTTAGGTTAGTCTTCGAATCCCTGGCGACTTTAGCCTCATAATCCCTTTTTTATTTTTCTCTTTATAGTGAATATATTGATTTCTTAACTGCCCATCCCCTCTTTTTATACGCCTATATATGCCTCTCTCTTTTGGCCAATGAGATGTTTTAATCTATTGTTTATCAATTTGGGATATTGTTATATCTAATTTTTCTACTCGGAACAAAAGTTTTCTGAACAGCTAGCACTATGCTCTGAAACACGTCATATTGGCAACCAACACCACCTACCTGACCCAAATATATATGCAAATTCTATGCTAAAGGTATGTGCCTTTATGGCAGAGATTGTTGGAATAAACACACCAGAAAATGTGCCAACATGTTAAGGAAAGGAAAGTGTCGGTTTAACAAAGAGTGCAGATACTTCCATCCAGTGATGTGTCAAGCTTCAACACAGTCCAGAGAATGTTATGACATGAGCTGCCCAGACCACCATATAAAGGGAACAGTACGATACAGAGAAAGCAGGGAAAGGGAAAATGAAAAAGAACAGCAATCTTTTTTAGATATAAGGAGAAACAACCAGATAAAAGAAAGAGACAAAAGGTGGAAATGGTACAGAGGGGACAGATGGGCAGAACAGTGGGACAAGACAAGACAGGCACCAGCTCATCAGGGCTGTATAAACAATCAAAGTCAGTACTGGAGAAACCAGGGTATGGGCACCAGGGGCCATACCAGGTAGGACATCACCAGTGGTACTAACCAAACACAAAGAAAGACCAAACATCCCAAATGGTAACTCCTGCTTCATATTTGCAAATATTCAGGGTCTGAAATCAAATAAAAATGACAAAGTTAGTTATGTTAGTGGACTCCTATCAGAAGCAAATGCCATGTTTGGAGCATTTACAGAAACACATACAAGGGATGTTTTGGACGGAGAGATTCAGATAGAAAACTATAACATGTATAGATGTGATAGAATTAATAGGTCACAGGGAGGAGTAGGACTCTATATAAAAGATACTCTCTGTTGCACAGAAGTTTTGAACGCTACGAATGATATAGTAGAAATCCTCGGCATTAAAGTGGAAAATAAGAATCTAGTAATTATCCTAGTATACAAACCACCATCAGCAACTGCGGAGGAATTCACAGAGCAGTTAAAGAAGATAGATAGCTATCTGGATAGGCTAGAAAATCCCACCCCAAACATTTTAATCCTTGGAGATTTTAATCTCCCTCATGTAAAATGGAAGATGAGGCACCATAATGTTATACCAGAAATAACTCCTGGAAGCACCCTGGCCCAACAGGCACATACCAGGGAACTAATGAGGCTTTGTGAAAAGTACTCACTAAACCAACAGATAATTGATCCCACTAGAAATGAAAATACCCTGGATTTGATATTCACAAACAACGAGGAATTAATCAGAGACATAACAGTTACAAAAACAATATACTCTGATCATAACATCATAGAAGTTCAAACTAGTATTAACTCAGGGTTAGGGAACTGCGACACTAATGTTAGAGACGGAATGTTCAGTAAGTTTAATTTTAATAACCATAGAATTGACTGGGAAAAAATAAACCAAGAGCTATCAGACATATCATGGGAATCAGACATGAGCACCCTAAATCCCCACCAGTGCCTAGAGAAGCTGAATACAGAAGCATACAAGGTATGTATGAAACACGTACCATTGAGGAAACCCCGAAGAAGATCAGATATAGAGAGAGAGCGTAGGAGATGATACAGGAGAAGAAAACGGGTTACTGAATTGCTGAAAAACACAGTTATGTTGCAACAGAAGAGAGATAGCCTTAACCGAGAGATCACGGAATTAGAACAAAAACTTAAGATGTCATACCTGACAGAAGTACAAAGGGAACAAAGAGCCATACAGGATATTGCAAGAAACCCAAAATATTTCTACTCCTATGCAAAATCCAAGCTAAGAATTACCTGTAGAATTGGACCATTATTGAGAGGAGATTCGTATACGGACGATGAACAGGAAATGAGTGAAATTCTAAAAGAACAGTATGAGTCAGTGTTCAGCAACCCACTAAATGACAGCAAGGTAGAAAATGCAGAAATATTTTTCACTCCAGCAGAAGGCTGCGCAGACCACCTAACCGACATTAGTACAAATCCCATAGATTTCAAAAAAGAAATGGCCAACATGCCCACTCACTCAGCACCTGGACCAGATTCATGGAATGCTTTATTTATAAAGCAGTGCAAAGTACCATTAGCAAGAGCCCTTAGTATTCTGTGGAGAAAGAGCTTAGATCTAGGTGAAATTCCAGAGGCCTTAAAGAGTGCAGACATAGCTCCTTTGCATAAGGGAGGTAGTAGAGCACTAGCTAAAAATTACAGACCAGTAGCCCTCACTTCTCACATCATAAAAATCTTTGAAAGAGTGATGAGACGGCAGATTACAAAGTTCATGGACCAGCACAACCAACATAACCCGAACCAGCATGGCTTTAGAGCGGGTCGATCATGCCTGTCACAGCTGCTGAACCATTATGACAGAATTACGGAGGCATTGGAGGACGACCAAAACGCAGATGTGATTTACACAGATTTTGCAAAGGCGTTTGACAAATGCGATCATGGAGTGATAGCGCACAAAATGAGGGCCATAGGCATTACGGGAAGGTAGGCAGATGGATTTTTGAGTTCCTAACACAAAGAACACAAAAAGTAGTAGTGAACAGGGCAAGATCCAGCATCAGCGAGGTCAAAAGCTCAGTGCCCCAAGGCACTGTCCTGGCACCTCTGCTGTTTCTCATCCTCATAGCAGACATAGATAAAAACACCCAGCACACTTTTGTATCATCATTTGCAGATGACACTAAAATAAGCATGAAAGTCACTACGGTAGAGGACACTGAAAAATTACAGGAGGACATAAGCAGGGTCTTCCAATGGGCAGTGGAGAACAACATGACGTTCAATGGTGATAAGTTTCAGCTGCTTAGGTATGGAAAAATGAAGAACTCAAAAGGAACACTATATACAAAACGCAAGAGGGTCACCACATAGAACGAAAGGAACACGTAAAGGACTTGGGAATAATTATGTCTGCTGATCTGTCGTTTAAAGACCATAACAAGACAAAGATCACAACAGCCAGGAAGATGACGGGGTGGGTATTGAGAACTTTCAAAACAAGGGAAATAATGCCGATGGTGACACTATTCAAATCGCTAGTGCTCCCTCACTTAGAATACTGCTCAGTGCTGACGGCCCCGTTCAGGGCAGGAGAAATAGCAGAGCTGGAACAAATCCAGAGATCGTTTACGGCTCACATTGAGCCATTGAAACATCTAAATTATTGGGAACGCCTTCAAGTCTTGAACATGTACTCATTGGAGCGGAGGAGAGAGAGATACATGATAATATATACATGGAAAGTACTTGAGGGCCTGGTCCCAAATCTGCACACTGCCATAACAACATACTGGAGTGAGAGATATGGGAGAAAGTGTAAAATAAACCCAGTGAGGAGCAGGGGTGCGGTGGGGACAATACGGGAGCACTGTATTAACATCCGGGGTCCCAGACTATTCAACATCTTACCAGAAGATATCCGAAACACGGCTGGAACCAGTGTAGAAGCCTTCAAGAGGAAACTGGACAAATATCTTCACCAGGTGCCAGATCAACCAGGCTGTGATGGATATGTGGGGCAGCGGGCCTCCAGCAGCAACAGCCTGGTTGACCAGGCAAGCACCAGACGAGCCTGGCCCATGGCCGGGCTCAGAGAGTAGATACTCTCGAAACTCTTCAAAGGTAAGGTATATCAAAGGTATAGTCAGGTCATCCCAATTCAGCCCACCTAGGTAATTTCTCAGTCCCATGAAATTGGCAAAGTGGAAGTCTGGAACAGAGACTTGGTTGCAGGTATTTGGGTAATTCCATAAAATATTGAAACTAAGTGATTTGTGATCGCTTTCCCCAAGCTAATCATTAACCTGAAGATTATTAATTAGTGATTCTTTGTTTTCAAGAACCAAGTCAAGCAGGTTGTTTCCTCTAGTTGGTTCTGTCACAAACTGTTTTAAAAAGCTATCCTTAGTCGTATCAAGAAAGTCACTAGATTCAAGATTTCCTCTCAAATTGTTCTAATCAATTAGTCTAAAGTTTAAATCTCCCATTAACACAACATTTTCATATCTAGACACCTCATGAATTTCATCCTATAGCAGCTTACCGACCTCCCTATCAAGGTTTGGGGGCCTATAAATCACACCCAAAATTAATTTTTCACGACCCTCGAGAAACTGTAGCCAAACAGATTCTGTGTCCGATGTTTCTAATCTTATATCTTGTCTAATACAATTTAAATTATCTCTTGATATCACTGTGGAATAGTTTATAGCCTTATATGTAGCATTCAGAAGGCATTTCTCTATCTTTCAGGTTGAACTAGGTCTCCGTTATAGCAATAATATCTATATTACCTGCACATGCAAGTAATCTTAGTTCATCTATCTTATTTCTTAGACTCCTACTCTTAGTACAGTAAACCTTAAGGGAGCTAGTCACTCTCTGTCCTCTACTGTCACTCTTTGTTTGTTGATTAATTACTTTGCCTTTACAAGCAGCTTTATTTTGAATATTGTCTTTGAAACATATCCCTGAGGTATCCTGGTAATATCTGCTGTTTTCAACCCTTGTACTGCAGCTTGATTGTTTCCCACACATACCCATACCTCTATAATCAATCAGTTTAAAAGTCCTAAACAAGTCAGCAATGACCCCCTCAATCGAGTTGGCTAATGCAACCACTCCGGCCCCAGAGAGATGTACCCCATCCCTTGCATACATATCACGTTTGCCATAGAATTTGTCCCAGTTCGTTGCAGATTCTCTTCAAGGGGAGGCCATTCTTGATCCATAAAGCAACCCTTCCCTTAGATCGAACATCTTGTTGCTAAGGTACTTGTATAACCCGTTTATATCAATTAAAATTCTCGTGTCTTTGGTAGTGGTGAATAATAATAATACCCGGAGAACGTCTTTACTTTATAGGGATCTTGGTTCAGGCAGTGTGTCTAGGCTTGCCCTGGGGGCCAGCCAGGGCCCCCATCCTGCGAGGGCAAGAGAGGAGAGGCACTTGTTGATTGTAGGCTGTGCTGCGTGAGGACAATACAGGGTGTTGCGGGTGAGCTGAAGGTAGGGCTATAGCCACCAGGCGGCAGCACAGGTCTATAGGCACAGTTTTCCCAGCAGTAGTCATGAGAAATAGGTAAGGGGTAGGCATACGCAGCTACACGTAGAGGTTTAGTGACTCTCCATGAATGTGATGCTCCGCCGCCCTGCCATCCGTTTACTATGTTTGTCAAATACCTAAAATATAAGCTGATGTAGAGAGAGAAATATTGCTAATTTAGTGAACCAAAAAGTTTAATTAATATTTGGTTGGCTGAGAGCGGTGATTTTCTCTGCCTCGTTATGCTAATGAAGTCCACAGGCGTCTGGCTTCTATTGTAGTGTTGCCCACTGATGAACCGTTTGTTTGCTGGGTCGTTAGGCTTGTGTGTGTTCTTTGTTATGATGCACTTGTTTCTTATTGATGTTAGGGCGATGACAATAATTACCAATATTTACTATTACCGGAGACTCGCTTGTATTGCTTTTCAAATAATAAATTGATACAGTTCAGATAATGTGAGAGCTAACACGGAGAGATGCTCAGCACTCAGAGAATTGTTCTGCAACAAATAAATAAAACACTATCAGATACTTCCTGGAAAACTGTCCTGAGCGACTTTAACTCAGAGCATAAAACAAAAGCTGAATACAGGACTGTTTAAAGTTCATTGTGTTTAATAGGCCTAAATGGAAATTGGAAAGAGAGCGTGGAACAGTGCTCAGAAGAAGAATAAAGGTTGTGGAACGGTTTAAAAGCGAACATATGTCATAACTCAGGAAAGATAAACTACACGGGGAGATTAATGATGAAGATAAAAAAATTAAAACATGCGATATAACAGCAAGAAGCACAAAGGAAAAAAACAGCCATTTAAGAAATTAAAAAAAAATCTAAATATTTGTACATGTGCACGAGATAAAAAAAAAAAACTCAAGGGAGGTCCATACACCGATGAAGAAAGAAATGATCGAAATTAAAAAAAAAAAAATAAGAATCGGTGTTCAGGAGTGAAATAAATGGCAGGAGAGTTGAGGATCCGCATAGACTTTTTTCATTACTTCTTCCCAGGCTACCAGTCTTATATCTGACGTAGACACATCACAATTCGTTAAGTAGATAGAAAACATGTGCAAACATGCAGCACCTAGTCCTGATAAATACTTCTTTATTTATAAATTAGCTTAAAATGCCGGTAGCATGAGTGAGCGGTATACTCTGGAGAAAGAGCTCAGATTTAGGTGAACTCCCAGAGGCCTCAGAGAGTGCAGAGACAGCTCATCTGCATATACGAAGCAGCAGAACACTGACAATAACCTACACACTATTAACATCACTTAACATCACATGAAAATCTGTTGAGGTGGTGAGATACCAAATAACAAATTTTATATCCCCCTATGGAGATTCCTGGATGCTGGTGAGGGGCTTTTGAGCCAATGACTTGGCCTCGTCTCCCCTTCCTTGAATAGTGCACAATTTCCTCTCATTTTCCCAGATGCTCTATGACCCACATGGGATTATGACAGTATTATAGAGGCTCGGCAAGATACCTGAACCGCAGATGTGCTCAACATAGATCTCACTAAAGCGTTTGATAAATGCGACCATGGAGTAATATCCCGTAGAATAAGGTTAGTATGTATAACAGAAAATATAGGAAAAGAAAGATATTCAATTACATGAATAAAATGCTGAGTAGTCGTAAACAATGCAAAATCTTGCCATGCCAATGTACTCGGTACTCCAAGACAGGGTCCTAGCACCTTAATAATTTCTCATCGTCATAGCAGACGTAAAGGAACGCTAGTGACAGCTTCGTATTATCGTCTGCGGACAATGCCAAAATATCCATGAAAGTCTCATCAGTAGAAGATCTGTTACACTTAAAAGCCTACCAGTGGATAATAGAAGATAATATATAGTATTCAATGGTGGCAAACTCCAACTGCTTAGATATGGAAAATGGAATGAAGAATTCAAGATGAAAACTGACTACAAAACACGGAAAGGAAAATGCAAAAGGCTTGTCTGTAAAATGCCAACTACAAAGGTCAGGGAAATGACAGTGGATAATAATATCAATGAAAAAAAGTAATGCCAGTAGTCACACTATAAATCACTTGGGCTCTCCCGTGTTCAGGGTTGACGTTCAGAGCACTTATACAGTACTGAATATGGTACACAAATCGTTTACTACCGACTTAGAGCCAATAAATCATCTGAGTGGGAATACCGTAAAATACTTGGAATGTGCTCTCTGAAGCCACCAACACTTAGGAAGATACTGGAGGGCCATGTCCCTGATCTGCACAATAACACAGGAGTGAGAGATATGGGAGGAAATGTGAAACAGAATATGATGCAGGGGCGCCACAAGCACAATAAGAGAACACTGTGTCAGCATCCGTGATCCAAGATTCTTTAACCTGGTATCAGGTGATAGCAGAAATACTGCCTCAACAAGCGTAGTTTTCAAGAGGAAACTGACCACTACAGACAACCAGGCTGGCTGTGATGGATACGTGGGCCAGCTGGCTACCAGCAGCAACAACCTGGTTGAATAAGCAATCAACAAAAGCCTCTCCCCAGGCTTTGCTGCAAGAATAGAAACAACTCTTGAAACCGGTTACAGGTATATCACAGGTATACCGTCATCATTACCACTACCGTATATTCATCACTATCATATATGCATCACTACCATATAATTATTACCATACAATCATAACAACCATATATTCATCGCTACCATAATAACCTACCATAATCGCCTACCATATAAGAGATAAGAGACGAATACGGAAAGAACAAGAGAGAAAGAAAGAATATGAAAAGAGTAGACGAGGAAGAAGGGAAAGGCAGATGATGAGAGGAGGCAAGTGAGGGAAAAATAAGGCAAGCGAAATAGTGAAGAGAGTGGTAAACAAAGGGGTGGAAGTAGAGTAGGAAGGTAAAGAGAGAGAGAGAGAGGAGAGGGTAATGGGAGATGGTAGTTGTATAATCCAGCAACACTTGCACTTGTAGGTCTCCCCTTACGTCACGACACTTGGGTAATATTGGTGTTGTGTGCGCCTTCACCTACTGAGGTGTTGACACGTGTGCAACACCTGGGTATCTTTATACATGTGTGCAACACCTGGGTATCTTTATTCTGAAGATGTTCCACCATCCAGCTGCTTTATCAGTTCAGTCCAGAGGTTATTTGGTGTTGGAACTGGAGACAGTGGAAGCCGAGGTAATCAGTCCCTGAGCCAGGCACAGTCATCGTGGGCGGGACACACTTGTGGCAGTAGGTGAAGCCCAAGAGTTGAGCTGGAGACTGAAGAATGTATCGTCTGTATCAAGATTTGATGGTGTTGGTGTGTGCGACACACGTGGTAGCAGTAACGGTATGTGACACACGTGGTAGCAATAACGGTGTGTGTGACACACGTGGTAGCAGTAACGGTATGTGACACACGTGGTAGCAATAACGGTGTGTGTGACACACGTGGTAGCAGTAACGGTGTGTGTGACACACGTGGTAGCAGTATCGGTATGTGACACACGTGGTAGCAATAACGGTGTGTGTGACACACGTGGTAGCAGTAACGGTATATAATAGACAAAATACCTTCAACTTCTACACCTCAGCTGACTCCTATATAAGCGACCATCTACGACTACGGTGATAAAACCTGACTCTAGGACTGATTACCTCGGCTTCCACTGTCTCCAGTTCCAACACCAAATAACCTCTGGACTGAACTGATAAAGCCGCTGGATGGTGGAACATCTTCAGAATAAAGATACCCAGGTGTTGCACACGTGTATAAAGATACCCAGGTGTTGCACACGTGTATGAAGATACCCAGGTGTTGCACACGTGTATAAAGATACCCAGGTGTTGCACACGTGTATAAAGATACCCAGGTGTTGCACACGTGTATGAAGATACCCAGGTGTTGCACACGTGTATGAAGATACCCAGGTGTTGCACACGTGTATGAAGATACCCAGGTGTTGCACACGTGTATAAAGATACCCAGGTGTTGCACACGTGTATAAAGATACCCAGGTGTTGCACACGTGTATGAAGATACCCAGGTGTTGCACACGTGTATGAAGATACCCAGGTGTTGCACACGTGTATAAAGATACCCAGGTGTTGCACACGTGTATAAAGATACCCAGGTGTTGCACACGTGTATAAAGATACCCAGGTGTTGCACACGTGTATGAAGATACCTGTGTGTTGCACACGTGTATAAAGATACCCAGGTGTTGCACACGTGTATAACGATACCCAGGTGTTGCACACGTGTATAACGATACCCAGGTGTTGCACACGTGTATAACGATACCCAGGTGTTGCACACGTGTATAAAGATACCCAGGTGTTGCACACGTGTATAAAGATACCCAGGTGTTGCACACGTGTATAAAGATACCCAGGTGTTGCACACGTGTATAAAGATACCCAGGTGTTGCACACGTGTATAAAGATACCCAGGTGTTGCACACGTGTATAAATATACCCAGGTGTTGCACACGTGTATAAAGATACCCAGGTGTTGCACACGTGTATAAAGATACCCAGGTGTTGCACACGTGTATAAAGATACCCAGGTGTTGCACACGTGTATAAAGATACCCAGGTGTTGCACACGTGTATAAAGATACCCAGGTGTTGCACACGTGTATAAAGATACCCAGGTGTTGCACGTGTATAAAGATACCCAGGTGTTGCACACGTGTATAAAGATACCCAGGTGTTGCACACGTGTATAAAGATACCCAGGTGTTGCACACGTGTATGAAGATACCTATGTGTTGCACACGTGTATAAAGATACCCAGGTGTTGCACACGTGTATAACGATACCCAGGTGTTGCACACGTGTATAACGATACCCAGGTGTTGCACACGTGTATAACGATACCCAGGTGTTGCACACGTGTATAACGATACCCAGGTGTTGCACACGTGTATAAAGATACCCAGGTGTTGCACACGTGTATAAAGATACCCAGGTGTTGCACACGTGTATAAAGATACCCAGGTGTTGCACACGTGTATAAAGATACCCAGGTGTTGCACACGTGTATAAAGATACCCAGGTGTTGCACACGTGTATAAAGATACCCAGGTGTTGCACACGTGTATAAAGATACCCAGGTGTTGCACACGTGTATAAAGATACCCAGGTGTTGCACACGTGTATAAAGATACCCAGGTGTTGCACACGTGTATAAAGATACCCAGGTGTTGCACACGTGTATAAAGATACCCAGGTGTTGCACACGTGTATAAAGATACCCAGGTGTTGCACACGTGTATAAAGATACCCAGGTGTTGCACACGTGTATAAAGATACCCAGGTGTTGCACACGTGTATAAAGATACCCAGGTGTTGCACACGTGTATGAAGATACCCAGGTGTTGCACACGTGTATAAAGATACCCAGGTGTTGCACACGTGTATAAAGATACCCAGGTGTTGCACACGTGTATGACTCATCATGTCGTTATATTACTGTTACTACTGAAGTGTACTCTCCTATTTGTGGTTGCAGGGGTCGATTCTCAGCTCTTGGTCCTGCCTCTCAACTTGCCTTGCCAGATTCACTCCCTCTTAGCCTCGCTGGTCCTATCGTGCCTGCTCTTAAAACTATGTATGGAGCCTGCCTTGTGTGTGTGTGTGTGTGTCTGTGTCTGTGTGTTTGTGTGTGTGTGCGCGCGCGCTAGTGATCGCACATGAGTGTGTACAGAAAGTCTGAAAGTAACACTTATACTCACTACACTTTTACACTACTAAATATAGAAGTAACAAAAATAAAATTATTACAATGAGATGACTTTATTTTTAATTAATATATGAAGGGCGACAAATGTGAACATGTGCCCTTGTGTCATTGAACAGCGGGTCCCCTTAAGGGTCACTCTTTATTTTAATTTATAAAAATAGTTTGGCAGAAGGTATAAATAAATATGAATATAATTATATAGGCCATGTGATCCAATATTGGAAACCTCAGACAAAGAACAACCATATAACAAGGAACATGAGCATATAAGAAAAAATAATGCTGACACAGGAGGAAGGAACAATGAGAGGAGAGAGGTGTGGGAGGGTTCCCGTGGCTTGGTTGATAACGTCCTCAGCTCGCACACTGAGGGTGCGAGATCGATCCCGGCACCAGTAAAACGTTGGGCATGTTTCGAGGCTCACACCTGCTGCCCCTGTTCACCTAGCAGTAAGTAGGTACTTCAGTATTAGACGACTGTTGTGGGTCGCATCCTGGGGGACAAGATTAACCAAAGTTGCCTGAAATGCTGTGCATAACCAGGGGCTTTCTATACAGGATGCCAGTGATGTCAGTTTGGTGTACATCAGTTGTATCATGTACTTGTAGAAATTATTATTATTATAACTGATGATTGAGGGAAGTATTCACTGAAGCAGTAGAGTACCAGTAAACATGGGTGACAGGCTGACCAACATAACATCAGCCATACACAAGACAAGGAAAGGATGACAATACTGATAAAGCTGGACACAACAGAAGTTATATGGCCGGACAATATTTTTCAAATGGCTATTGAAAAGAGCCGAAGTATTCTGTGAATCTATAGCAAAGATAAAATTCACCAGGCTATGACAGCTCTTGTGCAGCTGGCTAACTGCAGCTGGCCTCTCACTAAACAAGGAGAGGAACAGTTAACAAGCACTGAATTACAGGCCAGTGTTACTGACTCACTGGCCAGAGTATTGACTTATATAATCAGACTGAGTAATGACCGCCTCGGTAATAGGAAGTTCGTTAACATAACGGTAACTCTTGTCTTGCAAATCTACTCAACTTCATGACACAGAAACGAAGATCAATAAAAAATGATAACATTTCAGTGAGTGCTAACTCCATGGAGTATTATTCTTGGGAAGGAACAGCGGTAGTTATTTCTACCTTTTTGTTCAGTTAGTCTGTTAGCGATGCAGATCAGTCAATCAAGAAAGGAATGGTTGACGGCGTATTGATGACTTGTACGCATCCACAGATTGATTCAAAGACACGAGTAAAAGTTAGTTATACAGAATAACAAAGAACAAAAAGGCACAATACCGTGACTGAAACAATACACAAATAACTTGCACATAGTAGAGAGGAGCTGACGGGTCATTTGTGTAATAGAAGATAAGTTTAAACTAAGGGAAGAAAGACTAAAATTTAGGGTAATAAGAGACGTTTCAGAATAGAAGAAAGTAAGAAATGTCATCTGAGAATCATTACTGGCATTGTTAGTGATAATATACTCGTAAACTGCTGGAGTTATTTAAATAATGTCTCTTTTTGACGATGACTTGAAGCTCATAAAAAAAACTAACAATAGAAGACACCAGAGACGGAGTCCAGCTTGGTAGGTGAGACATCACAAATGTTACTCAAGGTCAAGAATATGATTGAAAACTCATACGGAGCATATCATGGCAGGAGTGCATGTGCACTCTGTAAAATGCGAGATCAGCGCAATGTTTCCTTCAGGAATCTTAACAGAGAATCCTTCATGTCCAGGAGAACAGAAGTTTGAGGAGAGACTAATAAAGGTGAACCTGACAGCTCTAGAACTTAAAGGAGATATGACTCACAAGAGACTCAGACGATTAGATAAGAGTGAAAGCACAGATGGAAGGGTGAAAATTTAGATGAGTTTCAGTGACGTTAGGAAATGTTGCAGTATCAAGGTGGTTAGTGGCATGAACAAATTTAGGTGAGGTCTATGAACAGTTGCTGAAGTAGGTATGATGTGAGGTTGAGGTAGGGCCAGGAGCGGAGACTGGACCCGTTGAGTGTCAACACCACACATGTAAAATATTAATGGTGGAGGGAGTGTTGGTAGGTAGTTGTGTTAGTCCAGGTGGTAAAGGTAAAAGCAAGTGCTGGAAAGTTTGATGTGTGACTCCTTTATGTATGAACACGCAGGCACTCAGACCCACGCGTGTGCACAGGGACGCGTACTCTCTCTTCCTAGAATATAATAAAGTATTTGACGCAGTACCACACATACTTATATAGAAACTGGTAAGAGAAGCCAAAAGTAACAAGGAATGTGCTAAAGTAGATGACGCAATACCCGGAGAATAGAGGACAGAATGTGATGATAAGAGGAAGTATCGGAGTTCAGGTTGGTTGCTTAATGTGGTTTAAATCCTATCAACTACATGATAGTCATTAACCTGTTCACACCCAGTCAAGAATACATTGTCTCTAAAACAGGGATTAAAATGCACTTTGTTTATATAAACTGAGAGACGTATACTTGTGTATATATATTATTGTATCGACGTGAGTTTGGGCGACTGGTGGAGTCTCCTAAGGATTAGTACTTGGAATCCTTGGAATCCTGCCTAGTGGGTAAAGCTCTTGCTTCACGCACGGAGGAGCCGGGTTCAATTCCCGGTGGGGCAGAAACATTTCGAAGTGTTTCCTTACATACACATACACACACACACACACATATATACAACAGGCCTAGTGTCTAATTGACATGTGCCTAGGACAAAATGGTAACTAACACTGCTTCAGGAAGATCTTTCTTTTATCACATCATCATTCATATTTCCTGTCTTACTCTTAATTTCACTTATCTATTGTATTTTTTCACTTTTTTGAACAGTCCCTCTTTTCATCTCCATACATTCTTTCCTTAAGTCCGCTTTATTTTCATCTCTCTTTCCCTTGTTTCTCCTCTCTCATTCCTTGGTGTTCCTTCTCTTCGTCTCTCCACACTAACAACCTACAGCAGCGTCTTGACCTCCAGCAGGTCCCTCTCCTCCATTGGTATCTCACTAACTACTAAATGACCTTTAAGCACGTCATTAATTAGCAGTGAGGTGTGTCACTTACAGTGGTAGCGACGGCCACCACCAGCACACACCTGAAACCTCTACAGGGAAGCCTGGAGAAGTACCACGAGAGAGTAGAAGGGGCAGGTAGTGGAGAGAGTGGGAGGGGCAGGTAGTGGAGACTGGCAGAGAGTGAGAGGGGCAGGTAGTGGAGACTGGCAGAGAGTGGGAGGGGCAGGTGGTGGAGACAGTGGCAGAGAGTAGAAGGGGCAGGTGGTGGTGGTGGTGAGAGGAATCGCAACATCTTTAACCCTGAATATCACTCTGGCTAGGTTAAAAGATGGACACGGAACTTAAAGTTCACTTTAAAGATTATCGTACGCTACGTGTCTTCATTCTCTCTCTCTTTCCTCTTCTCTTTTTTACCCATTGGTTTTACAGAATTAAGTTATGAGTTCCTTCCTTTCTTCGTCTCCTCTTCTCTCCGTCTCTCCCACACACACAACACACTGTATAAAGATGGAAGGTCTCCAGGAATAGATGGATTCAAAGTGTAGCTGCAGGGATTTAGTCGTAATCGGTGGAAAGTTATCAATTTCGGGGAAGGGAAGACTGGAAATGGAGTACACGCTGGGTGAAGAGAAACTACTGGAAATGGAGTACACACTGGGGGAAGAGAAACTACAGATGAAGACGAAAGCAATGGATACGAAAGTAAGCATCACACTGAACATATCTCTGCAGGAGTACATCAACTATAAGACTTGTACAACCTGTACAAGGCTGGTAAATTTGCATGTCCTTCAGGAACCTCAATACACAGACCTTTAATACTTTGTACACAACATTTATTAGTCTCTTCTTAGACCACGCAGTACTTGATCAAGCACATTCTAAAGCTTTAAAAGGCCCAAAAAGTTAGCAACTAGACTCTAGTCCCAGAGCCGAGGGATGGGCGCTACGAGGAGAGACGGGAGGAACTGAACCTGACGACGCTGGAGGGGAGGAGGGACTTGGGAAGACTTGATTGTGATATACAGGATTTTCAGAGAAGTTGTTATTGAGGATTGACAGAGTTTGAGACACACGAACGATAGTGTGTATGTTTGTTAGTTTGTCTCGCAGCAGCAGCAGCAGCACATCACAGATATATTCAATTTTACGAAGAGAATTGTCTATCTGTCTCTGTCTGTCTGTCTCTCTCTCTAAATAAGTCAGTGGTGGGGCACTGTAGCTTGGTACCATGGTTGTCACCAGCACTGTAGCTTGGTACCATGGTTGTCACCAGCACTGTAGCTTGGTACCATGGTTGTCACCAGCACTGTAGCTTGGTACCATGGTTGTCACCAGCACTGTAGCTTGGTACCATGGTTGTCACCAGCACTGTAGCTTGGTACCATGGTTGTCACCAGCACTGTAGCTTGGTACCATGGTTGTCACCAGCACTGTAGCTTGGTACCATGGTTGTCACCAGCACTGTAGCTTGGTACCATGGTTGTCACCAGCACTGTAGCTTGGTACCATGGTTGTCACCAGCACTGTAGCTTGGTACCATGGTTGTCATCAGTACTGTAGCTTGGTACCATGGTTGTCACCAGTACTGTAGCTTGGTACCATGGTTGTCACCAGTACTGTAGCTTGGTACCATGGTTGTCACCAGCACTGTAGCTTGGTACCATGGTTGTCACCAGTACTGTAGTTTGGTACCATGGTTGTCACCAGCACTGTAGCTTGGTAGCATGGTTGTCACCAGTACTGTAGCTTGGTACCATGGTTGTCACCAGCACTGTAGCTTCGTACCATGGTTGTCACCAGTACTGTAGCTTGGTACCATGGTTGTCATCAGCACTGTAGCTTGGTACCATGGTTGTCACCAGTACTGTAGCTTGGTACCATGGTTGTCACCAGCACTGTAGCTTGGTACCATGGTTGTCACCAGCACTGTAGCTTGGTACCATGGTTGTCACCAGCACTGTAGCTTGGTACCATGGTTGTCACCAGTACTGTAGCTTGGTACCATGGTTGTCACCAGCACTGTAGCTTGGTACCATGGTTGTCACCAGCACTGTAGCTTGGTACCATGGTTGTCACCAGTACTGTAGCTTGGTACCATGGTTGTCACCAGCACTGTAGCTTCGTACCATGGTTGTCACCAGTACTGTAGCTTGGTACCATGGTTGTCATCAGCACTGTAGCTTGGTACCATGGTTGTCACCAGTACTGTAGCTTGGTACCATGGTTGTCACCAGCACTGTAGCTTGGTACCATGGTTGTCACCAGTACTGTAGCTTGGTACCATGGTTGTCACCAGCACTGTAGCTTGGTACCATGGTTGTCACCAGTACTGTAGCTTGGTACCATGGTTGTCACCAGCACTGTAGCTTGGTACCATGGTTGTCACCAGTACTGTAGTTTGGTACCATGGTTGTCACCAGCACTGTAGCTTGGTACCATGGTTTGTCACCAGTACTGTAGTCTTGGTACCATGGTTGTCACCAGCACTGTAGCTTGGTACCATGGTTGTCACCAGTACTGTAGCTTGGTACCATGGTTGTCACCGACTTGTTGGACCATGGTTGTCACCAGACTGTAGCTTGGTACCATGGTTGTCACCAGTACTGTAGCTTGGTACCATGGTTGTCACCAGTACTGTAGTTTGGTACCATGGTTGTCACCAGTACTGTAGCTTGGTACCATGGTTGTCACCCGCACTGTAGCTTGGTACCATGGTTGTCACCAGTACTGTAGCTTGGTACCATGGTTGTCACCAGCACTGTAGCTTGGTACCATGGTTGTCACCAGCACTGTAGCTTGGTACCATGGTTGTCACCAGCACTGTAGCTTGGTACCATGGTTGTCACCAGCACTGTAGCTTGGTACCATGGTTGTCACCAGCACTGTAGCTTGGTACCATGGTTGTCACCAGCACTGTAGCTTGGTACCATGGTTGTCACCAGCACTGTAGCTTGGTACCATGGTTGTCACCAGCACTGTAGCTTGGTACCATGGTTGTCACCAGCACTGTAGCTTGGTACCATGGTTGTCACCAGCACTGTAGCTTGGTACCATGGTTGTCACCAGCACTGTAGCTTGGTACCATGGTTGTCACCAGCACTGTAGCTTGGTACCATGGTTGTCACCAGCACTGTAGCTTGGTACCATGGTTGTCACCAGCACTGTAGCTTGGTACCATGGTTGTCACCAGCACTGTAGCTTGGTACCATGGTTGTCACCAGCACTGTAGCTTGGTACCATGGTTGTCACCAGCACTGTAGCTTGGTACCATGGTTGTCACCAGCACTGTAGCTTGGTACCATGGTTGTCACCAGCACTGTAGCTTGGTACCATGGTTGTCACCAGCACTGTAGCTTGGTACCATGGTTGTCACCAGCACTGTAGCTTGGTACCATGGTTGTCACCAGCACTGTAGCTTGGTACCATGGTTGTCACCAGCACTGTAGCTTGGTACCATGGTTGTCACCAGCACTGTAGCTTGGTACCATGGTTGTCACCAGCACTGTAGCTTGGTACCATGGTTGTCACCAGCACTGTAGCTTGGTACCATGGTTGTCACCAGCACTGTAGCTTGGTACCATGGTTGTCACCAGCACTGTAGCTTGGTACCATGGTTGTCACCAGCACTGTAGCTTGGTACCATGGTTGTCACCAGCACTGTAGCTTGGTACCATGGTTGTCACCAGCACTGTAGCTTGGTACCATGGTTGTCACCAGCACTGTAGCTTGGTACCATGGTTGTCACCAGCACTGTAGCTTGGTACCATGGTTGTTACCAGCACTGTAGCTTGGTACCATGGTTGTCACCATTTGTTCGTAATGCATGTTCATTATACGTGTTCGTTATACTTGCTCATTATACTTGTTCATTATACTTGCTCATTATACTTGCTCATTATACTTGCTCATTATACTTGCTCATTATACTTATTCATTATAGTTGTTCAATATAGGGATATAAGTTTTTCTGGGAGTTACTGTACTTTTTTGTTACTTAATTATAACACTGCTTATGGTCGAAGTTAATTATAACACTGTTTATGGTGGAAGTTAATTTGAGGCAGCAAGTAGACTCGTGTTATGTATGTAGTTGTGGTGACCGTAGGTGAGTCACCCCTCCCCCCAGGTTGTGACCACTGGTCACTCCTGCAGCAATACTCTCTGCTCACACCTGCCACCCTACTCCCTCACTGGTCACCCCTGCCACCCTACTCCCTCACTGGTCACCCCTGCCACCCTACTCCCTCACTGGTCACCCCTGCCACCCTACTCCCTCACTGGTCACCCATGCCAACCTACTCCCTCACTGGTCACCCCTGCCACCCTACTCCCTCACTGGTCACCCCTGCCACCCTACTCCCTCACTGGTCACCCCTTCCACCCTACTCCCTCACTGGTCACCCCTACCACCCTACTCTCTGGTCACTCCTGCCACCCTACTCTGGTCACACCTGCCACCCTACTCCCTCACTGGTCACCCCTGCCACCGTACTCACTCACTGGTCACCCCTGCCACCCTACTCTCTGGTCACTCCTGCCACCCTACTCTCTGGTCACACCTGCCACCCTACTCCCTCATTGGTCACCCCTGCCACAATACTCTCTGGTCACTCCTGCCACATTACTCTTTGGTCACACCTGCCACCCTACTCCCTCACTGGTCACCCCTGCCACCGTACTCACTCACTGGTCACCCCTGCCACCCTACTCTCTGGTCACTCCTGCCACCCTACTCTCTGGTCACACCTGCCACCCTACTCCCTCATTGGTCACCCCTGCCACAATACTCTCTGGTCACTCCTGCCACATTACTCTCTGGTCACACCTGCCACCCTACTCCCTCACTGGTCACCCCTGCCACCGTACTCACTGGTCACCCCTGCCACTCTACTCTCTGGTCACTCCTGTCACCCTACTCTCTGGTTACACCTGCCACCCTACTCCCTCACTGGTCACCCCTGCCATCGTACTCACTCTCTGGTCACACCTGCCACCCTACTCCCTCACTGGTCACCCCTGCCACCCTACCCTCTCACTGGTCACCCCTGCCACCCTACCCTCTCACTGGTCACCCCTGCCACCCTACCCTCTCACTGGTCACCCCTGCCACCTTACCCTCTTACTGGTCACCCCTGCCGCCCTACTCTCTCACTGGTCACCCTGCCATCTTACTCTCTAACTGGTCACATCTGCCACCCTACCCTCTCACTAGTCACCCCTCCCACCCTACTCTCTGTTTCACCCCTGCCACTCTACTCTCTCACTGGTCACCCTTGCCACCCTACTCTTTCACTGGTCACCCCTGCCACCCTGCTCTTTCACTGGTCACCCCTGCCACCCTACTCTCACTGGTCACTTCTGCCACCCTACTCTCACTGGTCACCCCTGCCACCCTACCCTCTCACTGGTCACCCCTGCCATCCTACCCTCTTACTGGTCACCCCTGCCGCCCTACTCTCTGTTTCACCCTTGCCACTCTACTCTCTCACTGGTCACTTCTGCCACCCTACTCTCACTAGTCACCCCTGCCACCCTACTCTCACTGGTCACCCCTGCCACCCTACTCTCTCAGTCATATATTGTCTGTGTCACTCCAGATTTATCTAAGAGTTTTTTCTTCCTAAGTATAATCGTCTTTGTCGACACTCTTGTCGACACTCTTGTCGACACTCTTGTCGACACTCTTGGAGCTTATGTTTACTTCTGGCAAGTACAACAAGTGCGTCACTTTAGCAGCTGTGTGACCAGCACTCTGAAGGTGATAAATAATCAACTTTATTTCTGCAAAGTATAGGTTTCAACTGATTTAGGAGAATGTGACATTATTGACGTACTTCACTGTGAACCTCTGGTTATACACATGGTGCACCTGTCTTCACCCCAGTGGTGCTATACACATGGTGCACCTGTCTTCACCCCAGTGGTGCTATACACATGGTGCACCTGTGTTCACCCCAGTGGTGCTATACACACGGTGCACCTGTGTTCACCCCAGTGGTGCTATACACACGGTGCACCTGTGTTCACCCCAGTGGTGCTATACACAGGTGCACCTGTGTTCACCCCAGTGGTGCTATACACACGGTGCACCTGTGTTCACCCAGTGGTGCTATCACATGGTGCACCTGTCTTCACCCCAGTAGTGCTATACACAGGTGCACCTGTTTCACCCAGTGGTGCTATACACATGGTGCCCTGTGTTCACCCCAGTGGTGCTATACACACGGTGCACTGTTCACCCCAGTGGTGCTATACACACGGTGCACCTGTGTTCACCCCAGTGGTGCTATACACACGGTGCACCTGTGTTCACCCCAGTGGTGCTATACACACGGTGCACCTGTGTTCACCCCAGTGGTGCTATACACACGGTGCACCTGTGTTCACCCCAGTGGTGCTATACACACGGTGCACCTGTGTTCACCCCAGTGGTGCTATACACATGGTGCACCTGTGTTCACCCCAGTGGTGCTATACACATGGTGCACCTGTGTTCACCCCAGTGGTGCTATACACACGGTGCACCTGTCTTCACCCCAGTGGTGCTATACACAGGTGCACCTGTGTTCACCCAGTGGTGCTATACACATGCACTGTGTTCACCTGGTGCATACAATGGTGCACGTTCACCAGTGGTGCTATACACATGGTGCACCTGTGTTCAACCCAGTGGTGCTATACACATGGTGCACCTGTTTCAACCCAGTGGTGCTATACACATGGTGCACCTGTGTTCACCCAGTGGTGCTATACACAGGTGCACCTGTGTTCACCAGTGGTGCATACAGTGCACTGTGTTCACCCCAGTGGTGCTATACACATGGTGCACCTGTCTTCACCCCAGTGGTGCTATACACATGGTGCACCTGTCTTCACCCCAGTGGTGCTATACACATGGTGCACCTGTCTTCACCCCAGTGGTGCTATACACACTGGTGCACCTGTGTTACCCGGTTCACGTGCCTGTCCTAGTGGTGCTATACCTGGTCACTGTCACAGTGGTGCTACCAGTGACTGTTTCACCCCAGTGGTGCTATACACACGGTGATCACTCTTGTTACCCATTGTATACATGCTTCCCCAGTGGTGCTATCACACGGTGCACCTGTGTATGACCCCCAGTGGTGCTATACACACGGTGCACCTGTCTTCACCCCTGTGGTGCTATACACACGGTGCACCTGTCTTCACCCCAGTGGTCCATCAAACTGTTAGGCGACCTGGTCACTGACGGGGCACCGGTTACCTCACTGCTCATGGTGTATAAATCACGGGTTTCCTTCACTGAATTGGTTAGGCACTTTTCAGGACTATTAGAACGTTGCACTGTGTTCCTCAGCTGGAGCTATGGCAACGTTTCCTATATGTCCTGAACTATACACAAGTGACCTTTTCCCAGTTGTGCTACACACACCTGTAACTGTTATACAAACTGTGTGTTGCACAGTGGGCTGATACCCGACATAGCATGTTTTGTACACCGTGTCCTGGACCTCCAGGGAACTTTCAGGGATCTCTTGCATATAATTTAATATATTTTTTCTACTTGATGTTGATTATCTTTACTTATTATAATAGTATTCATACAATTGTTTATGTTCGTTGCTTTTATTGTCTGTTAATTGTATCCTTGATTTTATTGTCTGTTAATAATATCCTTGCTTTTATTGTCTGTTAATAGTATCCTTGCTTTTATTGTCTGTTAATAGTATCCTTGCTTTTATTGTCTGTTAATTGTATCCTTGCTTTTATTGTCTGTTAATTGTATCCTTGCTTTTATTGTCTGTTAATTGTATCCTTGCTTCTTATTGTTGTTTGTGTCTTTCTGTGAGCAATGAGCATTTAGTGATCGTCATGCCATGTGCTCGTATGCCAATCTCTGCTACTATGGCTTTCTGATGCACAAAAAATTATTATTATTTATTATTCATTAAATTATTAATATTGGTGCTTCTGACTCTTCCAGCTGTGTGCATGTGTTCCCCAGGTGATGCTATAGACTTGGTGCCTTGTGTGTCACCGGCCAGGGTGTATGCCATACTGCACTGTATAGGTCAGGCCTGCTATGCCACATACAGCCGTGTGACCCATACAGGTTTAGTGTTTATCTTTTGTAACTGTGACGTTCTTGCGTAAGTGTGACGTTCTTGCGTAACTGTGACTTTCTTACTTTAATTTGAAGTTTTTGCGTAACTGTGAGTTCTTACTTTAATTGGACTTATTTGCGTAAGTGTGACCTCACTGCTAACCTGTGAGGCGTTGTCGTAACGTTATTACGTTGTCGTAACGTTATTACGTTAGTGTAATGTTATTACATTAGTGTAACGTTATATATAACTATATGACATTTGTGTTCAACACTGCAGTCACTGTAGATTATTGTTCAACACTGCAGTCACTGTAGATTATTGTTCAACACTGCAGTCACTGTAGATTATTGTTCAACACTGCAGTCACTGTAGATTATTGTTCAACACTGCAGTCACTGTAGATTATTGTTCAACACTGCAGTCACTGTAGATTATTGTTCAACACTGCAGTCACTGTAGATTATTGTTCAACACTGCAGTCACTGTAGATTATTGTTCAACACTGCAGTCACTGTAGATTATTGTTCAACACTGCAGTCACTGACAGTAAACTAATGCTCATTTCTGGTCAATGGTGAGTCATAACGAGTTAACGACACAGCAACACTCGGACATTAATCACGAATTTACATTATGCAGCGGAGGGTGGACAGTGGTAGGCGGGCGGGAGGGTGTACAGTGGTAGGCGGGCGGGAGGGTGGACAGTGGTAGGCGGGCGGGAGGGTGGACAGTGGTAGGCGGGCGGGAGGGTGGACAGTGGTTTGTACAGTGGTGGTTGGGCAGGAGTGGTCGGGATGGCAACCAGTAGTGGCAGTCACCAACAGAGAGCAGTGACAGTCACCAACAGAGAGCAGTGACAGTCACCAACAGAGAGCAGTGACAGTCACCAACAGAGAGCAGTGACAGTCACCAACAGAGAGCAGTGACAGTCACCAACAGAGAGCAGTGACAGTCACCAACAGAGAGCAGTGACAGTCACCAACAGAGAGCAGTGACAGTCACCAACAGAGAGCAGTGACAGTCACCAACAGAGAGCAGTGACAGTCACCAACAGAGAGCAGTGACAGTCACCAACAGAGAGCAGTGACAGTCACCAACAGAGAGCAGTGACAGTCACCAACAGAGAGCAGTGACAGTCACCAACAGAGAGCAGTGACAGTCACCAACAGAGAGCAGTGACAGTCACCAACAGAGAGCAGTGACAGTCACCAACAGAGAGCAGTGACAGTCACCAACAGAGAGCAGTGGTGGCAATCATCAACAAAGAGCAGTGACAGTCACCAACAGAGATCAGTGACAGTCACCAACAGAGATCAGTGACAGTCACCAACAGAGATCAGTGACAGTCACGAACTGAGATCAGTGACAGTCACGAACTGAGATCAGTGACAGTCACGAACTGAGATCAGTGACAGTCTCCAACTGAGAGCAGTGACAGTCTCCAACTGAGAGCAGTGACAGTCTCCAACTGAGAGCAGTGACAGTCACCAACAGAGATCAGTGACAGTCACCAACAGAGAGCAGTGACATTCACCAACAGAGAGCAGTGGTGGCAATCATCAACAGAGAGCAGTGACAGTCACCAACAGAGATCAGTGACAGTCACCAACAGAGATCAGTGACAGTCACCAACAGAGATCAGTGACAGTCACGAACTGAGATCAGTGACAGTCACGAACTGAGATCAGTGACAGTCACGAACTGAGATCAGTGACAGTCACGAACTGAGAGCAGTGACAGTCTCCAACTGAGAGCAGTGACAGTCTCCAACTGAGAGCAGTGACAGTCACCAACTGAGAGCAGTGACAGTCACCAACTGAGAGCAGTGAGAGTCACCAACAGAGAGCAGTGAGAGTCACCAACAGAGAGCAGTGAGAGTCACCAACAGAGAGCAGTGAGAGTCACCAACAGAGAGCAGTGAGAGTCACCAACAGAGAGCAGTGAGAGTCACCAACAGAGAGCAGTGAGAGTCACCAACAGAGAGCAGTGGTGGCAATCATCAACAGAGAACAGTGACAGTCACCAACAGAGATCAGTGACAGTCACCAACAGAGATCAGTGACAGTCACCAACAGAGATCAGTGACAGTCACGAACTGAGATCAGTGACAGTCACGAACTGAGATCAGTGACAGTCACGAACTGAGATCAGTGACAGTCACGAACTGAGATCAGTGACAGTCACGAACTGAGATCAGTGACAGTCACGAACTGAGATCAGTGACAGTCACGAACTGAGATCAGTGACAGTCACGAACTGAGATCAGTGACAGTCTCCAACTGAGATCAGTGACAGTCTCCAACTGAGATCAGTGACAGTCTCCAACTGAGAGCAGTGACAGTCACCAACTGAGAGCAGTGACAGTCACCAACTGAGAGCAGTGACAGTCACCAACTGAGAGCAGTGACAGTCACCAACAGAGAGCAGTGACAGTCACCAACAGAGAGCAGTGACAGTCACCAACAGAGAGCAGTGACAGTCACCAACAGAGAGCAGTGACAGTCACCAACTGAGAGCAGTGACAGTCATCAACTGAGAGCAGTGACAGTCACCAACAGAGAGCAGTGGTGGCAATCATCAACAGAGATCAGTGACAGTCACCAACAGAGATCAGTGACAGTCACCAACAGAGATCAGTGACAGTCACCAACAGAGATCAGTGACAGTCACCAACAGAGATCAGTGACAGTCACCAACAGAGATCAGTGACAGTCACCAACAGAGATCAGTGACAGTCACCAACAGAGATCAGTGACAGTCACCAACAGAGATCAGTGACAGTCACCAACAGAGATCAGTGACAGTCACCAACAGAGATCAGTGACAGTCACCAACAGAAATCAGTGACAGTCACCAACAGAGATCAGTGACAGTCACCAACAGAGATCAGTGACAGTCACGAACTGAGATCAGTGACAGTCACGAACTGAGAGCAGTGACAGTCACGAACTGAGAGCAGTGACAGTCACGAACTGAGAGCAGTGACAGTCTCCAACTGAGAGCAGGGACAGTCTCCAACTGAGAGCAGTGACAGTCACCAACTGAGAGCAGTGACAGTCACCAACTGAGAGCAGTGACAGTCACCAACTGAGAGCAGTGACAGTCACCAACTGAGAGCAGTGACAGTCACCAACTGAGAGCAGTGACAGTCACCAACTGAGAGCAGTGACAGTCACCAACTGAGAGGAGTGACAGTCACCAACTGAGAGGAGTGACAGTCACCAACTGAGAGGAGTGACAGTCACCAACTGAGAGGAGTGACAGTCACCAACAGAGAGCAGTGACAGTCATCAACTGAGAGCAGTGACAGTCATCAACCGAGAGCAGTGACAGTCATCAACCGAGAGCAGTGACAGTCATCAACCGAGAGCAGTGACAGTCATCAACCGAGAGCAGTGACAGTCATCAACCGAGAGCAGTGACAGTCATCAACCGAGAGCAGTGACAGTCATCAACCGAGAGCAATGACAGTCATCAACCGAGAGCAATGACAGTTATTCAGTTAGGAGGGTAATTATCAGTAACAATATATTATTTGAAAACAAATGACAAGATTGAGGCGCAGGTCAGTGGTACAGATGAACCCACATGATGGAGATCAAACAGCCTTGCCTTCATTGTGGGAAAAATGAGATGGAATCCATACTTGCAAAAGCAATTCGAAGTCACTACACAATACACAAATAACCCACACACAGGAGAGAGGAGCTTATGACGACGTTTCGCTCCCACTTGGACCATTTACAAGTCACTCACTGTCAACGAGGCTCAGCAAGGTTTTTCAATGTGGCATTTCTTTCCTGACGAATTGACTAACTTTTCTCATTAAGGTATTCAAGGTGGTATATCATGATAATATATTTTGTATATGGACTTCATTAAGGCCTTTGATTGAAACTGTGGAAGAAAGCAGCAGCACTTTGAATAGAAGGGAAAAAAATTCGCCTGGTTAACCGGTTGTCAACAGTTTGCATAAATGGAGAGATATCAGAATGGGGGCGTGTCACAGGTGGTGTTCCATAGAGGTCAGTAATGGACCCATTGTCGTTCATGTTATACATCAGCGTATGTATATACAAAGTTTAATACCTGATGTAGAGATTAGTCTCGAGTGATGTACAGGTGAAATGCAGCCTTAGTGGCACTCCTGCAGTCAGGAGCCTTAATGGCACTCCTGCAGTCAGCAGCCTTAATGACACTCCTATAGTCAGGAGCCTTAATAACACTCCTGCAGTCAGGAGCCTTAATAACACTCCTATAGTCAGCAGCCTTAATAACACTCCTGCAGTCAGGAGCCTTAATGACACTCCTGTAGTCAGCAGCCTTAATAACACTCCTGTAGTCAGCAGCCTTAATGACACTCCTGTAGTCATTAGCCTTAATGACACTCCTGTAGTCAGCAGCCTTAATGACACTCCTGCAGTCAGCAGCCTTAATGATACTCCTGCAGTCAGGAGCCTTAATGACACTCCTGTAGTCAGGAGCCTTAAAGACACTCCTGTAGTCAGGAGCCTTAATGACACTCCTGTAGTCAGCAGCCTTAATGACACTCCTGTAGTCAGCAGCCTTAATGACACTCCTGTAGTCCGCAACCTTAATGACACTCCTGTAGTCAGGAGCCTTAATGACACTCCTGTAGTCAGCAGCCTTAATGACACTCCTGTAGTCAGGAGCCTTAATGACACTCCTGTAGTCAGGAGCCTTAATGACACTCCTGTAGTCAGCAACCTTAATGACACTCCTGTAGTCAGGAGCCTTAATGACACTCCTGTAGTCAGCAGCCTTAATGACACTCCTGTATTCAGCAGCCTTAATGTCACTCCTGTAGTCAGCAGCCTTAATAACACTCCTGTAGTCAGCAGCCTTAATGACACTCCTGCAGTCAGGAGCCTTAATGACACTCCTGCAGTCAGGAGCCTTAATGACACTCCTGCAGTCAGCAGCCTTAATGACACTCCTGTAGTCAGCAGCCTTAATGACACTCCTGCAGTCAGGAGTTTTAATGACACTCCTGCAGTCAGCAGCCTTAATAACACTCCTGTAGTCAGCAGCCTTAATAACACTCCTGTAGTCAGCAGCCTTAATGACACTCCTGTAGTCAGGAGCCTTAATAACACTCCTGTAGTCAGCAGCCTTAATAACACTCCTGTAGTCAGCAGCCTTAATGACACTCCTGTAGTCAGCAGCCTTAATGACACTCCTGTAGTCAGCAGCCTTAATAACACTCCTGTAGTCAGCAGCCTTAATAACACTCCTGTAGTCAGCAGCCTTAATGACACTCCTGCAGTCAGGAGCCTTAATGACACTCCTGCAGTCAGCAGCCTTAATAACACTCCTGCAATCAGGAGCCTTAATGACACTCCTGCAGTCAGGAGCCTTAATGACACTCCTGCAGTCAGGAGCCTTAATGACACTCCTGCAGTCAGCAGCCTTAATAACACTCCTGCAATCAGGAGCCTTAATGACACTCCTGCAGTCAGGAGCCTTAATGACACTCCTGCAGTCAGGAGCCTTAATGACACTCATGCAGTCAGCAGCCTTAATAACATTCCTGCAGTCAGGAGCCTTAATGACACTCCTGCAGTCAGGAGCCTTAATGACACTCCTGCAGTCAGCAGCCTTAATGACACTCCTGCAGTCAGGAGCCTTAATGACACTCCTGCAGTCAGCAGCCTTAATGACACTCCTGCAGTCAGGAGCCTTAATGACACTCCTGTAGTCAGCAGCCTTAATGACACTCCTGTAGTCATTAGGCTTAATGACACTCCTGCAGTCAGCAGCCTTAATGACACTCCTGCAGTCATTGAGCCTTAATGACACTCCTGCAGTCATTGAGCCTTAATGACACTCCTGCAGTCAGCAGCCTTAATGGCACTCTTGTAGTCAGCAGCCTTAATGGCACTCTTGTAGTCAGCAGCCTTAATGGCACTCTTGTAGTCAGGAGCCTTAATGACACTCCTGCAGTCAGGAGCCTTAATGACACTCCTGCAGTCAGCAGCCTTAATGGCACTCTTGTAGAGTGTAGTCAGCAATCTTTGAACCAAATAAACCATTTGGGTTCCTTTGTTCACCCGGTGAAATATTTAGCCAAAGATGTTACTGGCATCGACAGGCACTGTATGATCCATACGGGTTTAGCGCTTGTGAATATACTATCCGGAACCGTGCAGTCTCGAACGAGGGCTCTGTCGAATGTAGTTCTACCTACCTAACTGAAGGTTGTTCCGGGAGGTTAACGCCCTCACTGCCCAGTCCATGACCAGGTCCAGTGCCATCGTCTATCTTCAGTCCGGGGGTCATTGCCCCCACGGCCCGGTCTCAGACCAGATCTGGTTGATGGCCTGGCCAGGGACCCCTCCGTGACGGGGGGAGGGGTAATATATACTAACGACCGCTTTGCTTCGGTCCTCTTGACTGCAGAGGGAATGGGGTGAGAGGGGGGCGGAGGGGACATGGTTCAAGGGAAGAGAAGTAAGGGCAAATAAGTGGAACGGAGACAGTTTGGGGGATGGAATGGAAATGGGCAAGGGGTAGAAGAGGGGAAGAAGAAATGACTTGGAGAGCGATAAGCAATTGGAATTGGGTGAAAGGGGAGTATAGAAGGGGAAATGAATGAATGGAAGAGGGAGAGGAGGGAAAATATAGGGAAGGGGAAACTGGCGAGTACTACAGAACCCAGTTTGAAATGGAGAAATTCAAACATGGGTTTGAGAGAGAGAGGGGGTGAGGGGAGGATGCAGTGGAGGGAGGTAGTGAAAGAGGGCTGGGAGGGAAAGGGCGAGGAAGGGAAAGGAGAATGAAAATGTAAACAGAGTTTGGAGGGCTGAGAGAGATTGAAACTCCCTGGGGTGAGATGAAGAGAACCAGCCAGGGCACTGTATGGATGAGTGCAATCTTTGTGAGCACACCTCCACCCCTGTCTACCATCCATCCTCAGCCTTCCAGCTTCCATCCTGAGGCCTTCAACTTCCATCCTGAGGCTTTCAACTTCCAACCTGAGGCTTTCAGCCTCAATCCTATGGCTTTCAGTTTCGATCCTGAGGCTTTCAGCTTCGATCCTGAGGCTTCCAGCTCTGGGGCGATCAGTGATTCACCAATCAAAGAAATTGTGCAGTGTTGTCATGCAGACGCTGTGTCGAGTGCTGGTCAGGGGTGGGAGGGTGTTTGTGTGAAGGAGACAGACTGACAGGACACGCAGACAGCCGTAAGCAATGCATGGGAGAGACATTCAGAAGGCAGAAAGTAGAAGAACACCTTATCTGTATCGCGGCTGTATGTTGTGAAAGGTTAAATATAGTACGGTGCCCCGTTGCCTGGTGGCTGAAGCTATCGCTTCACACGGCGAGTGTCCGGGTTCGATTCCCTGCGAGAATAGAAACATTGGGCGTGTTTCCTTACACCGGTTGTCTATGTTCCCCATCAGTAAAATGGGTACCTGGGTGTTAGTCGACTGGTGTGGGTCGCATCCTGGGACAAAACTGACATAATTTGCCCGAAATGCTCTGCATAACAAGCGGCTTTCTATATAGTAGTATGTCATTGATGTCAGCTAGGTCTGTATACCTTGTACATGTAGAAATAAAGATATTACTATTATTATTATTATTATTAATAGTATAACAAAAGACATCGACTCCCAGCCACAGCGTCGCCTCGAGAAACTGGCTGAGAAGAATTAATGATCTGTAGTGAAAAAAAACCGGCAGTTGATATTTAATGGGGAAGGTGGAAGTAAAATATGAAGTTTATTGTTTTGTACTCTTAAGTTTGTATTTATGACACCTGGCATGTTGCTGGCTGTGCTGCTCGCATCTACACATTGTTTAGTATATTTTAAACTATTGCCGTCATTGATCACTGCAAAGCTTTTGTTTTTATCTCAGATTGGGAGATTTTCAGATGTTGTTGACACACCATGAGGTGTGTCTGTGTGTATATGCTAAGAGATTACTTTATTCCCTATTGTAGGAATTAAAGTATTCATTGGCCTTAATGACCCTAGTGTTGACTGTAGGTTTTAAACCCAATTAAGCAACCAACTATAGTCATGTTTGACATTGTTATAACCAAAATCAATTAGTGTTCATTTGTTCACATTGAAATATTTCCCACGTCTCCGACCACTGTTCCGTCTTATCCAGGTCTCTCTGAACACTCCAACATTCTGTCATGGATGCGCCTTTTTTTTTTTTAATTTTGTGTCATCAGCAGTTTGGCTGTTCAGATGTTACTCTTTAGAAATTATGTAAATTGTGGAAAAGTTTGGGTGAAGGATTGATCCTTGAAGGACTGCGCTCGTTAAGTCTGGCCACTTAAGACGCTTTTCATTGATTTACACCTGAAGTTTCTCTCCTGCATCTCGATTTTGTTTACCTGGAGTTTACCTGGAGAGATTTTCGGGGGTCAACGCCCCCGCGACTCGGTCTGAGACCAGGCCTCATGGGGGATCAGGGTCTAATCAACCAGGCTGTTACTGCTGGCCGCACGTAAACTGACGTACGAACCACAGCCTGGTTGGTCAGGTACTGACTTTAATTGCCTGTTCAATGCCTTCTTGAAGACAGCCAGGGGTCTATTGATAATCCCCCTTATGTATGCTGGAATATATCATACCTTGTAATGCATTACAGTAAGATCCATTATATTAATTTCCATCCCTATAATATCCTTATGTATAGTTATAATGTTCAACTGTTGTGTACTTTGGCATTGTATAGAATCAGCCCAGAGCCGTACACCTGTCGCCTCTAGTTTGTATTAGCTATATGTCGGGATGCCATACGTAACATGGTCGAGCTGTCAGTAGTAGTAATTGTATCTTACCAACCGTTGTGAGTCACAAGCCTTTCATGTGATCACTGTCCGTTACTAATCTTTCTGATGACCTAAGCTATGTCAGAGGTCACCCTTTGAATGCTGTGAGCGTCTCTCACTCACCAGCCTCAGTTCAAGTCAGGATAGCAGAGAGTAGACAGCACAGGCTCTCCCATTATTATCAATAATATAAGTTACCAACCAAGCTGCGTTTGTGTTATTACCAAATCCATCATCAAGAACCCCACACGACATAGGGAGCGTCTCTCTCTTTCTAGTTTACATCTTCTCTTTCTTTTTCTTAATGGAATGTTTCTTGAGCATATCTCAGGAACAACAGAGTTCATTTTTTCTAGGCAACTGTTCGGATCCGTGTTGTTTAGGATATCTTCCCAGCTTGTTTCATTTAGGACATGGTTGACTTGATCCCATTGTATGTTTTTGTTATTAAAATTGAATTTTGTGAAGAGACCTTCATGACTGATCACATTTTGCTGGTCAGGAGCCCTGCGCATATATGTCTGTACATGTTTGACAATATCTGATGTGCCATCTTGCCCAAGACATTCCGCAAAAACCAGTATGCTAAATCTGTGACACCTTTTTATATCTAGTTTTTAGCAATAGAGTTAAGTTCTAGTTAATTTTCTTACGCAGTATCTTTTGTTGTGAAATTCAGTTTGTTTTTTCTGTTAGAGAACTCTTCTTGTTATCTCCCTTATAATGGCTTTCATTTGTTTGTACAAACTCAAGGTTAAGCTGTACATGTATACAGTACCGACAAGATGAAGAAGTAGACACATGTGTAACATCTGGGTATCGTTATTGTAGACGTTTAGCCAACCAGTGGCTTTATCAATACAAATTCAAGGACATAATTGAGGTAATCAGTCCCTCAGGCTGAGGGAGTGATTACCTCATCTTTTGTGTATAGTTCTACCGTCTTCCAATCATGTCCTTGAATGTGTATTGATAAAGCCACTGGTTGGCGAAACGTCTACAATAAAGATACCCAGATGTCGCACAGGTGTCTAATTCTTCAACGTTAAGCTAATAAGACGATAATTGAGGACACAGGTTTAGTCTTGTTTCTCGATTAAAATAAGTTTTGCCGGATTTCAACAGTCTGATTGTTTGCCCTCCACTGTGGGGAAGAACAGCTGTGTACAGTTCAGAAACTTTGCTCTACGTAACTGTTCTTGTCCACAGTTAGTTATTATATTATGTAGATAAATGGTTCAGAGAACCGATAAGTTGATAAATTACACATGGGCAACACTTGGGTATCTTTATTTTAGGAAACATTTCGCCACACAGTGGCTTCATCAGTCCAATACTAAGAAGAGTAGTGAATTCGGAAGGAGATTAAGGTAATCAGTCCCTCGGCCTGGAGTCGATGTGTTCAGTCCATCAGTCTTGATAGATTGAGGACTGAACACATCGACTCCAGGCTTAGGGACTGATTACCTCAAACTCCTCCTCATCTTCCACCTTTCCCTGTAGTGGACTGAAGAAACCACTGCGGGGCGAAACGTTTCCAGAATAAAGATACCCAAGTGTCTCATTTATCAGCGTGATAGTCAGGGTCTACCTGGATTATACCTGGAGTGTTTCGGGGGTCAACGCCCCTCGGCCCAGTTCTTGACCAGGTCTATCAGTGGATCAGGGCCAGATTAACCAGGCTGTTACTGCTGGCCGCACGTAGTCCAACGTACGAACCACAGCCCGGCTGATCAGGTACTGACTTTAGGTATGTGTCCAGCTCCCTCTTGAAGGCAGTCAGGGGTCTACTGGTAATTTCCCTTATGCCTGGTGGGTGGCTCTTATCGGAGACAAAAAAAAAAAATGCCGAAAATCAAAAATAAAATCTCATAAGAAAACAAAAAAAAAACACTGATTACCGACACCTCCCTATCTTCCCTATCTCCATCCATCAATATCCCCCTCATTTCTCCCCTCACTTTTTTTTCTTCCCATCTACATTACACACAACAACCCTCCCCTTACTCTCCCCTCCAGGTTGCCACACTCTCCCCTCTCTCTCTCTCTCCCTTCTCCAGACATCTGCCCACAGTCGATAATCAATAAGGCGAGCCTCTATACCTGGGATTTATATGCAAGTCACCTGCTATTAGTGACCGCTGCCACCTCGCCTGCTCCACGATACCTGCTATTTATACTGTTTTTTTGTGTGCTCGTTTTGTTGTGGTTGCAAGGGTTGTGTCCTACCTCCTGGCACTTTTGAGGGACCTACACACCAATAGTGCTTAGTCAATGTTACTACTACTGCTACTACTACTATTACTACTACTGCTACTACTACTATTACTATTACTACTACTACTACTACTACTGCTTCTACTACTATTATTACTGCTTCTACTTGCTGGCCCTGCCTCGTAATTACAACCGGCTTCCCCTCTCCCCCTATTCTTGGACCCTATCATCATACCTATGAAAATTGTGTATGGTGTCTGCCTCCCCACTTTTTCATCCAAGTCATTTAACTTTTTAAAGACCCTGTAACTGACAAAGCATTTAGTGGCATCCCCGTGGCTCACTTGTGCTATCTACCTTGTCGGGAATCTTGCCATTCTAATCTCTCTCTCTCTCTCTCTCTCTCTCTCTCTCTCTCTCTCTCTCTCTCTCTCTCTCTCTCTCTCTCTCTCTCTCTCTCTCTCTCATCAGCCTCTCTCAGCTTCTCTCCTCTCTCTCTCTCTCTCCTTTCCTCTCTCTCTCTCTCTCTCTCTCTCTGCACTAAAAGTCCATTTTATCATGTGGTGGCACTCTAGGTGTATGCTGGACATAACATCCTAATTTGTGCTTTTGGACATGTCCTCTGTAGTGCTGATAATCTTGAAGTCCCTTGACTCCATAACTCCTGGAATATAGGCAGAGGAAATTGTAATTACATCTTGAAATTGTAGAGGATTACGCCCAAATTAGACATATAAAAGTACGGTTGAGTATTACATGGCTGGAGAACATGCATAATATGGGGGGTTGGGTTCAGGAAACAAGGTGGGTCAGATGAAGAGGAGAGTTCAGTGAAGGGTAGGTTAGGAAGAAGTGTAGGTAAGGAAGCTTTAAAACAGAAATAGGTTGAATGAGGGAGTATCGAGTTCTTGAACTCTAGGTTCAATGAATATAGGCAGAAAGATACATGAGTTCATCTGACAATGTATAGGATTCGTCCAAGTATGCCATGAAATTAGTTCAATACAGTATAGGTTCAAAACAAATATTCAGGACAGTATAGGTTAAATGACAGTATAGGTTCAATGACAAGTATAGGTTCAGTGACAGTGTAGGTTACAGTGACAAGTGTAGGTTCAGTGACAAGTGTAGGTTCAGTGACAAGTATAGGTTCAATGACAAGTATAGGTTCAATGACGAGTATAGGTTCAATGACGAGTATAGGTTCAATGACAAGTATAGGTTCAATGACAGTATAGGTTCAATGACACGTATAGGTTCAATGACAAGTATAGGTTCAATGACAAGTATAGGTTCAATGACAAGTATAGGTTCAATGACAAGTATAGGTTCAATGACACGTATAGGTTCAGTGACAAGTATAGGTTCCAATGACAAGTATAGGTTCAATGACAAGTATAGGTTCAATGACAAGTATAGGTTCAATGAATACAGCGAGATAGAACTCAGCAAGTGTAAAGGCATAGTAGTAATAGTATACAATAGTAGTAATAGTATAGATTACCGACACGATGATGGATAAAACACAGGTGAAACACCTGCGTAACTTTATTCCAGCGGCTTTACCAGTTCAGTGCAGATGTTATTTGATGATGGAATTGGAGACAGTAGAAGACGAGGTAATCAGTCCCTGAGTCAGTATGATGGTGTTCATCACCGTACTCTGAAGGAACCTGAAGCATAAGCAGGAAGATGGTCGCTTATATAGGAGTCGGATGAGATGTAGCAGTTGAAGGCACCGTCATCGTGGGCGGGACCCACTTGTGGCAGTAGGTCAAGCCCAAGAGTTGAGCTAGAGACTGAAGAAAGTATCTTCTGTACCAAGATTCCATGTCAATTGGACAAGTCTGTGGTGAACACCTTCATCCAGGTTAAGGGAATCATTACCTCGACTTCTGTCTCTAATTCCAACATTTACAAATACCTCTGTTTTGACTTGATAAAGACACTGGTTAGCTAAACGCCTTCAGAATAAAGATGCCCAGGTGTTGAACATGTGTATTATTCTTCAAGTGTCAACACCCTCCCTTCATGAATAAAGGGAATTACCACCAGACCCCTGGTTATCTTCAAAAGGGAGGATCAATTCCTTAAGTTAGTTTCTGATCAGCGGGGCCTGCGTTGTTTGTGTGGCTAGCACCACAAGCCTGGTTGATCAGGACACCAGCCAGGAGGCTTGGTCTAAGACTGGCTTGGGAAGGGGGGTTGTGAAACCCGAAATCGTCTTTAATGATCCTTCAGGTAGCTCTACAAATGTAGAGCTTTTCTGATAATACTCATTAATCTCCCCACACCCACTTAGAGTAATAACAAAGATAAATGGAGCACTTCCCTGGTCGAGAGTGGAGCACCAGCTTTCACACATGAATATGGTAATAAATGACTGGAAGGGATTGGCTAGATTATGTCAAAATATAATTTCTTGCCCACAGATTATATGGTAGGGTGTGACTCAGTGTGGGAGGATGTGAAAAGGAGGGAGGGATAGGTTGAATGTCTGGAGGATATTTGTAGTGGAGGGAAGAGTACACAAGTCTATGGAAAAGACAAGAGTGTTTACATAAAATCTTGTGATCTATAATCAAGTTATATGCTGAGAAAAACGAAAAGGTTGAAAAACGTGTGCAGCTCAGCACGGGTGAGAGGGAAACAGTGGTGGGAAACATTGATAAACAAGAATATATGAGAGTGAGGGAGAATTCAGTAGAGCGTCTGACACTAACAAGAAGACAGGCACAGCTGGAGTCCACAACATCCCATGTGGAGGATGTGATCGATTTTATGTGGGTGAGTCAGTAATTTGAATATTAAACTACAGCAACATAAGTATTCATACAAGGTTGCTGACACACAACTTGTGTGTGATGCACTAAAGTAACATGCTCCAAAATCATGAATTGGAATCATTATATATCAAAAGAAATGACAAATCTAAATGGAGATGCATGAAGGCTGCCATTATATATCTCAGTGATACTAGAGAGCTAACTAAGAGTTTGCACAGTTTATCAAAACTAATTGGAGACATGATCTTGGCTCAACATGTAAAAAATAAATGCCACTACCTGACCCTTCAGATCCAGACCTTACCAGGTGTTACCTGACCAGCACCTCATCCTTCATGCTTTATTTCCTACTGAATTTGTGCGTTTGTCCCGCTTGATAAACTTTTTCCTGTGGGGAGAATCTTCTCATAAATTGAAAGTTCTTTGCTATATGTGCTTCTAGTAGCATTTGTGCACTTACTCCCATTATTCTAGAGTGACGTGGTCAGGATAGTAAGGCAGAACATGTTTGTTCCCCTTGATGCCCTCCTGACACAGTGCCAGTGTATTAACTTGCACACATTTGTATTCAAAGACGATTTAGATTTTAGACTTGACACTACTTATACTACAGTACTGCTCCTGCTGTTGTTGTTGCTGCTGCTATTATTGCAACACCTGGGTATCAATATTCTTGTATCTGTATTCCAGAATAAAGATACCCAAGTGTTGCACAAATATCTTATTTATCAACCTATCGGCTTTTTAAACCAATTATTTAATTTACTACTACTACTACTATTAACTTCTAATATATATTAATTTAATGCCCCTTCACTTTTCTATTCTTGTTCAGCTACGTATATCTACATCCACTGTTAGACGCTAAATGCTTGAACTGTTTTTCAGTACCCAGATATCCTTTCATTGTAATTAGAGTCGGTGGTAATTTTCATAGTTTTGAATAAGCCTTAATGGGACCTTACTAATGAACTCAGAGGCTAAGTCTTGAGTTTTTGTTTAACATCTTGTTCTGGAGGGTCTTATGGACGGGCCTTCATGGTCCCACTAACATCTTAGTCTTTAGCGATCATTGTCTCCAGTACTGAGTGCAGTATTGGAGGGAGGTTTATGTACCGAGGAGTGCAGTATTGGAGGGTGGTCTTTGTACCGAGGAGTGCAGTATTGGAGGGTGGTCTTTGTACCGAGGAGTGCAGTATTGGAGGGTGGTCTTTGTACCGAGGAGTGCAGTATTGGAGGGTGGTCTTTGTACCGAGGAGTGCAGTATTGGAGGGTGTTCTTTGTACCGAGGAGTGCAGTATTGGAGGGTGGTCTTCATACTTTAAATTCGGCATTTATAGAATATTTTTAAAGCAGATTCTTGAAGGAGCGAATTCATTTTAGACTTAGAACACTGAAACACAAACTGTTTCACTCGTCTTTAATTTTATGTGAGGTATACAGTACCTTTATTAATAATATATACTATATTGCATGTACTCCAGTGTCTCCATGGGGAAGTGGAGAAGAATCTTTCCTCCATAAGCCATGCGTGTCGTAAGCGGTGACTAAAATGCCGGGAGCAAGGGGCTAGTAACCCCTTCTCCTCTATATATTACTAGTGTAAAAAGAAGAAAAACTTTCCAATTCTTCGTTTTCATGTTACCCTCTGCCTTGGTGGGAGACGGCCGGTGTCTTAACAAATACTGTACTCCTGTGTGTTTGTTTTAGAGAGAGAGAGAGAGAGAGAGAGAGAGAGAGAGAGAGAGAGAGAGGGGGATGGAGGGAGGAGGAATGGGAAGGGTAGGGTGTTTCTTTAAATAATGAGCAATCTGTGTGCAAATTATTCCTTGATTACGCTTTATTGAGTTTACAATAAATTGGAGGGTTGCCTGCAGCCTTATCGAAGTGATTATTGTAGCACAACAGAGCCAGCACAAGCCACACCAGTGTCCAGAGTTAATTGTTCTGGTACAGCACCAGGGAGGGAGGGGCTCTGTACTGGAAATGATTTTAGAGTAGATATAGGGCTCTCTCTCTCTGTCTCTCTGTCTCTGTCTCTGTCTCTGTCTGTCTCTCTCTCTCTCTCTCTCTCTCTCTCTCTCTGTCTGTCTGTCTGTCTGTCTCTCTCTCTCTCTCTCTCTCTCTCTCTCTCTCTCTCTCTCTCTTTTCCTTCTTTTTTATTTACGCAAGAGTTTTACAGGATAAGGTTATGGGTTCCATCTTTCTTGCCGTCTTCTCTCGCACACAATGCACGATGGAAGGTCTCCAGGAATAGTTAACTCTCCACGGAAGACGGAGGTCAAAGTGTACCTGCAGGGATTCAGTCTGTAATCAGTGGAAGGTTTTCAATTTCGGGGAAGGGAAGACTGGAAATGCAGTACACGCTGGGTGAAAAGAAACTACAGATGAAGACGAAAGAATTGGATATGAAAGTAAGCATCACACTGAACATATCTCTGCAGGAGTACATCAACTATAAGACTTGTACAGTCTGTACAAGGCTGGTAAATTTGGTTGTCCTTCAGGAACCTCAATAAACAGACCTTTAATACTTTGTACACAACATTTATTACTTGATCAAGCACATTCTAAAGCTTTAAAAGGCCCAAAAAGTTCGCAACTAGACTCTAGTCCCAGAGCCGAGGTATGGGCGCTACGAGGAGAGACAGAGGAACTGAACCTGACGACGCTGGAGGGGAGGAGGGACTTGGGAAGACTTGATTGTGATATACAAGATTTTCAGAGAAGTTGTTATTGAGGATTGACAGAGTTTGAGACACACGAACGATAGTGTGTATGTTTGTTTAGTTTGTCTCGCAGCAGCAGCAGCAGCAGCAGCACATCACAAATTCTCACACACACACACACACACCTGGTGGCTAAAGCTCTCGCTTCACACACGGAGGGGCCGGGTTCAATTCCCGGCGGGGCGGAAACATTTCGAAGTGTTACCTTACACACACACATACACATACATACAACAGGCCTAGTGTCTAATCGACATGTGCCTAGGACAAAATGGTAACTAACTAACACACACACACCGGCGAAGAGGCGGGGTCAGGAGCTATGAATCGACACCTGCAACCACAAATAGGTAAGTACTAATAGGCGATTACAAACAAACACACACTTGTAGGTGTGTGTGTGTGTACACTCACTAGTATATGGTTGCAGGGGTCGTGTCTCAGCTCCTGGCCTCGTGTCTTCCCTGACCACCACTGCCTTCACTTTCATGGCACAGAGAGCCTTATCGTACCTCTTCATAAAGCTATATATGGATATTTCGTCTACCACTCTTTCAGTGGTATGTTAGGTTGTAAGTAGGAGTCGGTTACTAGTGTCACGGCAGAAGAGTGTGACGGTTATGTAGAGGCATTGAAAGTTTACTGACGCTCACCTGTGTTAGATCGGACCCCGGCTTCACCAGCGGGCATAGTCACTAACTATATATACATCACACGACATCATACTGATAACATACAGCTGGTGGACCTCACTGTAGAGGTCCACCAGCTGTAGAGCAATTGTGTATTTCTCCAGCTCCTCCTCAACGTTCTACGAACCCGCTCTATAACACTGTCCAGGTCACTCTATTTCCTGACCACCTTATGGCTGAAGAAATACTTCCTAACTTCCCTGTGGCTTATCTGTGCTCTCAGCTTCTAGCTGTGCCCTCGTCTTCCAGTTTCCCGTCTTTCAGACAATGTGTCACTGTCAGGTGTCAATTACCAATATCATGTTCGTCACCATCATATCACCTCTAGGACTTTCCTCTAATTCTAGCAGGTTGAGTTTCTTTAACCTCTCAAAATACGGTTCATTAAGCTCCGGGACTGTTCTTGGTGCAAACCTCTGCACTTTATCCATTGTCTTGACATGCTTGATCAAGTGTGGGTTCCATGCTGGTGCTGCGTACTCCAGTAAAGGCCTGACACGTGGTGTATACAGTGTCTTGAATGACTCTAATCTTGAATGTCTAAAAGCTGTGTGTGTGTGCGTGCGTGTGTGTGTGTGTGTGTGTGTGTGTGTGTGTATGTGTGTGCGCGCGTGTGCGTGCGAAGCTTTCATACCATTTCAAGTCTAGTATTATATATTTATGTGAAATATAGGCTGGTGGGGTGCACTCAGGAGAGATGTGAGTGCTGGTGGGGTGCACTCAGGAGAGATGTGAGTGCTGGTGGGGTGCACTCAGGAGAGTGTGAGTGCTGGTGGGTCCACTCAGGAGAGATGTAGTGCTGGTGAGTGCACTCAGAGAATGCGAGTGCTGGTGGGGTGCACTCAGGAGGATGCGAGTGCTGGTGGGGTGCACTCAGGAGGATGCGAGTGCTGGTGGGGTGCACCTCAGGAGAGATGGAGTGCTGGTGGGGTGCACTCAGGAGAGATGGAGTGCTGGTGGGGTGCACTCAGGAGAGATGTGAGTGCTGGTGGGGTGCACTCAGGAGAGATGCGAGTGCTGGTGGGGTGCACTCAGGAGAGATGCGAGTGCTGGTGGGGTGCACTCAGGAGAGATGCGAGTGCTGGTGGGGTGCACTCAGGAGAGATGTGAGTGCTGGTGAGGTGCACTCAGGAGAGATGTGAGTGCTGGTGAGGTGCACTCAGGAGAGATGTGAGTGCTGGTGGGTGCACTCAGGAGAGATGTGAGTGCTGGTGAGGGTGCACTCAGGAGAGATGCGAGTGCTGGTGAGGTGCACTCAGGAGAGATGGAGTGCTGGTGGGGTGCACTCAGGAGAGATGGAGTGCTGGTGAGGTGCACTCAGGAGAGATGGAGTGCTGGTGAGGTGCACTCAGGAGAGATGTGAGTGCTGGTGGGTGCACTCAGGAGAGATGTGAGTGCTGGTGAGGTGCACTCAGGAGAGATGTGAGTGCTGGTGGGGTGCACTCAGGAGAGATGTGAGTGCTGGTGGGGTGCACTCAGGAGAGATGTGAGTGCTGGTGGGGTGCACTCAGGAGAGATGTGAGTGGAGGGTTGATTCCCCTCCACTAGTGGATCAAGAGCCTCACAACAGTGTTCAGCTTGTTAATGTTCTCTCTCTTTACAGGTATGCTTGAATGATGAACACCTTGTGACGTCACGGAGCCCAACATGTCACTGTGTACTGATTGGTCGGTGAGTGACGTTAAGTGTTCATCCAGGTGATTCGTAAAGGTTGTAAAGGACTTAGCTGTTTCAAAGGCTCACATTTTCAGAAGGCCATTTGACCTCATTTGTGTTGCCCTTTTTGTCCCATAGTTTCACGCTGCTATTCGTTGTCATGGTATCACACACACACACACACACACACACACACACCAGGGGGCAGGAGCTGTGAATCGACCCCTGCAACCATAAGTAGGCGAGTACACACACACACACACATACACACACAATTACTAGCGAAGAGACGAGTTCATTAATCTCTCTCCCGTCTCCTACTCCCTCTCTTCTACTCCCTCTCTCCTAATCCCTCTCTCCCGTGTTAATATTCATTATTCATCCAACATTCACCATCTGATCCACCTGGTGTGATCCACCTGGTGTGTTCCCGCGCATGTGCTGTATTTTGATCAAGACTGATGCACTGAACACATCGACTTCAGGCTGAGGGACTGATTACTTCAAAGTTCTCTTTATTTTCCACCGTCTTCCACACTGGACTGAATCTGCCGTTGCCTGACGAAACGTTTCCTCAATAAAGATTCCCAAGTGTTACACAAGTGTCTCATTGTAAACCACTCACATAGTTTAGTATTAGTGTTTACAACATCTCGTTTTCTTTCTCTTGCATCTGGGAGTAATAATGTCAGAGGATCTCGCCTTCAAAGACCACAACAATGTATCTACCGCATCTGCTAAGAAAATGATAGGATGGATAATGAGAACCTTCAAAACTAGGGACGCCAAGCCCATGATGATTCTCTTCAAATTGCTTGTTCTCTCTAGGATGGAATACTGCTGTACACCAACTGCCCCCTTCAAGGCAGGCGAAATTGCTGACCTGGAGAGTGTACAAAGTTTTCTCGGCACACACAAGTACGATAAGGCACCTAAATTACTGGGAACGGTTGAAGGCCCTTGATTTGTATTCTCTGGAACGCAGGCGAGAGAGATACATGATAATATACACTTGAAAAATCCTAGAGGGATTAGTACCAAACTTGCACACGAAAATCACTCCATGACAGCAAAAGACTCGGCAGGAGATGCAACATTCCCCCAATGAAAAGCAGGGGTGCCACGAGTACACTGAGAGACAACAAAATAAGTGTCAGGGGCCCAAGACTGTTCAACTGCCTCCCAGAATACATAAGGGGGATTACCAATAGACCCTTGGCTGTCTTCAAGAAGGCACTGGACAGGCACCTAAAGTCAGTACCTGACCAACCGGGCTGTGGTTCGTACGTCAGTTTGCGTGCGGCCAGCAGTAACAGCCTGGTAACAGCAGTAACAGACAGAGCCGCGGGGGCGTTGACCCTCGAAACCTTCTCCAGGTATACTCCAGGTATCAATGTGTAATAATTTGCACCACGCTCGTCAACTTTTGCACCGCAAAAGTTGAAAAATGAGACACTTGTGTAGAATTTGGGAATCTTTATTGAAGGAAGGTGTCGCCTGGCAGCGGCGGCTTCTCTGTATTGGAGTGAACCCGCCGCTGCCTGGCGACACCTTCCTCGGTAACGTGTCGTTCACCACCATAATCTTGGTCACCTCTCTACTCCAGGTGTTGTAACTTGCACGGGTTTACTTTTATTTTATGAATGTAACAATCTGGATCAGTTACGTCTTTCAGAGGTTTATAACCCGAACTTTACCGCTGTCGTGAGTCCCCTGTCAAAATTTTGTGTATCAGTTATCAGTATACTTTTATTTCAAGGATGTATTGCAGGTGCGTATGTGTGAGTACAGTATATTCAAGTGTACTCACCGAGTTGTATTTGCCGGAGTCTAGACTTGGTTCCTGGCCTCGCCTCCTACACTACTTTGAGCTACATCACTGAATTCTGGCCTGATAAACCTTATGTACTCTTGATGCTGTGTATTGAGTCTGCCTCCACCACTGCCTCATCCAGGCCATTCTAATTTTCATCCACCCTGAGACTTCCTACATTCTTATGGCTTATTTGTATCATCAGCTTCTAGTGTCCTCTTGATCTTGGTCCTCTTGAATCAAACGGTCTGTCCTTATCTGCTCTATAAACTTGTATGTTGTAATCCTATTTTCCCTTATCCTCTTCTCTGCCAAGATCGTCAGGTTCGGTTTCTTCATTCTCTCCTCATAACGCATTTCCCTCAGATCCTGTACTAGCCTGGTTGCAAACCTTTGCATCTTTGGGAAGTTTCTTCACGTGTTTGATCAGGTGTGGGCTCCATGTTGGGGCTACATACTCAGTGACTAGCCTAACTTATGTCATGTATAAGAAACCAGGGTACGGGTGGGGTTAGAACCCATGACGAGTGAGTGGTAAAACTCCAGGCCAGTGCCTAAGCCACTGGGTTTTAACCTCACTCGTTCCGTGGTTTGTTTGCAATCGTGTTGTTACGATTTCGTGAGTTATGTATAAGATTCTGAAGAATTCTTTATTAAAATTCTTGAATGCTATTCCGAGGTTAGCTAATCTTGCATATGTCGCTGACGTCATAAGGTTTATATATTTCTGGTGAAGTGCATGGTGTTATATTCCACCCCAGGTCCTTTTCACTCTGATATTTGTAACTTCTCTCCACCCATGCTGAAGTCTGTCCGTTTTGAACTTACCTTCTCCTATTTGGTTTGCTTGAAATGAACTCGAAAAGCCACTTGTTTGACCATATTTCTAGTCTGTTGAGGTCTCCCTGAAGTCTTGCTATTCTTGCCTCTTCTTATTCTTGTTAGTTTTACATCATACACATTGGACTCTTTCCCCGCCGACAGTAGTGGTTCTTACACTGATTCTTGCGGAACCCCAATTTATGACAAATTCATGGCTTTATACCCACAATATTGCGACCATGTAACATGCTGATAAGTGTACATACTCATGGTCAATAAATATGAGTATAGACGTCAAGACAATCTTTGTATAGTTGTAATAACAGGCGAGGAACCTTAAATTTACCACATGTGGACTACTTGGGTACTTCTTACCACTGAACTCAGTGGTCATCCTAAAATCTACTTGGAGGGAGTTCCGGGGGTCAACGACCCCACAGCCCAGTCCATGACAAGGCCTCACATTGGATCAGGGCCTGATCAACCAGGCTGTTACTGATGGCCACACGCAATCCAACGTACGAACCGAGGCCCGGCTGGTCAGGCACTGACTATAAGTATCTGTCCAGTTCTCTCTCTTGAAGAAAGACAGGGTTCTATTGATAATCCCCCTTATGCATGGTGGGAAGCTGTTGAACAGCCTTGGACTCCTGACACTTATTATGTTTTCTCTGTGTATTCACGGCACCCCTGCTTTTCATTGGAGATATGTTGCACCGTCTACCGAATCTTGCTTTCATAAGGAGTGATTTTTGTGTGCAGATTTGCTACCAGTCCCTCTAGGATTTTTCAGGTATAAATTATGATGTAGCTTTCTCGGCTGCGCTCCAAGAAGTACAGGTCTTGGGACTTTAAACATTCCCAGTAATTGAAAATATTTACTGAACTTATAGGTGCAGTGAAGGCCCTCTGTACATTCTCCAAATCTGCAATTTCGCCTGCCTTGAAAGGGGCTGTTAGTGTACAGCCGTATTCCAGCCTAGATAGAACAAGTGACTTAAAGAGGATCATCACTGGCGTGAAAGTTCTCATTATCCATCCTATCATTTTCCTCGCGGTTGAGATAATGACACTGTTGTGGTCCTTGAAGATGAGATTCTCTGACATCACTTCTAATTTTTTTGCATTAGTTTTTCGCTATTACGTGGTTATAAATTGTTTTACACTCTGTTCTAGGTGGAATTTGTCCTCATTGAACATCATATTGTTTTCTCTTGGTCTATAATTTTTGTATTATTGCTTTACTGCCACCTTTATGGAGTAGGGATATATACGTTGTTTAACAACTCTGGGATGACCCCCGTGTCAAGGCTCCCTTTCCATAGCCTACATAAGGCAGGCGATAGGGGCTTCTTGCAGTTCTTGATGAGCACGGTGTTCCACGAGTCTGGTCCTGGGGCAGAGTGCAGTGGTTCTTTCAAAGTCAAGTGGTGTTAGGGTTATGTCAGAAATTCTAGAGTCGACAAGATTTTGATTCTATCAAAAAAATCATTCGGATTGTCTATCCTGAGTCTGATTAACGCTCACTAAACACTCATATTAAGACTCAAGTATTTCATTTCGTTGCTGTCGTCAGTGCACTTCCCATCTTGTTTAAGCAAATGATTAATACAGGATGCCGTTTTTGCCTTTTTTTGTCATATGAAAATAAATATTTGGGATTTCTTCAATAGCTTTTAGCTGCTCCTATCTCTCTCCTGGATCCTGTAAGATTAATTTAACTTAAATTCAATATTTTCTATTTCCCTAGTCAGTCTAGCCCCCTTGATAAGCTCTGTGATTCTTCGCCTGTATAGGGAGTGTATCTCTCTCTAGTTTACATATACTCTTCTCTTTCCTTATGGGAATGTGCCTTAAGCACACTTCAACTACCACAGAGTTGATCCTTCCTAGACACTGGCGTGGATCCATGTTATTTAAGATATCTTCCCAGCATGTTTCATTAAGATGATTTATTTGTTCTCAGTTAATGTTCTTCTTGTTAAAGTTATATTTGGTGAAGGCAGCCTCATAACTGCTTGTATTTTGCTGGTGAGGGGCCCCTGTTTATACAAGTCTAAACTTAGATTATGTTGTGATCTGAATTAACTCTCTTCGATATTGTTATATTTACCAGTCTCGTTGGCTCCACTACTTGCTGGCTAGAAGTATATTTATTACAGAGATTTAGTGGCTCATTTCTGTTAGAATTTTCACCTGAGCCACCTTCTGGGATTATCTCTGCTATAGCATTATTTTTTCCGTTCTTCCATTTAAATATCTTAAAATCTATAAGCAGCAAGATATCTGGGGCTGTGATTGGAAGATTTTCTAAACAATTATCAATTTTCAGTAGCTGTTCCTTGAACTGTTGGGAAGTTGAATTTGGTGGCTTATAAACATCCACAATGACTTGATTTTGGATCTCAGTTTTTACAGCCAAAACTTCAACTATATCATTTGTGGTGTTTAGTAACTCTGTGTAGATGAGGAACTCTGACGTACAGCCCAACCTTCCCTTGTGGCACCCTTCCCTTGTGCCAACCTTCCCTTGTGCCAACCTTTCTTTGTGGCAACCTTCCCTTGTGCCAACCTTCCCTTGTGGCAACCTTCCCTTGTGCCAACCTTCCCTTGTGACAACCTTCCCTTGTGCCAACCTTCCCTTGTGGCACCCTTCCCTTGTGCCAACCTTCCCTTGTGGCAACTCCCTGAACCTTCCCTTGTGCCAACCTTCCCTTGTGGCACCCTTCCCTTGTGCCAACCTTCCCTTGTGGCAACCTTCCCTTGTGCCAACCTTCCCTTGTGACAACCTTCCCTTGTGCCAACCTTCCCTTGTGGCAACCTTCCCTTGTGCCAACCTTCCCTTGTGACAACCTTCCCTTGTGGCAAACTTCCCTTGTGGCAACCTTCCCTTGTGACAACCTTCCCTTGTGGCAACCTTCCCTTGTGCCAACCTTCCCTTGTGACAACCTTCCCTTGTGGCAACCTTCCCTTGTGGCAACCTTCCCTTGTGACAACCTTCCCTTGTGACAACCTTCCCTTGTGACAACCTTCCCTTGTGCCAACCTTCCCTTGTGGCAACCTTCCCTTGTGGCAACCTTCCCTTGTGCCAACCTTCCCTTGTGGCAACCTTCCCTTGTGCCAACCTTCCCTTGTGGCAACCTTCCCTTGTGGCAACCTTCCTTGTGCAACCTTCCCTTGTGGCAACCTTCCCTTGTGAACTTCGTGCAACCTTCCCTTGTGGCAACCTTCCCTTGTGACAACCTTCCCTTGTGGCAACCTTCCCTTGTGCCAACCTTCCCTTGTGACAACCTTCCCTTGTGACAACCTTCCCTTGTGGCAACCTTCCCTTGTGGCAACCTTCCCTTGTGGCAACCTTCCCTTGTGCCAACCTTCCCTTGTGCCAACCTTCCCTTGTGGCAACCTTCCCTTGTGGCAACCTTCCCTTGTGCCAACCTTCCCTTGTGGCAACCTTCCCTTGTGGCAACCTTCCCTTGTGACAACCTTTCCTTGTGGCAACCTTCCCTTGTGACAACCTTCCCTTGTGGCAACCTTCCCTTGTGCCAACCTTCCCTTGTGGCAACCTTCCCTTGTGCCAGTCTTTCCTTGTGCCAACCTTCCTCCCTTGTGCCAACCTTTCCTTGTGCCAACCTTCCCTTGTGGCCTCTTTGACGTACAGGCTAACCTTCCCTTGTGCCAACCTTCCCTTGTGGCCTCTTTGACGTACAGGCCAACCTTCCCTTGTGGCCTCTTTGACGTACAGGCCAACCTTCCCTTGTGGCCTCTTTGACGTACAGGCCAACCTTCCCTTGTGCCAACCTTCCCTTGTTGCCTCTTTGCGTCGCATCTAAATAACTTGTACCTTGATGCCTTTCCTCATTTCTTTTTCCCATCACTCACTATACACTACCCTGTTGTAACCCAGACGCATGTTAGGCGAGTGACAACTCAAACACACACACACACACACACACACACACACACACACACACACACACACACACACACACACACACACACACACACACACACACACACACACACACACACACACACACACACACACACACACACACACACACACACACACACACACACACACACACACACACACACACACACACACACACACACACACACCATCTTACAAACCTGGACCAGAAAACAAAAGCATTAAGTACTTACATTATTTTTAAAATATTGTATATGTTAAAACATTGTAAATTGTCTCAGCATCACTCATGACTACAAAACTGATTTAGTATAAATTAGCAGTGTATGTGTGTGTCGCTGAGTGAACGGAGATTCGAGCCTCCACCAGTCCATGGGTTGACTGACTCACACAAGCACTGACACACTACGGGTTTAGTGCTTCCATAATAATCTAACAAGCTAGAGATTGGAAATAACTCTTGTTTCTTGTATATTTTCCTTAGTGAGGCGTCGTAAATCCTACAGGTCTGAGCACTTCCCTAACAAGACCATAAATACTGTGTTTCAGTAGGCGCCAGCCAGGGGTGGTGCAGGGGAGGGTAAGTGCCAGGGGTGGTAGTGCAGGGAAGGGCAGGTGCCAGTGGTGGAGGTGCAGGGACGGGCAGGTGCCCAGGGGTGGTGGTGCAGGGGAGGGCAGGTGCCAGGGGTGGTAGTGTAGGGAAGGGCAGGTGCCAGGGGTGGAGGTGCAGGGGAAGGTAGGTGCCAGGGGTGGTGGTGCAGAGAAGGGCAGGTGCCAGGGGTGGTGGTGCAGGGAAGGGCAGGTGCCCAGGGGTGGTGGTGTAGGGGAGGGCAGGTGCCATGGGTGGGGGTCCTGGGACGGGCAGGTGCCCAGGGGTGGTGGTGCAGGGAAGGACTGGTGCCAGAGATAAAGGGGGTATGGGGAGGGAAGGTGAATGAGTTGATGGTCTGGGGAGAGGGAAAAGCCAGGAATGGTTGTGAAGGAGGGGGAGGTGCCAGAGAAGGTTCGTAGTGTGAGGCAGGGAGGTGTAGCATGGCCTGCCACCTGGTCCTAATGGGATTCAAAGCGGACCAAACAAAACTTAACAATACAAGTCATATGACTTGTATTTTCCTTCACCAGATATAATTTGCCAGATATATACATGTACACTATGTACAATATGTACAGAGGTGGAGTAGTAAGAGCACACAACGGTGACAAAAGATGGCAGAAGCCAGAGAGTGCACCGTGCTCAACCAGCAGCTCAGGCAAGTCTGTCAGTTCGCTTGGCACAAGTAAATTACCTTGCTTCAGCTTTGGCTGGCTTGTCTGTGATTGGCCAATGAACCAAGATACTGATTTAACGACGGGTACACTATTGATCGTTAAACCCTTAGCACCCGGTTCACTGGTTGGGAGGCAGCCTATATGGGAGTGTGACATATACCGAATAAAACGTAACATACTCGTAGCATGACGGCACAGAGGGAAAAGTCAGGAATAGTTGTGAAGGAGAGAGAGATGCCAGGGAAGGTAGTGTGAGGCAGGGAGGTGCCAAGGACCCCAGTGGAAATACCAAGGACCCCAATGGAAATACCAAGGACCCCAATGGAAATACCAAGAACCCCAATGGAAATACCAAGAACCCCAATGGAAATACCAAGGACCCCAATGGAAATACCAAGAACCCCAATGGAAATACCAAGGACCCCAATGGAAATACCAAGGACCCCAATGGAAATGCCAAGGACCCCAATGGAAATCCAGAACCAATGGAAACGCCCAATGGGAAATGCCAAGGACTCCAATGGAAATACCAAGGACCCCAATGGAAATACCAAGGACCCCAATGGAAATACCAAGAACCCCAATGGAAATACCAAGGACCCCAATGGAAATACCAAGGACCCCAGTTGAGATACCAAGGACCCTAATGGAAATAAATCACTGACTTTTTTGGGGGTATCCTGGAGGGTAATTTACACAAATGTTACTTAGGGGTGTTGTATGGAGGGGGAGGTGCCAGGGGTGTTGTTTTATGGAGGGAGAGGTGCCAGGGGTGGTGTATGGAAGGGAAGGTGCCAGGAGTGGTGTTGGGGAGGTGTGAGAACTAGTGATGAGAGGAGGGGAGAGGAAGGGAGGGGAGGAGAGAGGAGAAATGGGGAGCACGTGAGGGAAGGAAAGGTAAGATAGTTGTGAATTAGTAAGTAATTAAGTAAGTTTATTCAGGTATACACAAATACAGTTACATAGATTATCATACATAGCAGCGTATGTGTAGAGAACCCAGGATAACCCCAAAAAAGTCAGACAAAGTGACTTATTTCCATTGGGGTGAAAAGGAAAGAAGTTGGTAGAACTAAGAGAGAATTACATAGAATGAGAAGAGAAGACGATAAGTAGGGAATACGTTGAGAGGGATCTCTCTCTCTCTCTCGCTCTCTCTCTCTTTCTTTCTCTCTCTCTCGCTCTCTGATTTATTCATGAATTGTGGTAGTATTGTATTCACGTATGATTCCCTCATATATCTTATTACTTCCCTCTCCCCTCTTCCATCACTTCCTCTCTTTAGCATCATCTCTTCCTCCACCTCCCTCCATCTATCTCTCTCTCTCTCTCTCTCTCTCTCTCTCTCTCAATGTCTCTTCGTTTATTTTCACTACCTCTTCTCTCATTTCTCTATTCAGCACTTCCCTTTTCTCTTTGCCAGCCACTCTTCCTCTACTCTGTTACTCTCCTTTCTCTACGATTTTTTCCTCCGCCTCCTCCATTCATCTTCCTCCTTCCCTCTGTTCCATTTCACCAAAATTTCATGTGTATTTTGTTTCTTTCAACACCATCCCATGAGTATTGTTGAGGGTGAGACACTCAACACCTGTCACAGGTACGTTACAGGTGTTTCAACACCATCCCATGAGTATTGTTGAGGGTGAGACACTCAACACCTGTCACAGGTACGTTACAGGTGTTTCAACACCATCCCATGAGTATTGTTGAGGGTGAGACACTCAACACCTGTCACAGGTACGTTACAGGTGTTTCAACACCATCCCACACTGTTCTTGCAAGCTTTTATTTTCTCGTTTGTTTTCTTATATATATTTCTTCTCTAGTATTTTTTTCGGGTTTTCTTCTGTACTTCTTTTTTTAACCCTACTTTTCTCTTTCCTCATCCATCCTTCTACGCACCCATCATGCTTCCTCTCTCTTCCCCTTTCTTATTCTTACCTTATTACTTCCCTACCTATACTCACATATCCTTTTCATTCCCTCTCCCTATATTCCCATCTACTCTCTCTCTCTCTCTCTCTCTCTCTCTCTCTCTCTCTCTCTCTCTCTCTCTCTCTCTCTCCTTTGTCCTTCTTCCCCCCTCTTTCCTAATCTTCCTATCTCTTTCCCCTTTTCCTCTTCCTACCTCCCTCTTCTTTCTTCATTCGCATCTCCCCACTCTCCATCTCTCTATCACATCTCCCTTTCTTTTCCCCTTCCTTGCGTCTCTGCTTCCTCCATTATTCATTCTGGGCGACCATTAAAGAACAGTAATGACCTATCAATGGTCGCTCCTGAGCAGAACCTTGTTACTCACCCCATGTGATGTAGCCCTTAACCTTGAACTAGCGACCACCAACAGTGTTAACTTTGAGGTAGCGATCGCCTCATATATAGCGTCGTTAACAGCGTTTAAATACGTCCTGGTTTGGAGAAGAATTAGATTTACGAGTGTTATCACCTTAGGTTAGGTAAGGTTTATCAGGAAACAGGATAAGCGTTTCCTAACGTGGGTCATATGATAACCCTCAGCTGGAACTTTTGGTCATGTGACCAAAAGCTTAACAGTCCTCCCCTTTAAAAATTATGGTTATGAGTGTGACCATTAGATACTGTCATTTGCGTGTTATCACCGAGGTCACTGAAGATCACCTGGGTAAGTCGTGACGTATGGGCGAGTCTCCTCACACTCGCTGCCTCTGTTAACCTTCAGTAAAAAGGTATCTGGGCGTTAGTCGATCGTTGTGGGTCGCATCCTAGGGAATGGTCAAGTACTATTTTAAAAAAGACGAGCCTGGCCCATGGCCGGGCTCCGGGAGTAGAAAGATTCTCGAAATTCATCAGAGCTTCAAGGCGAGGTAGACCAAGCCATCCAGTTGGCCGCAGAAAACAATATGATGTTCAACGAGGACAATTTTGAGTTACTCCCTTATGCGAAAACTTAAAAATGGGAAAACAAAAACTAAATATGAAACACAAACTAATCAGCGGAGCGGAAGAGAAATGTAAACAATAATCGTATACAAAACCCACAAGTTGATGAATAAGACACGTGTGCAACATGTGCAACATCAGTAACTATCAGTTCAATACAGAAATGATATAGTGACAAGATGGGGTAATCAGTGTTGCAGAACTATACACACAAGACGGTGTGTATAGTTGTGCAAGAAGGTAGACTCATACTGGAGTCAGATGAGGTGCAGCAGTCTGGTCACAGGTGGGTGGGACCTACTAATGGAAGTAGGTCAAGCCCAGGAGCTGGGTCAGAGCTTAGCAAGTTGGTAGCATTGAATTGTTAAATCCACAGTATTCTTAATCCTTTGCCAGTTTAGCTTCAGATAGAGAAAAACACAAGTGATGCAATAATTAAAATGCTCGGTTCATTATTTTTATCTGTAAATAACGAATATACAATTGGCTTCTTTGATCTTAAAAAAAGGCCTTTGATATTACAACATTATGGAGTCAGAGGTATTCAGTCTTACCTCAACGACACACACCATAGAACCAGTGGAAATATAAACACATAAGCAGTATAATGTGATCCTTTATTGACAACGTTTCGCCCACACAGTGGGCTTTATCAAGTCACAAACAGATCTGTTTGTGACTTGATAAAGCTCACTGTGTGGGCAAAACGTTGTCAATAAAGGATCACATTATACTGTTTGTGTTTATATTTCCATTGTGTCGGTATTTTATACAATTTATTTCCACATAGAACCAGCGAAGCACGTAAATTACTGGGAACGCCTTAAAGTCTTGAACATGTACTCACTGGAGCGGAGGAGAGAGAGATACATGATAATATATACCTGGAAAGTACTTGAGGGCCAGGTTCCAAATCTGCTCACTGTCATAATAACATACTGAAGTGAGAGATATGGGAGGAAATGCAAAATAAACCCAGTGAGGAGCAGGGGTGCGGTGGGTACAATAGGGAACACTGTATCAACATTCGTGGCCCCAGACTTTTCAACATCTTACCAGAAGATATCAGAAACGTATCTTCACCAAGTGCCGGATCAGCAAGACTGTGATGGATATGTGGGGCAGCGAGCCTCCAGCAGCAACAGCCTGGTTAACCAGACAAGCCTGGCCCATGGCCGGGCTCCGAGAGTAGAGAAACTCGAAACTCATCAAAGGTACTCTTATGTGACTGTCAACATACGGGTGTCTCAGGGCATTGTTCTGACGCTGCAAAACATCTCTAATGAAAAGCATAAATAAATTACCAACAGACCCATGGGTCCTAAGCAACAGGGCTGTGGTGCCTACGGTGGACTGCACTAATAGCTTGATTGAACAGGCCTTCAGCAGGCTTGGCCTGGGGTATAGACACGGGGGCGATGACCCCCAACATCTACAACAAAGATACAGCAGGTGTATACATATAGTTATTAACACAAGTGCTGAATGGCCTCGTAATTCCAATTATTTGGTAAATATTAAAACTTTCTTCATTCTTCTCTTCTCGTCTCTTCTCCCTCTCTTCTTCGTTGTCTTCCTCTCATCTTCCTTGTACCCTTCTCGTAATAGTCGTCACTCTTCTGTTTACCCCGTCCTTCTCTCCGTCGTGCCCTCCCTCCCTCGTGCCCTCCCTCCCTCGTGCCCTCCCTCCCTCGTGCCCTCCCTCCCTCGTGCCCTCCCTCCCTGCCCTCCTCCTCGTGCCCTCCCTCCCTCCCTCTTCCTGCAACACCATCTTCAGTCTTCTAACACTCCTTCCGTATTTGTAAATCCATTAAGAGGATTTTCAAGCTCTTAGTTTTCTCATAAATTAATGTAAGTATCCTCGGGAGAGAGAGAGAGAGAGAGAGAGAGAGAGAGAGAGCGAGAGCGAGCGAACGAGCGAGCGAGCACTTTTAAATTTTAGCTGCCTTTAATTCCATCTAGATACTTGAGATAAGGTTAATATAACCGTTTAACGTAATTAAATGGTTATTCTCTCTGCTCTGGTCAGAGGCTCCTGGAGTATACCGCGAGGCCCGGTCCATGACCAGGCCTCGCAGTGCATCAGGGTTTGATTAACCAGGCTATTACTGCCGGCTGCACGCGATCCAACGTACGAACGTATGGCTGGTCAGGTACTGCCTTTAGGTACTTGTCCAGCTCCCTCGCCTGGGATCATTTCTCAAGTAAATATTCTAAAATTATTTTTTTATTTTATATCAAGCAGTGCCTGGCAAGGATAAGTTTAGCGGCGCTAGACTCCTGTCTTAGTTTTACTCCATGATAATGTGTGGAGTGGTCACCCCCGGCACTCAGGTCGTGGTCCACACCCGGGGGTGACTCCAGTGGAGACGTGTTTCCTTGCTATTGTAGTGTTTCCTCTCATCCGGAGCACTGAAACTTTCATACCAGAGCTACGACGTAACCTCCTGCAGCACCGCTGTATCCGCCACGCCCTACGAGGCCTCCCCGGGGGGGGGGGGAGGTGGCAGGCTAGCTGTAAGTTAAGAATAGTCACACCAGAGAACACTACCCAACCTAGACACCACGGCATCGAAGAGATGGACGGTAGCTACTTCCTGCTCTACTGCAGCCATGCCTAGCTTCTCCCTAACAGCCCCGTGAGGGCGGGATCTCTGGCCTAGCGAAGACTATTGTTTGAAACCACCACCATCAGGAAAATCAGTCAGAAACGACGACCACCACCAGGAAAGTCTGTCTGAAACGACCACCACCACCAGGAAAGTCGGTCTGAAACGACCACCAGGAAAGTCAGTCTGCAACGACCACCACCACCACCTGGAAAGTCAGTCTGAAACCACCACCACCACCAGGAAAGTTACATTGAAACGATGACCACCACTGCAGCTGTGATTTGTCAAGGCGGTCCGGGTGCATGTCTACCCCCCCCCCTCAGCTCCCGAGACCGGTTCCCTCCGGTAGAGCACCTGGCAAGTTGACATGTAGTGGCCACGTCAGTGCAGCTGCGACCATAAACATCCTGCTGTGACCGTGCTGAAAACATCGATCAAGACGCACCAAACCCGACTGAGGGCACCAGGCAGGCCGCAGCCTCTGCTGCACCACACACCCGCTACTACTACATCACTCCTTCAGGAGTCACTCCTCGTAGCTTCTGCTGCACCACAGACCGTCTACTATTCCAAGGCTCCGTTGTGAGCTCTTGACGGGTCGTTGTAAGATTAAGATCTGTGTCAGGCTGAGTCCTGGTAAATCTCTAAATGAAAAAGTATAGCAAAGGCTCTCTGCCTCCACACTACGTTCATTCTGTCGTCTGCCTCCACACTACGTTCATTCTGTCGTCTGCCTCCACACTACGTTCATTCTGTCGTCTGCCTCCACACTACGTTCATTCTGTCGTCTGCCTCCACACTACGTTCATACTGTCGTGTGCCTCCACACTACGTTCATACTGTCGTGTGCCTCCACACTACGTTCATACTGTCGTCTGCCTCCACACTACGTTCATTCTGTCGTGTGCCTCCACACTACGTTCATTATGTCGTGTGCCTCCACACTACGTTCATTCTGTCGTGTGCCTCCACACTACGTTCATTCTGTCGTGTGCCTCCACACTACGTTCATTCTGTCGTCTGCCTCCACACTACGTTCATTCTGTCGTCTGCCTCCACACTACGTTCATACTGTCGTCTGCCTCCACCCTCCGTTCATACTGTCGTCTGCCTCCACCCTCCGTTCATACTGTGGTCTGCCTCCACCCTCCGTTCATACTGTCGTCTGCCTCCACCCTCCGTTAATACTGTCGTCTGCCTCCACCCTCTGTTAATACTGTCGTCTGCCTCCACACTACGTTCATTCTGTCGTCTGCCTCCACCCTCCGTTCATACTGTCGTCTGCCTCCACCCTCCGTTCATACTGTCGTCTGCCTCCACCCTCCGTTCATACTGTCGTCTGCCTCCACCCTCCGTTCATACTGTCGTCTGCCTCCACCCTCTGTTAATACTGTCGTCTGCCTCCACCCTCTGTTAATACTGTCGTCTGCCTCCACACTACGTTCATTCTGTCGTCTGCCTCCACACTACGTTCATTCTGTCGTCTGCCTCCACACTACGTTCATTATGTCGTCTGCCTCCACACTACGTTCATACTGTCGTCTGCCTCCACACTACGACAGATACGATACGAGAGATCACGGAATTAGAGCACAAACTTAAGATGTCATACCTGACAGAAGAAGTACAAAGGGAACAAAGAGCCATACAGGATATTGCAAGAAACCCAAAATATTTCTACTCCTATGCAAAATCCAAGCTAAGAACTACCTGTAGAATTGGACCATTATTGAGAGGAGATTCGTATACGGACGATGAACAGGAAATGAGTGAAATTCTAAAAGAACAGTATGAGTCAGTGTTCAGCAACCCACTAAATGACAGCAAGGTAGAAAATGCAGAAATATTTTTCACTCCAGCAGAAGGCTGCGCAGACCACCTAACCGACATTAGTACAAATCCCATAGATTTCGAAAAGAAATGGCCAACATGCCCACTCACTCAGCACCTGGACCAGATTCATGGAATGCTTTATTTATAAAGCAGTGCAAAGTACCATTAGCAAGAGCCCTTAGTATTCTGTGGAGAAAAGCTTAGATCTAGGTGAAATTCCAGAGGCCTTAAAGAGTGCAGACATAGCTCCTTTGCATAAGGGAGGTAGTAGAGCACTAGCTAAAAATTACAGACCAGTAACCCTCACTTCTCACATCATAAAAATCTTTGAAAGAGTGATGAGACGGCAGATTACAAAGTTCATGGACCAGCACAACCAACATAACCCGAACCAGCATGGCTTTAGAGCGGGTCGATCATGCCTGTCACAGCTGCTGAACCATTATGACAGAATTACGGAGGCATTGGAGGACGACCAAAACGCAGATGTGATTTACACAGATTTTGCAAAGGCGTTTGACAAATGCGATCATGGAGTGATAGCGCACAAAATGAGGGCCATAGGCATTACGGGGAAGGTAGGCAGATGGATTTTGAGTTCCTAACACAAAGAACACAAAAAGTAGTAGTGAACAGGGCAAGATCCAGCATCAGCGAGGTCAAAAGCTCAGTGCCCCAAGGCACTGTCCTGGCACCTCTGCTGTTTCTCATCCTCATAGCAGACATAGATAAAAACACCCAGCACACTTTTGTATCATCATTTGCAGATGACACTAAAATAAGCATGAAAGTCACTACGGTAGAGGACACTGAAAAATTACAGGAGGACATAAGCAGGGTCTTCCAATGGGCAGTGGAGAACAACATGACGTTCAATGGTGATAAGTTTCAGCTGCTTAGGTATGGAAAAATGAAGAACTCAAAAGGAACACTATATACAAAACGCAAGAGGGTCACCACATAGAACGAAAGGAACACGTAAAGGACTTGGGAATAATTATGTCTGCTGATCTGTCGTTTAAAGACCATAACAAGACAAAGATCACAACAGCCAGGAAGATGACGGGGTGGGTATTGAGAACTTTCAAAACAAGGGAAATAATGCCGATGGTGACACTATTCAAATCGCTAGTGCTCCCTCACTTAGAATACTGCTCAGTGCTGACGGCCCCGTTCAGGGCAGGAGAAATAGCAGAGCTGGAACAAATCCAGAGATCGTTTACGGCTCACATTGAGCCATTGAAACATCTAAATTATTGGGAACGCCTTCAAGTCTTGAACATGTACTCATTGGAGCGGAGGAGAGAGAGATACATGATAATATATACATGGAAAGTACTTGAGGGCCTGGTCCCAAATCTGCACACTGCCATAACAACATACTGGAGTGAGAGATATGGAAGAAAGTGTAAAATAAACCCAGTGAGGAGCAGGGGTGCGGTGGGGACAATACGGGAGCACTGTATTAACATCCGGGGTCCCAGACTATTCAACATCTTACCAGAAGATATCCGAAACACGGCTGGAACCAGTGTAGAAGCCTTCAAGAGGAAACTGGACAAATATCTTCACCAGGTGCCAGATCAACCAGGCTGTGATGGATATGTGGGGCAGCGGGCCTCCAGCAGCAACAGCCTGGTTGACCAGGCAAGCACCAGACGAGCCTGGCCCATGGCCGGGCTCAGAGAGTAGATACTCTCGAAACTCTTCAAAGGTATATCAAAGGTACGTTCATACTGTCGTCTGCCTCCACACTACGTTCATACTGTCGTCTGCCTCCACACTACGTTCATACTGTCGTCTGCCTCCACACTACGTTCATACTGTGGTCTGCCTCCACCCTCCGTTCATACTGTGGTCTGCCTCCACCCTCCGTTCATACTGTCGTCTGCCTCCACCCTCCGTTCATACTGTGGTCTGCCTCCACCCTCCGTTAATACTGTGGTCTGCCTCCACCCTCCGTTCATACTGTCGTCTGCCTCCACCCTCCGTTAATACTGTGGTCTGCCTCCACCCTCCGTTCATACTGTCGTCTGCCTCCACCCTCCGTTCATACTGTCGTCTGCCTCCACCCTCCGTTCATACTGTCGTCTGCCTCCACCCTCCGTTCATACTGTCGTCTGCCTCCACACTACGTTCATACTGTCGTCTGCCTCCACCCTCCGTTCATACTGTCGTCTGCCTCCACCCTCCGTTCATACTGTCGTCTGCCTCCACCCTCTGTTAATACTGTCGTCTGCCTCCACACTACGTTCATTCTGTCGTCTGCCTCCACACTACTTTCATTCTGTCGTCTGCCTCCACCTTCCGTTCATACTGTGGTCTGCCTCCACACTACGTTCATACTGTCGTCTGCCTCCACCTTCCGTTCATACTGTCGTCTGCCTCCACCCTCCGTTCATACTGTCGTCTGCCTCCACCCTCTGTTAATACTGTCGTCTGCCTCCACCTTCCGTTCATACTGTGGTCTGCCTCCACCTTCCGTTCATACTGTGGTCTGCCTCCACCTTCCGTTCATACTGTGGTCTGCCTCCACCTTCCGTTCATACTGTGGTCTGCCTCCACCTTCCGTTCATACAGTCCTGAGAGAACTAGAAGCACAGTCCTGAGAAAACTAGATGCAGTAGGAGAGTCTGTGGTTCAGTGGATGCTGTAACACACACTATTTAGAACAGGAGAGTGGATAAAATACCTTGGTAAGAACTCTTTCAAAATGTACTCTGGAGCGAAGGTCAGAAATATAATTTAATTCTGAATGACCCTTATGGGTTTAGAGCATTCTATGAATATAACAGTGATGAACAATTGTAATTATGCTTTGAAAAATACTGGAGGAACTGATTCCGAATCTAGTTACTGAAATAACTTCTTACAAGAGTGGAAGTCACCATTGGCCTTCTGCAGTGTTCCTCCATTCTTATGTTCTTATGTACACTGCTAAATAACTCTGCACTCCCAAGAGAGCTTGATAAAGGATCAAACAAATGTTTCTCTTCCTTTCAAATGTACAGAAATTACTGATAGACTACTAAATGTCTGGTATATGTACACAGCGGTGGTTATCTCTGTTTTTATACACTCTTAATTTACTTTAATACCCATTATGTTGATTAAAATATGCTGAACTGGTGACGTATAGGTTCAGTGTAGTCTTAATGACTCTCGTGCTGTCGACAGTCTTTACCTAAGAAATCAACTATCCCTTACTCTCTTTAAATTAAAACTTATTTTTTTTAAACAATGTTCAGCCAAGGTATAATGCCTATGTGGGTGTACATAACGCCAGTCCTAAGGGATGCTGGCGTGCTGGCCTGGTCAGAAACCTAACCGCCATGACCACAGTCCCCGAAGCCATCATCAGATAGTCTCCTGGTAGGCACCATTGCTGTCAATAGTCTATACCTATCATCATAAATAATCTCAAAATATCATCAGCACGCACACTATCATTATCACAATCTTATTAATTTTCATCCATAATAATCAGTTAGTAATAATTCTACACACTCATAACTGTCATCAGTTTTTAATTAGCAAGGCCCGATTATCATCAACCTAGAGTAGTCTTCGACTGTCAACAGACTGGTAGCTGCACTCACAACCACCTTCACTTTATTAGTGCTAACTTGTCATTATGATAAATTTCAAACCTTATACTCGATCATCCTCACTATTCTTTACCAACTTGCAATACTCTCCTCCTCCCTTACTTGCCTCTCGTCTAATTTTCCTTCCATTTCCTGAATGTTGCATCTTACTCATACCATCTCCCTCTCATTACTCTTCTTCACTCTCCTCTTTCCCAGACCTTCCACAACATAATTAATTAACGTGGCCATCTTGCTAAGTATCCTTCACCATCCGTAATCATCCTCGCAGAACATCATCATCCCACCAACGACCAATATTGGAAATTCGTGGCAGCCGCACCAGGACTTCCCCTGGAGGGACCACCAGTCATATCCAGAAGAGAAAGACTCTCTAATCAACAGTGAAGAGCACTTGTCCGCAACTGTTACCAGAGGGTCTCAGCAGGCCGCAAGATGAGTTTTCCCGCACGGTAATAACTGCCACCAACGGCCACTTACTGCCTTTAACTGTCAAACTCTTGTAGTCTAACAGTCAGGATCTGATTCCCTAACGACCACCACAAGTTTTGAATCACCTTCCAGCTAATATAACCACTATCATCATTGCTTCACTACTGCTATCACCCATTGATCACTATGAGTCCTCTACACAGCCTCACAGTGACTTCATAGGCCATATCCACTGGTATGTCCTGTTGGGTCCTGCAGACGAGGAACAAGTTGTGCAGGAGTCGGTAGGGCAAGGGTGTTTGGCCCTCCTCCAACAGAAATTATAACTTAGATGAATCTCTGTCGACTGAATATCAGGTGTACACATTTCACTCATAGCCACCCGTTCGGTGTTTCTGTCCACCTCTGCTTAGCTTGTGATGTACCCTTGACTGTAGTATATATTTCTGCTTAGGTCTTTCTGCCATCGTCCTGGTGTTTATAATTACCGAGGTGCCTGTGGGGACCATGGGGCAACTTATAGAATCTTGACATTAATAATTTCATTTTTTTAACTGATGTTGGTTATTTTAACTTGGTATGTGTTGAGTGTGACTAGTTAATGATCCAAGTCTGACCGAAACGTCGTAATAAGTTTATCTTCTACATGAGAGTTATTTGTATATTGAACTACCTGCCACACTTGACTCTTAACAAACATTATCTTTATGCAAATCTTGATTACGACTGTAACAGAAATATAAACATTCTTCCTGATCACCATCCACCCATGGTCATTACCACCATCCACCCATGGTCATTACCACCATCCACCCATGGTCATTACCACCATCCACCCATGGTCATTACCACCATCCACCCATGGTCATTACCACCATCCACCCATGGTCATTACCACCATCCACCCATGGTCATTACCACCATCCACCCATGGTCATTACCACCATCCACCCATGGTCATTACCACCATCCACCCATGGTCATTACCACCATCCACCCATGGTCATTACCACCATCCACCCATGGTCATTACCACCATCCACCCATGGTCATTACCACCATCCACCCATGGTCATTACCACCATCCACCCATGGTCATTACCACCATCCACCCATGGTCATTACCACCATCCACCCATGGTCATTACCACCATCCACCCATGGTCATTACCACCATCCACCCATGGTCATTACCACCATCCACCCATGGTCATTACCACCATCCACCCATGGTCATTACACCATCCACCCATGGTCATTACACCATCCACCCATGGTCATTACCACCATCCACCCATGGTCATTACCACCATCCACCCATGGTCATTACCACCATCCACCCATGGTCATTACCACCATCCACCCATGGTCATTACCACCATCCACACATGTTCTTTACCACCATCCACCCATGGTCATTACCACCATCCACACATGTTCATTACCACCATCCACCCATGGTCATTACCACCATCCACCCATGGTCATTACCACCATCCACCCATGGTCATTACCACCATCCACACATGTTCTTTACCACCATCCACCCATGGTCATTACCACCATCCACCCATGGTCATTACCACCATCCAACTAATATTCTCTACCTCTACCACCACCATTCTCCCGCACTACCTCTACCACCACCATTCTCCCGCACTACCACTACTACCACCATTCTTCCGCACTACCACTACTACCACTATTCTCCCGCACTACCACTACCACCACCATTCTCCCGCACTACCTCTACCACCACCATTCTCCCGCACTACCACTACTACCACCATTCTCCCGCACTACCACTACTACCACCATTCTCCCGCACTACCACTACCACCACCATTCTCCCGCACTACCACTACTACCACCATTCTCCCGCACTACCACTACCACCACCATTCTCCCGCACTACCACTACCACCACCATTCTCCCGCACTACCACTACCACCACCATTCTCCCGCACTACCACTACTACCACCATTCTCCCGCACTACCACTACTACCACCATTCACCAGTAGCTAACTTCTGCAACACTGGAGTTACGTATATAACCTATCTGATGGTAGTGAAGTAACTGTGTCGACAAGGGGCACTGTTACTGTGTCGACACGGGGCACTGTTACTGTGTCGACACGGAGCACTGTTACTGTGTCGACACGGGGCACTGTTACTGTGTCGACACGGGGCACTGTTACTGTGTCGACACGGGGCACTGTTACTGTGTCGACACGGGGCACTGTTGCTGTGTCGACACGGGGCACTGTTACTGTGTCGACACGGGGCACTGTTTACTGTGTCGACAGCACCAGACGCGTGGAAGGATGAGGGAAGAGTGAGGGAGAGGAAGGGGGAAGAGGGAGGAGGAAAAAGGGGAAGGAATGGAGTGATGAGGGTGGAAGGGGGAAGAGTGAGAAGGGAGGAAAGGGGGAAAGGGAAGAGTGAGAAGGGAGGAAAGGGGGAAAGGGAAGAATGGGGAGAGTAATAAGGGAGGAATGGGGAGTGACAATGGAGGAAAGGGGGAGAGGGAAGAAGGGGAGAGTGGGGAAGGGGGTAGGGTGAGGAATGGGAAGAGTATTGAGAGAGGAAGGGTTAAATATATGCATTATAACTGGCGGGAGTACCTGATTGGTTAATGAATGCAGTGTCTGGACAATGATTGGCTGGCAGGGAACCTTGGCTTTTGCGCTGTGATTGGTTGATGAATTCATGGGCGGGCCTTTTCAGGTGCCTGGATATGAAGAGCATTTGTTGCTGAGCGAAATGTGAAGGCTGGAATATTTGATAATAGCTTTCACTGAATGAGAATGGTGAGTTAATGGGCACCTAAGTTCCCCAGTCTTCTAATAACATGTTCATTTTTCCACTATAATCTACCTTGTCCATAATTACTATCGCATTTGCTTTGTCTATTTCGTAATGTAAAGTCCAGGATCTTTGTTCAATTCATGGTATAACTTAATAAATCTTTGAAGACCATTATGTTGTAGAGGTGTGAGCACTTACGTGTCTCTTAATGAAGGCAGAGAGAGGGGCTCACTGCGCCACATTGTTGCCACTCTTGCAACTAACTGAACTTAACCTGCAGCCGTGAGTTGCATCGTAGTGAGGAAGGATCTATGGTTCATGGAACAGCACAACCAGTAACCGGCATAACCCAAACCAGCATGGTTTTAGAGCAGGACGATCATGTCTGTCACAGCTGCTGAACCATTATAACAGAATTTCGGTGTAATATATACACATTTTGCAAAGGCATTTGACAAATGTGATCATGGGGTGATTGCACACAAAATGACGGCCATAGACATTACGGGGAAGGTAGGAAGATGGATTTTCGGGTTCCTAACACACACAACATCAAAAAGTAGTAGTAAACAGAGAAAAATCCAGTATCAGCGCGGTAAAAAGCCCAGTTCCCCAAGACACTGTCCTGGCACCTCTGCTGTTTCACATCCTCATAGCAAACAGACAAAAACAGCCGTCACAGTTTTGTATGATCATTTGCAGATGACACTAAAATGAGCATGAAAGTCACTTCGGTAAAAGACACTGAAAAATTACAGGAAGATATAAGCAGTGCTTTCCAGTGGGCAGTGGAGAACAACATGACGTTCAATGGTGATAAGTTTCAGCTGCTTAGGTATGGAAAGAATGAAGAACTCAAAAGGAACACTATACAAAACTCAAGAGGATCGTCAAATGGAACGAAATGAACACGTAACAGACTAGGGAATAATTATGTCAGCTAACCTTTCTTTCAAAGAACATAATAAGACAAAGGTCACGACAGCCAGGGGGATGACGGGGTGGCTAATGAGAACCTCCAAAACAAGGGAAATAATGCCAATGGTGACACTTTTCAAATCGCTAGTGCTCCCTCATTTGGAATATTGCTCTGTGTTGACGGCCAAGTTCAGGGCAGGAGAAATATCAGAGCTGGAACAAGTACAGATCATTCATGGCTCGCATAGATCCAGTAAAGCATTTAAGTTACTGGGAACACCTTAAAGTCTTAAATATGTACTCACTGGAGCGGAGGAGAGATGATAATATATACCTGGAAAGTACTCGAGGATCTGGTCCCAAATCTGTACACTGCCATAACATACTGGAGTGAGAGATATGGGAGGAAGTGCACAATAAACCCAGTGAAAAGCAGGGGTGCGGTGGTGACAATAAGGGAACACTGTATCAACATCTTACCAGAAGATTTCAGAAACACTGCTGGAACAAGTGTAGTAGTCTTCAAGAGGAAGCTGGAAAACTATCTTCACCAGGTGCCCAGATCAACCAGGTTGTGATGGATATGTTGGTCAACGGGCCTCCAGCAGCACTAGCCTGGTTGACAAGGCAAGCACCAGACGAGCCTGGCCTGTGGCTGGGCTCTGAGAGTATAAAAACTCTCGAAAATCATCAAAGGTAGGTAAAATTCGTTGTCCTTCCTAATCTTATTCAAGGTGTCTGGTATGCTTGTTGAATGACTCAAGAAATCGTAATAATACGATTGCAAACAAATCCTGCAGTTGGTGAGTCTTAAATCCGTGGTTTACGTTCCTAGTTATTCTTTTTGCACGTATTTTGTGTGCTATTGTACCATAGTTCCACTTGTTGTAAAGTCACTGTACACTACATCAGATTTTGCTCGTCTTCCAGTACATCCAAGATCGTGCTATAATGGTCTAGCAATTGCGAAAGGCAGGGGCGACCTGCTCTAAACCCATCCTGCTTGGGGTTATACATTTTTTTGTGATTCCAGGTAACTGGCAATCTTTACTGTCACCTTCGTCAAGTGGGACTATACCAGTGGTTTCTGGTGACTAGAATGACACCTGTGTCCAGGCTCCTCCATACAATATATATGGAACATGATAGTGGTTTCTTGCATTTTTTGATGAGTATGGAGTTCCAGAGAGCAAAGGTACGCTATCAACGGCTTCCTCGAAGTCAAGTGGAGTTAACGTTACGTTGTAAATTGTGGTGATGTCTGCAGCGTCTTGTCTTTCATGAACTCATTTGAGTCATCAGTCTTTAAACTGATTAATGGCACACTCATGATTAATGGCACACTCATGATTATTGGCACACTCATGATTAATGGCATACTCATGATTAATGGCACACTCATGATTAATGGCACACATGTTGTGACTTCAGCATTTCGCCCATTTTTTTAACTATCATTAGTGTTTGTTACATCTGTAAGTCGGGGCCCGATGCTAGATGTTGTTTGGCCCTGGATTTCGCCTATGAGAAAAAGTATTTAAGATTTCCCTCTCATGACACGTTCACTTTGAGCTAGACGTTCTCCAGTTTTCTAACCAGTGTGCCTCTTTGCTGTTCAGAAAGTCTGTTGCCTTCGAGAAGCAACAATATCCGTCATCTTTGCCTATAGTGGGAGCGCCTCTCTTATTTGCTTCTCCTCCTTTGTTATAGAGGTATGTGTCTGGAAGATACTTCAAGTACCAGTGAGCTCATCCTTCCCAGGTACTGGTTCACATCCGTGTTAGCTGTAATATCTTCCCAGCATATTTCACTAAGATCACGATTTGATTTGGTTCCAGTTAGTGTTATTATTGTTGAAGATAAATTTGTTGAATTCTTCATGACTGAGTTTGCCGTCTTCGACACCATGACGTGGAAAAATAAACACATAAGCAGTATAATGTGATCCTTTATTGACAACGTTTCGCCCACGCAGTGGGCTTTATCGAGTCACAGACAGATCTACCTGGAAAATGAGTAACATGAATATATATAGGGTATAGTCAGGTGGAGAATGCTGGGTCAGGTGGAGAAAGCTGCATGTGACAGTCTTAAAAGTAGTGTGATAGTTAAAAACTTTGTGCGACTTAAAGGACCTGCAGTGTTCCATTCTTGAGTTCTAGGTGGGATAGCGTTGAAGAAGTTTCTTGGCAATAGGTTCAGCTATGTTGTAGAAGCCGTTGTTCTGGTTGAAGTTGTTGGATACACAGATAAGTGATGATTCCAGGATTCTTCGGTATTGCGTGTTGTCTTCTCTGGCGATGAGTCTTGCGTTTCTGTAGTTGATTAAATGGTTGTGTAAATTTCGGTGTTGAACACAGGCATTTCTTGAGTCGTCAGATCTGCCTGCGTACTGGTGTTCTGAAATGCGTGTTTGGAGGTCTCTGGATGTTTCGCCCGACGTATAATTTGCTGCAGCCATTACAAGGGATTGTGTATACCCCTGCCGTGGATTGAAGCTTTTCCTGTCTGTTACTGGTAATGTCTTTGATGGTGGTGGATGTGGAGGTGGATACTCGGAATGAGGTCTTAGAAAAAATGTTGGAAACGTGTTTGGAAATGGAGTTGGTGGGAAGGACTATGCATCTCTTCTCTGGGTGTGTTGAAGATGTTTAATGCCCGTGTCTACAGTCTCTAATGAAGTGACGAGGATAGTGAAGTTTGGAAAAAACTTGTTCAATGAGGGAGTATTCTTCTTCAAGGAACTCACTGCTGCAGATTCTGAGTGCGCGCAGGAAAAAGCCTATAATTACACCACGTTTAGTTTTGGTGTCGTGGTGAGAGTAGAAGTGGAGAAGATCGTGTTGATTGGTAGGTTTTCGATAGACTTTCAAACGAAGTTCATGGTCAGCTTTGCAGAGAAGAACATCAAGGAAAGGAAGAGTGTTGTCGACTTCTTCTTCTAGTGTGAACTGGATTGATGGCTCGACCTGGTTGAGTTTGTGTTGGAGAGCTTGAACGTTGAAGCGTCTGCAGACGACGGGCATTCAACACACCCAGAGAAGACACTGCTGAGAAGAGATACATAGTCCTTCCCACCAACTCCATTTCCAAACACGTTTCCAACATTTTTTCTAAGACCTCATTCCGAGTATCCACCTCCACATCCACTACCATCAAAGACATTACCAGTAACAGACAGGAAAAGCTTCAATCCACGGCAGGGGTATACACAATCCCTTGTAATGGCTGCAGCAAATTATACGTCGGCAAAACATCCAGAGACCTCCAAACACGCATTTCAGAACACCAGTACGCAGGCAGATCTGACGACTCCACAAATGCATGTGTTCAACACCGAAATTTACACAACCATTTAATCAACTACAGAAACGCAAGACTCATCGCCAGAGAAGACAACACGCAATACCGAAGAATCCTGGAATCATCACTTATCTGTGTATCCAACAACTTCAACCAGAACAACGGCTTCTACAACATAGCTGAACCTATTGCCAAGAAACTTCTTCAACGCTATCCCACCTAGAACTCAAGAATGGAACACTGCAGGTCCTTTAAGTCACACAATGTTTTTAACTATCACACTACTTTTAAGACTGTGACATGCAGCTTTCTCCACCTGACCCAGCATTCTCCACCTGACTGATACCCTATATATATTCATGTTACTCATTTTCCAGGTAGATATGTCTGTGACTCGATAAAGCCCACTGCGTGGGCGAAACGTTGTCAATAAAGAATCACATTATACTGCTTATGTGTTTATTTTTCCATTGTGTCGGTATTTTATACCATTTACACCATGACGTCACAGACCAGGTCCTCGTTATAGATGAAAATAAGATCAAGAGTATTTAGCAGTCTGGTTGGTTCTGGTATCTGTTGCCTCATTGCGAATTTATTGAAGAGGCTTTATAGTTGTGTGTGTGAGACTGTTCGTTCAAACATTCTCCTGGGAATCTCTCTGCCATAACGTTGTATCTGGTGGCTTATATACCAGCACAACCCTTGATCCTAATTTTAAGTTTTAACCACCAAATCTTCGACAATATAGAGCTTGGGAAAGGCATTTTCGACCGTTGATTTATTCATTTTTCTATTTTTACATTTGTCATATTTGATGATTCTCTCTGCACGAGTCTGCGAAGCTGTTTTTTAACATTAAGATCCGCTATCCTACCTCTACTGATCTCAAAGTGCAGCCTTATCTAAGAAATATTACCACATTCCAGGATGCTACCCACAACAGTCGGCTAACTCCGAAGTACCCATTTACTGCTAGGTGAGCGGGATTCACAAGTTGCGTGGAGGCATTTTCAACTCTCCATCCTAGAATCTAATCCAAGTCCTTCGGTTGTGAGCTGAAGGAGCTGCCACTGAGCCACAACTTACTCTCTTGATATTTGAAAATTATTTGATTGGGTTTGGCACAAAAAATTTACTACCTAGGCCTACAGGAGCCGGCGTTGTCGTGGTCATATTGTGAGCACCGAGCACAGGGTTCAAGTTGCAGCAAAGTTGTTCACTTTTGTTGCATTATTGCACCTCTGGTAGTGTGTTGCTGCCCTTGTTGAGGATGGATGTTGCTTATCCCCATCTTCACGTGCACGCCTCCTCAGGCGTGCCTCCATACACGCCCCCGCACACACGCTCTTACACACACGCTCTTACACACACGCTCTTACACACACGCTCTTACACACGCTCTTACATACAGGCTCTTACACACACGATCCTTCCCCCCCCCTTCCCCCACACGTACACAACACCACTACTTCCCCTCTCTACCTTAATTGAGAAGACCCCAAGAGACTTGAGAACTTCCCTTTAAGAACGATAATTTCCCGGTGGCAAGTACCTCAGACGGTCCTTACATGGTAACTGGTTATTAAAGTTTGTACAGAGTATCAGACGGTCCTTACAAGGTTACTGCCTCGCCTTCCCCATCCACACACACGGTTATTAACTAAATGGTTATAACTATGACCTTAATTTTTAAAGGGGTGGACCGGTAAGCCAGCGGAAGGCCTCGGTCAGATGACCAAAAGCTCCAACGGCGGGTCATCATCTGACTAAGACCCGCGTCAGGAAACACTTGTCCTGTTTTATAACGAACCTTACCTAACCCAATCCCCCCCCCCACACACACACACACACAAATCCATTGAAACAGGGCAACTACCTGAGGTGTGGAAGATGGCAAATGTAGTCCCAATTTTTAAGAAAGGAGACAGACACGAGGCATTAAACTACAGACCTGTGTCACTGACGTGTATAGTATGCAAAGTCATAGAGAAGATCATAAGGAGGAGAGTGGTGGAGCACCTAGAAAGACACAAGCTTATAAACGACAACCAGCACGGTTTCAGGGAAGGAAAATCCTGTGTCACAAACCTACTGGAGTTTTATGACAAGGTAACAGAAGTAAGACACAAGAGAGAGGGGTGGATAAACTGCATTTTCTTGGACTGCAAGAAGGCGTTCGACACAGTTCCTCACAAGAGGTTAATGCAAAAGCTAGAGGATCAGGCACACGTAACAGGAAAGGCACTGCAGTGGATCAGAGAATATCTGACAGGGAGGCAACAACGAGTCATGGTACGTGGCGAGGTGTCAGAGTGGGCACCTGTGACGAGTGGGGTTCCACAGGGGTCAGTCCTAGGACCTGTGCTGTTTTTTGGTATATGTGAATGACATAACGGAAGGGATGTGAAGATGATGTGAAGTTAATGAAAATAATTAAATCAGTCGAGGATCAGGCAGGACTACAAAGAGACCTGGACAGGCTACAAGCCTGGTCCAGTAACTGGCTCATTGAATTTAACCTTGCCAAATGCAAAGTCATGAAGATCGGGGAAGGGCACAGAGGACCGCAGACAGAGTATAGTCTAGGTGGCCAAAGACTGCAAACCTCACTCAAGGAAAAAGATCTTGGGGTGAGTATAATACCGAGCACATTTCCTGAGGCGCACATCAATCAGATAACTGCTGCAGCATACGGGCGGCTGGCAAACCTAAGAATAGCGTTCCAATACAGTGGACCCTCGGTTAACGAATACCCCGGAAATCGTGCAATTATGTAAGTATAATTTTGTAAGTTCTTGTGGAAGTGTATTTTTGGGGGTCTGAAATAGACTAACCTACGTGAAATTTTTCCTTAAGGGAGTAAATTCGTTCGGTAATGGCACTTGAGCAGATTTCAGGAGTGAAGTTTTTACGAAACTCGGGGGTCCACTGTACCTCACTAAGGAATCGTTAAGACTCTGTACACCATATACGTCAGGCCCATACTGGAGTATGCAGCACCAGTTTGGAACCCACACCTGGTCAAGCACGTCAAGAAATTAGAGAAAGTGCAAAGGTTTGCAACAAGACTAGTCCCAGAGCTAAGGGGATTGTCCTACGAAGAAAGGTTAAGGGAAATCGGCCTGACGACACTAGAGGACAGGAGGGTTAGGGGAGACATGATAACGACATATAAAATACTTCGAGGAATAGATAAGGTGGACATAGACAAGATGTTCCAGAGAGGGGACACAGAAACAAGGGGTCACAATTGGAAGTTGAAGACTCCTATGAGTCAAAGGGATGTTAGGAAGTATTTCTTCAGTCATAGAGTTGTCAGGAAGTGGAATAGCCTAGAAAGTGACGTAGTGAAGGCAGGAACCATACATAGTTTTAAGACGAGGTTTGATAAAGCTCATGGAGCAGGGAGACAGAGGACCTAGTAGCAATGACTCGACCCCTGCAACCACAAATAGGTGAGTACACACACACACACACACACACACACACACACACACACACACACACACACACACACACATCTGAGGGGGAGGTGAAGCAGTTACTCAGTGACCTTGATACCTCAAAGGCAATGGGTCCGGACAATATCTCACCATGGGTCCTTCGGGAAGGAGCTGAGGTTCTGAGTGTGCCACTTACCAAAATTTTCAACACATCCCTTGAAACTGGGCAGCTACCTGAGATATGGAAAAAGGCCAATGTAGTCCCCATCTTTAAAAAAGGAGACAGAAAAGAGGCACTAAACTACAGACCGGTGTCACTTACATGTATAGTGTGCAAAGTCTTGGAGAAAATCATCAGGAAAAGAATGGTGGAGCATCTGGAGCAGAACAGGTTAATCAACGCCAGACAGCACGGATTCAGGGAAGGCAAATCCTGTGTAACAAACCTCCTGGAGTTCTATGATAAAGTAACAGAGATAAGGCAAGAGAGAGAAGGGTGGGTTGACTGCATTTTCTTGGACTGCAGGAAGGCCTTTGACACAGTTCCTCACATGAGATTAGTAAAGAAGATGGAAGACCAAGCGTGTATAACAGGAAGGGCACTGGAATGGATCAGGGAATACCTCACAGGGAGGCAACAACGGGTCATGGTGCGCGGTGAGGTATCACAGTGGGCGCCTGTGACGAGCGGTGTACCGCAGGGGTCAGTCCTAGGACCAGTGCTATTCTTGCTATATGTGAATGACATGACGGATGGGATAGACTCAGAAGTGTCTCTTTTCGCAGATGATGTGAAATTAATGAGGAGAATCACATCGGATGAAGACCAAGCAGGACTTCAAAGCGACCTGGACAAGCTTGACACCTGGTCTAGCAACTGGCTTCTCGAATTTAACCCCACCAAATGCAAAGTCATGAAGATCGGAGAAGGGCAAAGAAGACCGCTGACAGAGTACAGGCTAGGTGGACAAAGACTACTAACCTCATCAAAGGAGAAAGACCTTGGGGCGAGTATAACACCAAGCACGTCTCCGGAAGCACACATCAACCAAATAACCGCGGCAGCATATGGGCGACTGGCAAACCTAAGATTAGCGTTCCGTTACCTTAACAAGGAATCGTTCAGGACACTGTATACCGTATACGTCAGGCCCATACTAGAGTATGCAGCACCAGTCTGGAACCCACACCTGGTCAAGCACGTCAAGAAATTAGAGAAAGAGCAAAGGTTTGCGACAAGGCTAGTTCCACAACTCAGGGGACTGCCTTATGAAGAAAGGTTGAGGGAAATAGGACTAACAACACTGGAGGACAGAAGGGTCAGAGGAGACATGATAACGACATACAAAATACTGCGGGGAATCGACAAGGTAGATAGTGACAGGATGTTCCAGAGAGGAAACACAGAAACAAGGGGACACAACTGGAAGCTGAAGACTCAGATGAGTCAGAGGGATGTTAGGAAGCAATTCTTCAGCCATAGAGTAGTTAGGAAGTGGAATAGTTTAGCGAACGATATAGTGGAGGCGGGAACCATACATAGTTTTAAGACAAGGTATGATAGAGCTCACGGAGCAGGGAGAGCAGAGACCCAGTATCGGACAGTGCAGAGGCGGGGCCAGGAGCTGAGTCTCGACCCCTGCAACCACAATTAGGTGAGTACACACACACACACACATCTCCCTTGCCCTCATAAATGCTACATTTGGTTCCATTTCCGTAATGACTGTCAGCATTGTAGTAGTGCATAGTCCATGTAGTGACTCATGCACGTAGACTCCACCTCCACTCTGTACCTCGCCCACACCACCACTACCACCGTCACCACCACCATCACCACCACCGTCACCACCACCGTCACCACAACTCTTGCTGCTCAATCTATCCCAATAACGTTGGTAACGAATAAAAAAGTCACAATACCGTGACTGCAACAATATACAGATAACCCGCACATAGGATAGAGAACTTTACCACGATGTTTCGGTCCTAGTCACACAAGCGATTCTGTGACTAATTAATGGTCCAAGTCGGACCGAAACGTCGTCATAAGTTGTTTCTCCTATGTGAGAGTTATTTGTGTAACGTTGGTAACACTTTAATATATTTTATGACGATTATCGTTGATTTTTTTCTTGCATAGAATTTAACTGTGTGTGTGTGTGTGTGTGTGTGGTTGGGTGTATTGTGTGTGTGTGTGGTTGGGTGTATTGTGTGTGTGTGTGGTTGGTGTGTGTGTGTGTGTGTGTGTGTGTGTGTGTGTGTGTGTGTGAACCTATAAATAATGTGTATTCTCTCTCGTAGTTTTACGCTCGTGGTCGTGGTAGAGGAATCGATCACCTGCTCTGAGCTCCACCTTCTAGTCGTACAAAATCAAGTGTTTACCTTTTTGTAGTCGCCTAGTTTTGGTTGCAGGGGTCAAGTCTCCGCACCTCGCCCCGCCTCTCCACTACCCATGAATTATCACATTGTTGCTGCTCTCATGAGTCATAACATATATTTGTCATAACATATATTTGTTTAACAAGTACAGTGCCTGCACTCTGAAGGAGGTGTGTTGATATGTTGCAGTTTAACTGTAGTGGAGGCACACCTCTGGCAAGACAGTGATGGAGTGAATGATGATGAAAGTGTTTCTTCTTTTCTCGGGGTCACCCTGCCTTGGTGGGAGACAGCCGATGTGTTAATAAAAAAATGTGGTATGTGTTTGTTGTCGTTGTTTTCTTCGACAGCCTTGTCTAACGTCAGCAAATTGTTCTTCAGCCTGAGACTGAAGAACAACTTGCTGATGTTATGCAGGTTATTTAACAGCTTCATGTATTATGATGTAACTTAACTTAGGCTAACCTTTATTAACCGAAAACAATGTAGATCATGTACAATTACAGGAATCCTTTTGAAGTACTTTGGCAATGGCTTACGAAAATTGAGGTATTAATAATATTTGAATGAACGTATTAGTAACGAACGTATGAACGTATTAGTAACGAACGTATGAAGGTATTAGTAACGAACGTATGAAGGTATTAGTAGTATTTAGTAGATATGCTCGGTATTATGCTTTCACAAGGTCCAGCAGTGTGCCAAACTGTTTACAAATACTACTGTTTTCTGCTCCGATTATTATTAAGCAGTCGTGAGCTCTTCTTAATGGTGTTAAGAAATATTTCTGGTGTAGTCACTGTCAGAAACGTATTTCTTGTTGCCACCAGTCAGCCTACATTCAAACATCTGTACTTACCGAGTTGTTGATAAATTAGACACCTGTGCAACAGTTGGGTATCTTTACTGAGAAAACGTTTCTCCACACAGTGGCTTCATCAGTCCTATACAAAGAAGAATGGTGAAGATCAGAAGGATTGATTACAAGTGCTGCACATGTGTCTAATTTATCAACTTGTCGATTCTCTGAACCATTTATCTGCATTAGTGAGTTGTCTACAAGGGTCGTCACTCTGCTCGTGACTTTGCCTCTTCAAAACTGTTCAGCGTTTGCTGGTTCCTGGACCCTTGAACCCTAATCATAACTACTCGTGGTAACTGTGTATGATTTTCTTCCACTACCAGCTCATCGGGTGTAGGAGGCAAGTGAGAAGTTACAAGGAGTGTCGAAGAGATGCTACACCCATGGACAAGCTCAGTACTACACCCATGGACAAGCTCAGTACTACACCCATGGACAAGCTCAGTACTACACCCATGGACAAGCTCAGTACTACACCCATGGACAAGCTCAGTACTACACCCATGCACAAGCTCAGTACTACACCCATGGACAAGCTCAGTACTACACCCATGCACAAGCTCAGTACTACACCCATGCACAAGCTCAGTACTACACCCATGCACAAGCTCAGTACTACACCCATGCACAAGCTCAGTACTACACCCATGGACAAGCTCAGTACTACACCCATGAACAAGCTCAGTACTACACCCATGGACAAGCTCAGTACTACACCCATGGACAAGCTCAGTACTACACCCATGCACAAGCTCAGTACTACACCCATGCACAAGCTCAGTACTACACCCATGGACAAGCTCAGTACTACACCCATGCACAAGCTCAGTACTACACCCATGGACAAGCTCAGTACTACACCCATGGACAAGCTCAGTACTACACCCATGCACAAGCTCAGTACTACACCCATGGACAAGCTCAGTACTATACCCATGAACAAGCTCAGTACTACACCCATGCACAAGCTCAGTACTACACCCATGGACAAGCTCAGTACTACACCCATGCACAAGCTCAGTACTACACCCATGCACAAGCTCAGTACTACACCCATGCACAAGCTCAGTACTACACCCATGGACAAGCTCAGTACTACACCCATGAACAAGCTCAGTACTACACCCATGGACAAGCTCAGTACTACACCCATGGACAAGCTCAGTACTACACCCATGCACAAGCTCAGTACTACACCCATGGACAAGCTCAGTACTATACCCATGAACAAGCTCAGTACTACACCCATGCACAAGCTCAGTACTACACCCATGGACAAGCTCAGTACTACACCCATGGACAAGCTCAGTACTACACCCATGGACAAGCTCAGTACTACACCCATGCACAAGCTCAGTACTACACCCATGAACAAGCTCAGTACTACACCCATGGACAAGCTCAGTACTACACTTATGGACAAGCTCAGTACTACACCCATGGACAAGCTCAGTACTACACCCATGGACAAGCTCAGTACTACACCCATGAACAAGCTCAGTACTACACCCATGGACAAGCTCAGTACTACACCCATGGACAAGCTCAGTACTACACCCATGGACAAGCTCAGTACTACACCCATGAACAAGCTCAGTACTACACCCATGGACAAGCTCAGTACTACACCCATGGACAAGCTCAGTACTACACCCATGGACAAGCTCAGTACTACACCCATGAACAAGCTCAGTACTACACCCATGGACAAGCTCAGTACTACACCCATGCACAAGCTCAGTACTACACCCATGCACAAGCTCAGTACTACACCCATGCACAAGCTCAATACTACACCCATGGACAAGCTCAATACTACACCCATGGACATGCTCAGTACTACACCCATGAACAAGCTCAGTACTACACCCATGGACAAGCTCAATACTACACCCATGGACATGCTCAGTACTACACCCATGGACAAGCTCAGTACTACACCCATGGACAAGCTCAATACTACACCCATGAACAAGCACAGTACTACACCCATGGACAAGCTCAGTACTACACCCATGGACAAGCTCAGTACTACACCCATGGACAAGCTCAGTACTACACCCATGGACAAGCTCAGTACTACACCCATGGACAAGCTCAGTACTACACCCATGGACAAGCTCAGTACTACACCCATGAACAAGCACAGTACTACACCCATGAACAAGCACAGTACTACACCCATGGAGAGACTCAATAGAAACTAAGAATAAAGTCCAAAGAAACAGGAATGAATTAATACCAAAATAAAAACTCGTAGAATCATGTATTTTCCGGAGATGGCGTAATACACAGGGTGAACAACATCAAGTACGTATTGTTCCCTCAGAAAGCAATTATAACAGTTTCAGACCATGTTTTTAGAGACGGTAGACATCCCTTAATGAAAGTTGTTTGTGCACGAGGAGATGTAAACTGTGTTAATGGGACGTTAGTGGTATCTCTTAGGACAGTGTACTGGGACAGTCGAGTATCCTGCTTCGTGCCTTTCATCTTCCCGGCCAAGACTATAGGGCAGAGTACTGATAATTACCCAGGTTAAAGTCTTTAACACGACTACTTGGAAAGTTTGTTCACAATAGCACTACGAAAGACTGCTCACACTAGCACTACGAAAGACTGCTCACACTAGCACTACGAAAGACTGCTCACACTAGCACTACGAAAGACTGCTCACACTAGCACTACGAAAGACTGCTCACACTAGCACTACGAAAGACTGTTCACACTAGCACTACGAAAGACTGCTCACACTAGCACTACGAAAGACTGTTCACACTAGCACTACGAAAGACTGCTCACACTAGCACTACGAAGACTGCTCACACTAGCACTACGAAAGACTGCTAACACTAGCACTACGAAAGACTGCTAACACTAGCACTACGAAGACTGCTCACACTAGCACTACGAAAGACTGCTAACACTAGCACTATTCTTGCTGGCATGTGCAGTGTGACGTGACGACACACCAGGTGACTGAAGTGTCTTGTACCCTTGATATACCTTTGATAAATTACGAGTTTTCCTACTCCCACAGCCCAGTCTTGGGCCAGGCTTGTCTGGTGCTTGCCTGGTCAACCAAGTTGTTTCTTCTAGAGACTCACTAGCCCTCGTATCCATCATAACCTGGTTGATACTTAGGCAGTCATTTTTCTCTCACTCTTTTTTGCATTCCTTTCCTTCTCTTTCTTCCTCTCTCTCTCACCTTCCTGCACTCCGTCTTTCCTCCTCTTCAGTGTTGTCCTTCGAGTAACATGTGACATTTTTGGAGGTGATCTTTGATTGTTGCCTAACGTTGGGCTCTCTTATAAAGATGGTGGATCCTCTGCGGACGCTAGGTATTCTTAAGGTTCCTTCACAATACTCCACCTGTATGCAGCCTTGTTCCAGCTTGGAGTATGATTGCCAGATATACAACTGGGCCAGCTCTTCCTTGGTGAGCTTTCTGAACCCTGTTCATCACCTAGAGATACGGCTTTGTATGGATTCATTACTTCACCCGTTGAGATCTTCTATGTTGAGTCTGGTGAGATTCCCCTGGATCTCTGCCGTGAGGGGCTCTTACTACACTACCTGTTACGGGTATGGCGTACTTCTGGCAACCCAGCTCATGCTGCAGTCTTTGTGGAGAGAAGGGCAAGTCCTCTGCTCGTCATGCCAAACCTCCTCTACCATTTGATAATCTGATGTGCGCCCCTCTCCTGAATTATGGTCTTCATGTATCTGCGGTCAGAGATATGGTGCCTGAGGTGCGCTTTTGTAGGCATTTATGGGGAACCCCTAAGTGTCGACTCCCAGTGACGACTTTAGCTAGTTTCCTGGAGCATGTTTCGTCTTTACTGACGGGTCAAAGTGGTGGTGTTGACTTTTCTGTGATTGCTGATGAGGACTATTATTGGGCACAGCTGCTATGAGTGTCGTCTATGTTCACTGCAGAGCTCCACATAAACCTTGCTGCTCTTGTCTTGGTAGTTAGTTCCTTACTTCTTGGTTGACTATGCACTCAGATTCCCAGTGTCCTCTGCTTGCCCTGGCTCACTTTGCTTCTTTACACCTTGTTGTCCCAAACATCCAGGAGTGGTTGGCGTCTCTCCAGATGTGGCACAAGATGAGTCATGTTGGTGTCCTATGTTGGTGTCCTGGCTATGTTGGTGTCCTGGCCATGTTGGTGTCCTGGCTATGTTGGTGTCCTGGCCATGTTGGTGTCCTGGCCATGTTGGTGTCCTGGCCATGTTGGTGTCCTGGCCATGTTGGTGTCCTGGCCATGTTGGTGTCCTGGCCATGTTGGTGTCCTGGCCATGTTGGTGTCCTGGCCATGTTGGTGTCCTGGCCATGTTGGTGTCCTGGCCATGTTGGTGCCCTGGCCATATTGGTGCCCTGGCCATGTTGATGTCCTGGCCATGTTGGTGCCCTGGCCATGTTGATGTCCTGGCCATGTTGGTGCCCTGGCCATGTTGGTGTCCTGGCCATGTTGGTGCCCTGGGAAATGAGTGGACGGATACCAAGGCAAAGACTAGTGTAGCGAGATCATTCTGCAGTAGACTTTTTTGCCGTCCAGTGCCTTCATGGGTCATATCCACAGATATGTCGTGGGAAAGTGGCAGGCCCGGTGGGCCCTGCAGACTGGTAACTTATACAGGGGTCGGCAGGACGTGTGTGTTTGGCGCTCCTCCTCAGACAGGAACCATCACTGAGGATCAGACACACACATCTCTCACATCTTTTCCCTCCCACTTACCTCCTTTCTCACCTTCTCTGTCTCTGAACCTCTTTCCTGTACTCCCTCCTTCACACCCTTACTTCTAGTCTCCCTCCCTCTTATTTCTCATGCATCCCTCCTTTCTCTCGCCATCTTCCTCTTTATTAGTGCCCGTTTTGAATTACTCCTTCCTTCACTCTTCCTGTACTCTACATTTTATCATTTGCTCTTCCACCCCTTCTTCCTCCCTCTTTCTTCCTCCCTTCTTCCTCCCTCCTTTCTTCCTCCCTCCCTCGCTTTCCTCATCACTACCTCCCTCTTCATCCCCCTCTTTTATCTCCCTTGTTATTAATTAGATTTGCTAATTACCCTTATTACCTGGCCTAATTGGACCAGTAATACAGTATTGAGGGGAGTGATGGAGGGAGAGATGGAGAGGGAGATGGTGAATGGAGGGAGATATGGTGAGTGATGGAGGGAGATATGGTGAGTGATGGAGGGAGATATGGTGAGTGATGGAGGGAGATATGGTGAGTGATGGAGGGGAGATGGTGAGTGATGGAGGGAGAGATGGTGAGTGATGGAGGGAGAGATGGTGAGTGATGGAGGGAGAGATGGTGAGTGATGGAGGAAGATGGTGAGTGATGGAGGGAGATGGTGAGTGATGGAGGGAGAGATGGTGAGTGATGGAGGGAGAGAGGTGGGGATGAGAGTGGTGGGATGGAGGGAGATATGGTGAGTGATGGAGGGAGAGATTGGTGAGTGATGGAGGGAGAGATGGTGAGTGATGGAGGGAGAGATGGTGAGTGATGGAGGGAGAGATGGTGAGTGATGGAGGGAGAGATGGTGAGTGATGGAGGGAGAGATGGTGAGTGATGGGGATGGGAGGATGGAGGTGAGTGATGGAGGGAGAGATGGTGAGTGATGGAGGAGTGGTATGGGGGATGGTGAGTGATGGAAATGGGGAGGGATGGAGAATTTTGAGGATGGAGGGGAAATGGTGAGTGATGGAGGGGAAATGGTGAGTGATGGAGGGAGAAATGGTGAGTGATGGAGGGATGGTGAGTGATGGAGAGATTTGAGTGATGGAGGGAGAATGTTGAGTGATGGAGGGAGAATGGTGAGTGATGGAGGGAAGATGGTGAGTGATGAGGGAGAGATGGTGAGTGATGGAGGGAGAGATGGTGAGTGATGGAGGGAGAATGGTGAGTGATGGAGGGAGAGATGGTGAGTGATGGAGGGAGAGATGGTGAGTGATGGAGGGAGAGATGGTGAGTGATGGAGGGAGAGATGGTGAGTGATGGAGGGAGAGATGGTGAGTGATGGAGGGAGAGATGGTGAGTGATGGAGGGAGAGATGGTGAGTGATGGAGGGAGAGATGGTGAGTGATGGAGGGAGAGATGGTGAGTGATGGAGGGAGAGATGGTGAGTGATGGAGGGAGAGATGGTGAGTGATGGAGGGAGAGATGGTGAGTGATGGAGGGAGAGATGGTGAGTGATGGAGGAGAGATGAGGATGGAGGAGAGATGAGTGATGGAGGGAGAGATGGTGAGTGATGGAGGGAGAGATGGTGAGTGATGGAGGAGAGATGGTGAGTGATGGAGGGAGATGGTGAGTGATGGAGGAGAGATAGAGTGAGGGAGCGAGAGATTTTGAGTGATGGAGGGAGAGATTTTGAGTGATGGAGGGAGAGATTTTGAGTGATGGAGGGGGAGATTTTGAGTGATGGAGGAGAGATTTGAGTGATGGAGGGAGAGATTTGAGTGATGGAGGGAGAGATTTGAGTGATGGAGGGAGAGATTTTGAGTGATGGAGGGAGAGATTTTGAGGATGGAGGAGAGTTTGAGTGATGGAGGGAGAGAGATTTGAGTGATGGAGGGAGAGTTGAGTGATGGAGGGAGAGATTTTGAGTGATGGAGGGAGAGATTTTGAGTGATGGAGGGAGAGTTTGAGTGATGGAGGAGAGTTTTGAGTGATGGAGGAGAGGTTTGAGTGATGGAGGGAGAGATTTTGAGTGATGGAGGGAGAGTTTTGAGTGATGGAGGGAGAGATTTTGAGTGATGAGGAGGGAGAGAGTTTTGAGTGATGGAGGGAGAGATTTTGAGTGATGGAGGGAGAGATTTTGAGTGATGGAGGGAGAGATTTTGAGTGATGGAGGGAGAGATTTTGAGTGATGGAGGGAGAGATTTTGAGTGATGGAGGGAGAGGTTTTGAGTGATGGAGGGAGAGGTTTTGAGGATGGAGGGAGTTTTGAGTGATGGAGGAGAGGTTTTGAGTGATGGAGGGAGAGGTTTTGAGTGATGGAGGGAGAGTTTTGAGTGATGGAGGGAGAGGTTTTGAGTGATGGAGGGAGAGGTTTTGAGTGATGGAGGGAGAGGTTTTGAGTGATGGAGGGAGAGGTTTTGAGTGATGGAGGGAGAGGTTTTGAGTGATGGAGGGAGAGGTTTTGAGTGATGGAGGGAGAGGATTTTGAGGATGGAGGAGATTTTAGATGGAGGAGATTTTGAGTGATGGAGGAGAGTTTTGAGTGATGGAGGGAGAGGATTTTGAGTGATGGAGGGAGATTTTGAGTGATGGAGGGGAGATTTTGAGTGATGGAGGGAGAGTTTTGAGTGATGGAGGGAGAGTTTTGAGTGATGGAGGGAGAGTTTTGAGTGATGGAGGGAGAGTTTTGAGGATGGAGGGAGGTTTTGAGATGGAGGAGAGTTTTGAGGATGGAGGGAGAGATTTTGAGTGATGGAGGGAGATTTTGAGTGATGGAGGAGATTTGAGTGATGGAGGGAGAGATTTTGAGTGATGGAGGAGAGATTTTGAGTGATGGAGGGAGATTTTGAGTGATGGAGGGAGAGGTTTTGAGTGATGGAGGGAGAGTTTTTGAGTGATGGAGGGAGAGTTTTTGAGTGATGGAGGGAGAGATTTTGAGTGATGGAGGGTGAGATTTTGAGTGATGGAGGAGATTTTGAGTGATGGAGGAGAGATTTTGAGTGATGGAGGGAGAGTTTGAGTGATGGAGGGAGATTTTGAGTGATGGAGGGAGATTTTGAGTGATGGAGGAGATTTTGAGTGATGGAGGGGGAGATTTTGAGTGATGGAGGGAGATTTTGAGTGATGGAGGGAGGAGTTTTGAGTGATGGAGGGGAGATTTGAGTGATGGGAAGGGAGGAGATTTGAGTGATGGAGGAGATTTGAGTGATGGAGGGGTGAGGATGGTTTGAGGATGGAGGGAGATTTGGTGAGAGATGGGTGGAGGAGATTTGAGTGATGGAGGAGATTTGAGTGATGGAGGGAGATTGATGTGAGGATGGAGGGAGATTTTGAGTGATGGAGGGAGATTTGAGTGATGGAGGAATTGTGGTGATGGAGGGAGGAGAGTGATGGATGGGGAGATGTGAGTGATGGAGGGAGATGTGAGTGATGGAGGAGTTGAGGATGGAGGGAATGGTGATGGAGGAGATTTAGGATGAGGGTTGGAGGGGATGGATGGGGAGATTGAGTGATGGAGGGGAATGGTGATGGAGGAGATTAGTGATGGAGGTATGGGGAAGAGAGGAGGAAAGAGGAAGGAGGAGGTGGATGGGGATGAGATGGGAGAGGAGACGGGGAGAGGAGAGGGATGTGGAGGAAAAGGAAGGAAGGAGGAGATGGAATGAAGGAGGATAGAGATTATTATCACTGGAAATTTTCGACCGAATAATAATGATTGATTTTATGTTATATGGTATCCCCCTCGCCCCTCCCTTCCTCTCCCCCTCCCTTCCTCTCTCTCCTCCCTCCTCTTCCCTCTCTCCCTCTCCCCCTTCCTCTCCCCTCCCTCCCTCTCTCCCTCCTCTCCCTCTTCCCCTCCTCACTCTCCCCTACTCCCTCTCCATTCCTCTCCTTCTCCCCTCCTCTCTCTCCCTCTACCTTCCCCCTCTTCCCTTCGTCTTTCTCTCCCTCTACCTTCCCCCTCCTCCCTTCGTCTCTCTCTCCCTCACTTCCTCTTTCCCTCTCTTTTTTGCCTTGTTTCCCTCTTTCCTCTCTCCCTTCTCTCTTATTTTCCTCTTCTATTTCCCTTTTTTTCCTAATATCTGTTTTCTCCTTTTTTCTTCTGTCTCTATTTTTCCTCTCCTGTTTTCTTCTCTTCCTCTTTTCTCTTGTTTCCCTCTTTCCTCTTCTGTTGCCTTTTTTTCTCTTCTGTTTCCCTCTTTTCTTGTTTCCCTCATTTCTCCTCTGTTTCTTTCCCGTCCCTCCCTCCCTCCTGGTCTCTAATATTTCACTTCATCGTCCTCCTCCCCATCCTCTTTTTCCTCCTTTCACATCTCTGTTGTTCTCTTTCTCTCACTTCTCTGCTTCTCCAATATTCACATTCACCTCTTAATTTCTCTTCTGAGTCTTGGCTCACACACTCGCCTCTTACACTGAGAGGACAACACTTGAGAGTTTGCTGCTCTCCTCTTGTGGACTGCCATCACTGCTGCCATCACTGCTGCCATCACTGCTCCAGTAACATACCTGGAGTTGGGAAACACATCTGAGTCTTACTGCTGGGATGGAGGGAGGAGTGAGGGAGGGAGGGAGAAGTGAGGGAGGGAAGCTGGTGGGTGGTTAATAATCTTGATATTTTGCAACATTTTCAAGTTTTTTGAGGGTTTTCCGAGCAATTTTTTTTTTTAATTCTATTTTTCCTCTGAATAAACTATCCGAAGTGGCTAGTTTATTGTGTACCCAATACCCATCCTCCTGACGGCAGCGCAGGAGCATGTGGATACACAAAAGACTTAGAACTAGGGAGGCCAGGTCGTGGACCTGGCCGCGGGGGCGTTGATCCCCGGAATGCCTTCCAGGTAGGCCCCATGAGGGTTTACAGGGGTACATCTGGATTTATATCTTAATACATCTGGGATCGTATTTTCATTAATAAGATATCTGGACATGTATCACACAGGCTATTATACAGTTTAACTCAATATTCCTCAATAAGGGGATAATTAAGAACATAGTATTCAAGACAGTGACCATTAGGCTGGACACATGGCATATGGTTTGATCATCATCTATGTATCTGACAAACTGTTCTAAGTACTTACTGCCAAGCCTAAGCCTGACTACTACAACATCAGTCAGTCTGTTCACCTTGCAGTTTGCTCCATAAGCCTACTAACATATGCTCACGTTATCGTAGTGAATTATGAAAATAAATTTGTAGGAATGCAGTTAGAAGCCTGAGTAGGTCTATAACTTTAGTTAATAGCAGTAATTTTGAGTAAAGTGCCTAATTTTATACATTTAAATGAACGCTTCACAGTGCATAATACCAGTGAAAGTTAAGCAGTATCACTGTAAGTCAGTCTCCACTCGTAGAGCGGAAACCAGGATTTGGAGTCTAGTAACAAGGTGATACTTACCTTGAGAACTATCAGTGTGTTCCTCCGCACGCACGCACGCACGCACGCACGCACGCACACACACACACACACACACACACACACACACCACGCACGCACGCACGCACACACACACACACACACACACACACACACACACACACACACACACACACACACACACACACACACACACACACACACACACACACACACACTGCCTCAGGCATGTTACCACGTTAACTGCCGCCACAATCGTTCACGTCAGTACTAGTGTTTGGAGTAATGATTTTAAAGAATCCACACTGATGAATGTCAAGAACCCACATGAGGATATGTTAGTGTAAACAAACTTATAGTGAGTGAAACATTGTATGAGAGAAACGTTCTTTGCTACGAGTGTCGTTCTAGTACCCTGTGTCGTCGCAGTTATTATTCCACATTCGGGGAAAAGATTGGACAAATATATGGGTGGGAATGGATGGTTCTGATAAGGACCTGTCTTGTATGGGCCAATAGGCCTCTGGCAAGACAGTGATGGAGTGAATGACGATGAAAGTTTTTCTTTGTCGGGCCACCCTGCCTTGGTGAGAAACGGCCTATGTGTTAATAAAAAAAAATATTCTTATAATAAGATGAGTAACGTATGTTTCAGCCTTCCACTGAGGCCGTCTTCCACTGCTTGCTCCAGAGGACCTCATTCCCAGGTCCAAACATTTACACTCATACTTGTTTCTGCTTGTGCCATCCTCCAGGACATTTAGGACCTACGAAAATGTGGTCCCTATATTATTACTCTGAAAGTATTAGAAAATCTCTCACTATCTCTCTGGAACCAGACAGAACTTTCAGGGTTTAAATGAATTTTTTTTCGTAGTCTTCTAGGTTAGTGCTTAAATAAATTCTTTTATCTTTCTCCAAAAGTACCGTAATTAACGAGTAGTTAGAGCCAAGTCGTTAATCTTAATCTGTCTTAACAGGTAGAGCCTAGTCGTGTCTTAAGGTTAACCTGTCTTGTTACTGAGGAGGGTAATGATAGGTTAAGCTAATTATTCCCTTTGAGTCGTAATTAACTGGATAATAAAGGATATAGAAAATCACTAGTTTCGTCGTAGTAGTTTTAGAGTGTAAGAACCTGGCAAATAGAATGTTTGCAGCTAGCATCCTGGCTAGGCAAATCTACGAATGGATGGGTGTGAGTAAGACCCACCTAAATGCTCCTCTACTTTATAAAGGCATACTATTATTAAAACAAATAAAACACGTAATAAATCAGAATTTGGTTAATAAATAAAAAAAATCCGAAAATACACTACTTCCCAACATTCTTATATCAGAATCAACAGTTCAGATACTCGAAACATTCCCATCAAGACTATCACACACGTCAACACAAAAAATCAAGACAAATAAAACTGAAATATGTCAAGGCAGGTCTTGCCACAATATTGTCCATGTGACATGTTGAAATGTAAGTCAACATACACAAATTATATAGATGGGACAATGACTAGTGGTAGCTATCATTTTCACATTACTGTAAATGCTCGCCAGAAACACGGAAATAAAAAATGTAAATGTTTGGTTACAAAATCAATGCAATTTATATTTGTAATGAATGTTATATTAAATGTACACTACTGCACTGTAAAATCCATCATTAGAACAAACATTATGTTGTCAACTGTGACACCTGGTCGTCTCACTGTCCATTATTTCTTGTACAGCGCTACTGTGGCTGGTACCAGAAACTTTTGGTATTGCTCCCGGGTCTAATCTTTTGTTAGCAGGAAGTTATAAGACTGGACAAGAGCGGCGCCTCGTTCAGCACAGTCCTTGACGACCCTGACAAGTGCCACAGTGCAGCTGGGTTTACGAAATTTCCCTTTGCCTAGTTTATCACTCTTAAATTTGACCTGACATGTGACGTGACTAAATAGTTCACAGCAATGGAAAGGAATTCCCACTCGCTATATGAGGTCATGTGAGGTCATATCTCAGCTCATTGAGACTTCTGTTGATTTATTGTATTTACTGTTTCTTGATAATGGTTCACTATTCGTAATCACAGTTCATGGACATAAAGTTGGACATTTTTAAAGATCTCTTCGTGAAGTACACATGTAGTGTAGTGGTGTAACACCTTGCAGTCCTGCCACTCTAAGACATTCAGACACATATATAATCTGTGTATAGGATACATGAAGTAGAAGCTACAATTAACTTTTGCACTTCACACTTAATAATGATATTAAGTGTTACTGAAGATCAGTAGACAACATCACCCACCTAAGAAGAGACAAGAGTTAGCTGCCTCTGTACAAGTTCTCATCTGTGTTCCCATTAAGAGGTTCCTTGGTGCCGGTGAGGGGATCTTCATCCAGGGAATTGGACCTGTCATCCCATTCCTTGGATCAAACTGCCTCTCATTCCCCAGGCGCTGTATAACCCTTACGGATTAAACTCTTAATCAAAATAGTAAAACTATAATAGATAATATTTCTTAAATTTTCGTTAGAATAGGTAAAACTGGTCAATTAGTAAGAACTCATTTAAAATTAAGTCCTTTCTAAAATTTTCTCTTATACGTTTAAAGATATATTTTTCATTTATGTTAATGTAAAAATTAATAATTTTGTACCAAAAGAACCTTAGAAAACTTACCTAACCTTATTATAACACACGCAATTTAATTGAACTTAATCCAACTAAATATATTTTAGATAAGTTTACAATAATTTAATAATAAACAAACACAATGAAATATATATTTTTTCGTTAGGTTCGGAACGATTTTTTGCGAAATTATTGCATAGTTCATTGCATAGTGAAGAGCTCTGTTCTACAAGGCACAGTACTCGCCCCATCCTGTTCCTCATCCACATATCAGACAGAGATGTAATCCACAGTACCGTGTCATCTTTTGCAGACGATACTAGGATCTGCATGAGACTGTCATCTACTGAGGACACTGTTAACCTCCAAGAAGATATAAACCAAGTTTTCCAATGGGCAACGGAAAATAATATGATGTTCAATAAAGACAAATTCCAACTATGTATTTCGTTATGGAAAACTTTAGGAAATAATAGCTAGAACTGAGTATACTACAAACTCTGATCATACAATAGAGCGGAAAAACAATGTGAGGGACCTGGGAGTGGTAATGTCTGAGGATCTCACTTTCAAGGATCTCAACAGTGCCACGATCACAACTGCAAAGAAAATGATAGGATGGATAATGAGAACGTTCAGAAGAAGAGATGCCAAGCTAATGATGATCCTTTTCAAATCACTTGTTCTCTCTCGGCTGGAATACTGCTGTACATTAACATCTCCGTTCAAAGCAGGTGAAATTGCAGATCTAGAGAATGTACAGAGAATCTTTACTGCACATATAAGTTCTATCAAACACCTCAACTACTGGGAACGCTTGGAAGCACTTGACTTGTACTCGCTGGAACGCAGGCGAGAGAGATATATCATAATCTACACTTGGAAAATCCTAGAAGGAATGGTCCCGAATCTGCACACAGAAATCACTCCCTACTAAAGTAAAAGACTTGGCAGGCGATGCAAAACACCCCTAATGAAAAGTAGTGGCGCCATTGGTACACTAAGAGAAAACACCATAAGTATCCGGGGCCCAAGACTGTTCAACAGCCTCCCACCATGCATAAGGGAAATTACCAATAGGCCCCTGGCTGCCTTCAAGCGGGAGCTGTGGTTCGTACGTTGGACTACGTGCGGCCAGCAGTAACGGCCTGGTGGACCAGGCCGCGGAGGCGTTGATCCCCGGAATACCCTCCAGGTAGACTCCAGGTAGACACAAATTTTCTCTTGCCTTATCCGGCAAGAAGAGCGTTGCTATTTAAGTCAAAATCGCAAGTTTTACCTATTCGGCACGACAATATATATATATATATATATATATATATATATATATATATATATATATATATATATGCAACTAAGAAACAAGTGGTATTAAAGCAATTAAACTGCGGCATGGCCGGGGATCGATCCCGTGCTACTTTGGCCCTCCTCGTGGGAAGCCAGTCAAAGTTCACGACGCTCAAACCACTGGACCATACAGTCCTACAAACATAAAATGTGTGCGAGTTTTTAATGAGTAATTATAATTTATTTTCAATAATGAAGTGTCTGGAAAAAAATGAGAAGGTGAAAATGTTAAGGTTGAGGGGGACGAACTAGGTAGTTAGCGTCGTCAACAAGCGTGGCCATCGTTAACAGCCCTCAGGCATAATGGTCCCCTCGCTCAGGCCCTAGACACCACTAGTGCCTCGTAAATACTCAGCCAAAACGAGGGGAGGAGAAGGGAAAGCTCGGAGGAGAGGGGGAAGGGAAGCGGGGAAGGAAGTGGGAAGTTGGGAGGAGAGGGGAGGCGGTTTAGCAGAGAGGAATGAAGTGTGTTAGGGGAGAAGGAGGTGGACCAGCAGGGGGAGAATGCTGGGGAGTAGTTGACTTGGAGGAGAGACGCCAGAGGGGAAAACTGGCAAATAAGTGAAAGGGAGGTTGTGCTAAGTCATAAGGAAAAATATGAATCTCTTACTCGACCTGAGGTCTGTCTCTCTGTCTCTGTCTGTCTGTCTGTCTCTGTCTGTCTGTCTCTGTCTCTCGTCTCTCCTCTCTCTCTCTCTCTCTCTCTCTCTCTCTCTCTCTCTCCTACGCGTGTCATTCCTCCCTCGTTCCCAGAATAAAATTTGGGCCAGAGAAAACACGAATAAACAAATAATTAGGAAATAGTTGACAGAAAAGTGAGGGAAGTGAATGTAGTGTTGGAGAGAGTAGAAGGTTAAGTGAGGGTAGGTGAGATTAGAAGGAAGATTAAAAGGGAAGGTGGATAAAAGTATCTGAAGAGAGAGGAAGTGAGGAGTAAATAATATAAAGGAGGAAGACAGTGTTGCTATTGTTCTTTGAGTGGCGAAAGTTAGCACCCATAAGACAGGCAAGCAAGCAGTTAGCCCGCCAGCCAGGAAAGAAGTCAGGCAGGTAGAAAGTCAGGTAGGAAGCCAGGAAGGAAGTGAGGCAGGTAGAAAGTCAGGTAGGAAGCCAGGAAAGAAGTCAGGCAGGTAGAAAGTCAGGTAGGAAGCCAGGAAGGAAGTGAGGCAGGTAGAAAGTCAGGTAGGAAGCCAGGAAGGAAGTGAGGCAGGTAGAAAGTCAGGTAGGAAGCCAGGAAAGAAG
>WNWK01000308.1:337500-342500 GCA_009830355.1 Cherax destructor
TACCACTGCTGTGTCAGCATCATCCTAGTACACAGCAGGTGTTGAGTGGTGTACCACTGCTGTGTCAGCATCATCCTGGTACACAGCAGGTCTTGAGTGGTGTACCACTGCTGTGTCAGCATCATCCTGGTACACAGCAGGTGTTGGGTGGTGTACCACTGCTGTGTCAGCATCATCTTGGTACACAGCAGGTCTTGAGTGGTGTACCACTGCTGTGTCAGCATCATCCTGGTACACAGCAGGTGTTGGGTGGTGTACCACTGCTGTGTCAGCATCATCCTAGTACAGAGCAGGTGTTGAGTGGTGTACCACTGCTGTGTCAGCATCATCCTGGTACACAGCAGGTGTTGAGTGGTGTACCACTGCTGTGTCAGCATCATCCTGGTACACAGCAGGTGTTGAGTGGTGTACCACTGCTGTGTCAGCATCATCCTGGTACACAGCAGGTGTTGAGTGGTGTACCACTGCTGTGTCAGCATCATCCTTGAAAGTTCCCTTTCAGTTGTCTTGTGAGGTGTTCCAGTCACGGTGTTGTCACTTTGATTCTTAATTATCTTGAAATAAAACTCGAGACGTGTGTCCTTGGGCAGCGGTGTGTGTTTGAGGAGTAGGTACTAGATACATGTTATGTTGAATGGCACTATGTACTGTGTTCCAGTAGGTACTAGATGCATGTTATGTTGAATGGCACTATGTACTGTGTTCCAGTAGGTACTAGATACATGTTATGTTGAATGGCACTATGTACTGTGTTCCAGTAGGTACTACATACATGTCACGTTGAACAGTACTATGTACCAGGGAAGTGGTTGTTCCAGTAGGTACCAGGGACGAGCATAAAGTTAAACAAGGTTTCGAGCTGTGGGTATTTGGTTCTGCTCTCACCACAAGAACCCAGGACAGAGACCATGTTGTCTAGGTGAAGATAGTTCACCAGTACCTCGCCTGTATCAGAGTGCTGGTAGGTGCTCCTGTGACTGACTGCTGCTTACTGTGCAACACATTTTAGTCTTTTACCTTTGATATACCTTTGATGAGTTCAGAGAGTCTTTCTACTTCAGGAGCCCGGCCATGGGCCAGGCTCGTCTGGTGTTTGCCTGGTCAACCAGGCTGTTGCTGCTGGTGGCTCGCTGCCCCACATATCCATCACAGATTGGATGATCTAGCACATGGTGAAGATACTTGTCCAGTTTCATCTTGAAGACATCTACACTTGTCCCAGCAGTGTTTCTGATATCTTCTGGTAAGATGTTGAATAATCTAGAGCCACGGATATTGATACAGTGTTCCCTTATTGTGCACACTGCATCCCTGCTTTTTAATGGGCTTATTTTGCACTTCCTCCCATATCTCTCACTCCAGTATGTTGTTATGGCAGTGTGCTGATTTGGAGCAAGGTCCTCAGGTACTTTCCAAGTATATATTATCATGTATCTCTCTCTCCTCCGCTCCAATGAGTACATGTTCAAGACTTGAAGGCGTTCCCAATAATTTAGATGTTTCAATGGCACAACGTGAGCCGTAAACGATCTCTGAATTTGTTCCAGCTCTGATATTTCTCCTGCCCTGAACGGGGCCGTCAGCACAGAGCAGTATTCTAAGTGAGGGAGCACTAGCGATTTGAAGAGTGTCACCATCGGCATTATTTCCCTTGTTTTGAAAGTTCTCAATACCCACCCCGTCATCTTCCTGGCTGTTGTGATCTTTGTCTTGTTATGGTCTTTAAACGACAGATCAGCAGACATAATTATTCCCAAGTCCTTTACGTGTCATCTGCAAATTTTCCAAAACTGTGACTGATGTTTTTATCTATGCTATGAGTATAAGAAACAACAGAGGTGCCAGGACAGTGTCTTGAGAAACTGAGTTTTTTTACCTTGCTGATGCTGGATTTTGCTGTTTACTATTACTTTTTGTGTAGTGTATTAGGAACACGAAAATTCATTTGCCTACCTTCCCCGTATTGCGTATGGCTCTCACTTTGTGTGAAATCACCCTGTGATCGCATTTGTCAAACGCCTTTGCATAATCTGTATCACATCTGTATTTTGGTTTTCTTCCAGTGCCTCCGTAATTTTGTCACAGTGGTTTAGCCGCTGTGACAGCCATGATCATCCCGCTCTAAAGCCATGCTGGTTTGGCTTATGCAGATTGTGCTGTTCCATGAGGGCTGTGGTCTAATATCTCGTCACTCTTTCGAAGATTTTTATAATGTGGGAAGTTAGGGATACTGGTCGGTATTTTTAGCTAGTGTTCCACTACCTCCCTTATGCAAAGGAGCTGTGTCTGCACTCTTTAAGGTCTCTGGAAGATTTTATCCAGGAACCAACCAGCGTGATTCCTGGAAGGGACAGCTGTGGTCCCTGTAAGGGGTAGCTGTGTGGTACCTTGAAGGGGTAACTATGTGGTTTCTAGAAGGGGTTGCTGTGTGGTCCCTGGAAAGGGTAGCTGTGTGGTCCCTGGAAAGGGTATCTTTGTGGTCCCTAAAAGGGGTAGCTGTGATCCCTGGAAGGGGTAGGTGTGTGATCCCTGGTAGGTGTAGCTGTGTGATCCCTGGAAGGGGTAGCTGTGTGATCCCTGGAAGGGGTAGCTGTGTGATCCCTGGAAAGGGTAGCTGTGGTCCCTGGAAAGGGTATCTGTGTGGTCCCTGGAAAGGGTAGCTGTGGGTCCAGTATGGTAGTCTTTCCCTGGTATATATTCACTAATTGTTATGCGAGGGTAGAGGGCGTGGTTACATAGCACGACAGATGTGAATTCTCACGCAAGGATATACACACTGACAGGTATATGTCTCTCTTAGTATATGTATGCTGAGAGTTTACTTTAATCCCTTCTTTAGGAATTAAAGTATTCTTGACTGGTGGTGAAGAAGTGACATGATGGGCAGCCATCCACTGTGTATAAAAGTATTGGACCATTGTGGTACGCTGAGTAAAACATTGCGTACCTTGTGCCAAGGTTCGTAGGTTCGAGTCTCCTTCGATCTGATATTAGTGTTTGGGAATATTTCGCCTGTTCTGAGAATTCTAAACATTGTAAAACTCTCTCGTCGGTCGATGCATTCAAGGGATGAGATGAAAACCTTAAAACCACCTGCCTGAAGGCTGGCTGCCTTGGACCAAAACGTCTAGTGTTAGCTGGGCGCCAGGGTATTGGACCAGTGTGGTACGGTGGTAAAGCACGCATACCTTGTTCGGTTCGTAGGTTCGAGTCTCCTCGACCTGAGATTATAGTGTATATATATAGAATAATATGAATCAATATGTAACGGTAATATATAGAACTCATACCATTTATCATATTACTAGGTAACTCTCGACCTGGAGTTAGCTAGGCAATCCATGCTTAGCCGTCATTAGTTCATATGATTCATGTATTTATATATATATATATATATATATATATATATATATATATATATCAATAACAACACTGCAGTAGCCAGGGCCGAACCCATGCTGCTTTGGCCCGCTTCATGGTGAGCGAAAACACATGACGCCTTAGACCACTGAACCACACAATCCTTAAGAGTAGCGCATCCAGTAGAACTGGATGTTGTACTGCTACCCAAGGACATACGGTGGTGTGGATGCCTCTAAGCTAATTTCATTCTACTCCTGTTTGGTGTACTAGCTCAACAAGCAGTATATGTGTTTCAGTGGTCTAAGGCGTCATGTGTTTTCGCTCACCATGAGGCGGGCAAAGCAGCATGGGTTTGGCCCATGGCTATGCAGTGTTGTTATTTATCAATACCACTCGTTCATGGTTAATTATATATATATATATATATTATATATATATATATATATATATATATATATATATATATATATATATATATATATATATATTTAACAAACTGTGGCAGGCCAGGGTTCGACCCCACGACACATTGTCCCGTCTGAAGAGACAACACAACGTACGTGTCACCTTATCCATTCCGCCATCGATTCTACAAACAACATGAGCCTAGCGAACTAGGCTTGCTTCATGTTGCGAGGACCTCTATCACACAAGGGCAGTTGTATGGAGATGGTTGCACTGTGGATCTCTGGTGGAGGTATTCGACTAGACCCTTTACACGTGGCCCTAAGGTACAAAGAATGCACATTCAATACTACTTCAGGGTACCTACGTGGAGCTCGGGGTCACTGTGAACCGTGGTTATCTGAGATATCTGTGAGAGTCACATGTAACCACCTAGTACACTAGTGTTATAGTTGTTATCACAGTGAAATGTATCTAATTCAGGTCGTAATGTGTTATAAAATATTAGAGGACATTACTGCGCAGCTTCAGGATAAGTCATCCTGTGCTCACTTTGTTTTGTTTGTGCCTGGCGCGTAGGCGCAGCCGGTTCATGCATTCCCCATGGGCACTCATGGTGGGCTGCAGTGTGCCTACTGCTCACAATTGTGTAGGCTGTGAAAGGTGCTATAGTTACTAAGCTATGTCTAATTCTAACTTAGCTTAAATACACATAAGTAGCAGCGTATAGTACATTAGACTATGAAGATTAAGTCTTACAAATTAAGAGTGTATAAAGAATGTGGCACTCCGAGTAAGAATACGTGGGTCTGCTTGTCCCCCTTCCCCCCAACTTAGGAAGTTAATGGTCTGGAAAATTTGAGATTTTTCACAAGTACTCCTAATCTCCAAACTAGGAATTCTCTGCATAATATTCACACCACACATTACCCTCAGGTACGACATTTAAAGAACACGAAAATATATTAGCATTAAAGCCCAGGAAAGTAACAGGTTATGAGAACTTTCATAAAGAACAGAAGGAACACCAATGATACTTTTCACATCAACGGTATTTTCACGACTCAAATATTGCATCTTTTTAGGCAGGAGAGAGAGAGAGAGAGAGAGGGGGTAGGGGGTAAGAGGGAGGGAGGGAGGGAGGAAGTAATGTAAGAGGCTGGAGAGTCTTGATCATTAGTGGTCAATATATCTTTGTGGGGAAGTATCTCACCACTATTAATTATCGCAGT
>WNWK01000308.1:345000-470000 GCA_009830355.1 Cherax destructor
ACTTTAGTTATTAACAACCTGAAGATACAACAACAAAGTTATCTTATATAACACTCAGGGAAGGAGACGTTACCACAGTGCTAATACTTTCTAAAACTCAGCGAGTATTGACACTGTCTTGACACGAGCACTACACCACACACGGGCCATACACGTTACTGGGGCCATGGCACGTACTGACACGGCACAACACTCTACAGGGCCATGGAACTCAAGTTACTGACAAACAACTTGGTACACTATTAAATTACTCTACACAGCACAGTGGCAGCAGTTAACCCTAACCCATTAATGCCCTGAAGGCCATTAATCCTAACCAGTTAATGCTGAACCATTAATGCAAAGTCGCAGTTAATGCCGAAATGAGTTAATCTAGACTAGTTAATCCCTAAGCAAATGCTCGGTTAATGCTAGAAAGTAAGTTAATTAAAGCTTCAGTTAATGCCCTGAAGCCGCAGTTAATGCCCTAGAAGGCCGCAGTTAATGCCCTAGAAGGCAGTTAATGCCCTAGAAGGCGCAGTTAATGCCCTAGAAGGCAGCAGTTAATGCCCTAGAAGGCCGCAGTTAACTGCCCTGAAGGCCGCAGTTAATGCCCTAGAAGCCGCAGTTAATGCCCTAGAAGGCCGCAGTTAATGCCCTAGAAGGCCGCAGTTAATGCTCCTAGAAGGTCGCAGTTAATGCCCTAGAAGGCCGCAGTTAATGCCCTAGAAGGCCGCAGTTAATGCCTTAGAAGAAGTCAGTAATAATGCCCTAGAAGGCCGCAGTTAATGCCCTAGAAGGCCGCAGTTAATGCCCTAGAAGGCCGCAGTTAATGCCCTAGAAGGCCGCAGTTAATGCCCTAGAAGGCCGCAGTTAATGCCCTAGAAGACCGCAGTTAATGCCCTGAAGCCGCATAGCCCTAGAAGGCCGCAGTTAATGCCCTAGAAGGCCGCAGTTAATGCCCTAGAAGGCCGCAGTTAATGCCCTAGAAGGCCGCAGTTAATGCCCTAGAAGGCCGCAGTTAATGCCCTAGAAGGCCGCAGTTAATGCCCTAGAAGGCCGCAGTTAATGCCCTAGAAGGCCGCAGTTAATGCCCTAGAAGGCCGCAGTTAATGCCCTAGAAGCCGCAGTAGCCTAGAAGGCCGCAGTTAATGCCCTAGAAGGCCGCAGTTAATGCCCTAGAAGGCGCAGTTAATGCCCTAGAAGGCCGCAGTTAATGCCCTGAAGGCCGCAGTTAATGCCCTGGAAGCCGCATTAATGCCCTGGAAGGCCGCACTTAATGCCCTGAAGGCCGCAGTTAATGCCCTAGAAGGCGCAGAATGCCCTAGAAGGCCAGTAGCCCTAGAAGGCGCAGTTAATGCCCTAGAAGGCTGCAGATGCTAACTGCCTTAGAAGGCCGCAGTTAATGCCTAGAAGGCCGCAGTTAATGCCCTAGAAGGCCGCAGTTAATGCCCTAGAAGGCCGCAGTTAATGCCCTGGAAGGCCGCAGTTAATGCCCTGGAAGGCCGCAGTTAATGCCCTGGAAGGCCGCAGTTAATGCCCTGGAAGGCCGCAGTTAATGCCCTGGAAGGCCGCAGTTAATGCCCTGGAAGGCCGCACTTAATGCCCTGGAAGGCCGCACTTAATGCCCTGGAAGGCCGCAGGTTCCCCACTCATCTCTGGAGTTGACATGTTTAGAAAGTGACCTATACCCACTCACACATTTTTTTCGAATACAGTAAAATGTGACATGCAGAGTAACACAGGCATTTATAATATTGTGTGTGTGAGTTATGAGCTAAATATTATTATTATTATTATTATTATTATTTGTAATCTGATGTGCTCAAGATGTAGATTTTACCTACTATCATAAAAACTTATATTATTATTTTCTGCAGGAATGCCAATAGTAAATTCCTCTGATACTAGAGTAGTTGTGTCTTATATAGTGCAGTTAGGAAGGTGTTAACGTGACGAGACGCCAGCTTCATGGGTGCTCCAACCAACAAGATGTAACCTGTGTTCTGGATGTACCATTGTCTGCAGCCAAGAAGGCGGCGTGGCCTCCCTACCTGTGTCACTATTGTGCGTCCTTACCTCTTGCTTAAGATGCTTTACAACTTTAGTGTTTTGTGTGTGTGTGTGTGTGTACGACGTCTCTCTGATGTTTTTTCACCCACCTCACAGCATTCTGAGAAGCTTCTAGAAGTTTCCCTCGTACTAGGAGTCCCTTCTGTTTATTTATGAGTTAGTTGAAGGTTGTCTTTGCTCCTGGGTGAATGTTCTTGTCGTTGCTGTCGCTTCTGAGAGTTCTCACTTGGCGGTGTATGTCCCTACACATCTCTGGTGATGAGTCAGTGTATGTAATAATATTCTTATGGATTTACCTCACAATGATCGTAGGTATAATGTTATTAGCTGTCTTGTGGATTGTTGCAGGATATTCCTCTCACGTCTTGCTGTCTACGTCTTCTACGTTATCGTTTACCTGTGAACTGTCACAGTCGGGCCACAGAAATTACATTACTTAGCATTGTAAATGGAACTTTGCTCTGGTATTGGGACTGTGTACTCACCTAGTTGTGGTTGTAGGGATCAATTCACAGCTCCTGCCCCCGCCTCTTCACTGGTCGCTACTAGGTCACTAGGCTACTAAGCCACCCGGAAGTGTGTCCTCCTCAGGGTGTTTGACGGACGCTGGAGCTCCATGTTTACTCTCATTGGTCAAGGTGTTGACTGCTGTCTCGCAATGTTGTATGTATCTTGGATATGCTATTTAAGGTGTCGTGGAAATTTGGATCATATTAGGTTAGGTTAGGTAAGGTTCGTCAGGAAACAGGACAAGGGTTTCCTGACGCGGGTCTTACTCATGATGACCCCGCAGCTGGAGCTTTTGTTCATTTGACCGAGACTTTCCGCTGGCTTACCGACCCACCCATTTAAAAATTAAAGTTATATTGTAGTAGACTGGATAAGATGTATTCATATATGTATCTGTAAATAATATGAATTATGTATACTAGCACACAGTGTGCAAAGTGACCACAATCATTAACTCTTGTGTACTCAGAAAACTATTAAACTGTTCCTGTACTATAGTACGTAGTTCCTTTAGACAATTTTTTTTTTTTTTTTATATTTCACCTTCCCAGACATCTTTTATATATGCTTCGTTGCTAGCGTCCTTAGCTCACAAACTGAGGGTTCGGGATCGATCTCCGGCACCGGTGAAACGTTGAGTATGTTTCTTTGCACCTGCTGCCTCTGCTCACCCAGGAGTAAGTAGGCACCTGGGTGTTAGGCAATTGTTATTGGTGGCATCCTGGGGACAAAATTAAGTTACCGAAAATGTTCTGCATAACCATGTAGAACATAACTTTGTTATATCAGTGTCTAGCATTAGGAATAATATTAGGAGAGAAGTAAATAATGAAAATGAATGTTATAGGAATGCAGTTAGAAGCCTGGGTAGATCTATAACTCACTATGATAACATGAACTTAGATAAGTACGTTTATGGAGCCAGACTTAGGCTTGGTTACAAGTACTTCTGGCAGTTTGGGAGACACTCAGATGCTGATCAAACTAAATGCAAAGTATGTGGCCAGCCCTATGGTCATTATCTTGAACACTATGTTCTTAATTGTCCACTTATTGAGGAATATAGAGATAGTATAATAACCTATGTGGCATGTCAAGATATCTTATTAATGAAAATAAGATACCAGATATATTAAGCAAATTTCCTAAATTTGCTTGTAACAGATAAGTGAATTGTAGATATATATTCAGATGTACTCCTGCTAACCCCTTTTAGGGCCTAGTTCCTAGGCCTTTTGTGTATTCATACGCTCTTGCGCTACCGTCCACAGGACGGTTATGGGGTGCATAATAAACTAGCCACTTTGGTGGCAAAATCTAAAAACGTCTAAATAACTAGGGGCTTTTTAAATAATATGCCAGTGTCAAATAGGTCTGTAATAGTTGTATAATGTACTTGTAAAAATAGATATTATTATTATTATTAGTAGTAGTAGTATCAAAGTTTCAAGTTCATGTGTGTAATTGTAAAATTTACTGTGAGAATCAGGTATCAGCAATCTTCTTACGACCTACATACAGGTCTGTCATTTTGACTGGGATGGAGGTATTCCTTGCAATAGCCCACATGTTACCTTTATTCCTGACCTTTCATGACCTTGTATGATTCATCTCTAGTTGCCTGGCAGTTAACCCAAAGGCAGACTAACTAGAATGAAAATTAATTCCAGTATCTCTGTTTAATACTTTGGATTATTCAGGAAGTTGTGACATTCTAAAAGGCATAAATTAAAAAAAAAAAATCCTATCGTGGTCACAGCTGCTGCGCTGAGAATAACAGGTCAGCACGGGTATATAATGTCGTCACGGAGCGGTCTAAGGAAGCAGCGGTAGACGCTAGTTTCATCTTAACGGCGCACTTGAGAATTCAGATTTCTCCTTGGTATTGAGACCTCTGGCTTCACTTGCTCGACTCCCTCATCATACTGAGAGAAAAAAAGAAATATTCCGGACGTGCATATATAACAAAAAAAATTCTTGATACTAAAAAAAATAGATGAAATTGTGCTGAGAAAAATCGTAGGGTGAGGATGGAAAAATTTAGTTTCGTTGTTTGTACATGTCAAGGCTTCTTTTAGTGCAAGTAAGATATAACAAAATATTGACCAGTATCTTAAATTTGCTTGCAACAGGTAAATAACAACACATTGTAAACATGTAGACATGCAAACATGTAAACATTGTAAACATTGTAAACAGTTCCTAAGTCCGGTTCTTTGCTTTCTGTATCCATTCTTCCTGTGCCTCTTAACCAACATTTACTTTTGTGGTCGAGGACTGGGCACACATCTTACACTCACCACCATCTTGCAGGTGTTCCTGCCCCTCTCTGTACTCACCTAGTTGCAGGGGTCGAGTCACAGCTCCTGGCCCTGTGTGCCTTGTAGTGTGCTGCTCCTGTATTCACATCACATCTTAACTGTTTGCCCATAATTTCCTGGTCCTCACCTTTGTTGTGGTTTTTATAATTGGCTCTAAACACCGTGTGAAATTCCAGGGAACTTTTTTTTGATGTTAACGATGTAAGATCTTTAACTGATGTGTGTTACTTTAGCTTGGTGTTACCTTAAATATAAGAAGTCAGTCACAGTACAGTGGCTGGACCGGTACAACTGTGACTAGTTAATGCTCTAAGTCAGTTCGAAACGTCGTCGTAAGTTTCGGTCTTCTAAGAACGGGTTATCTGTTAATTCTTGTGGTAATAATTTATGTGCTTCTTGTTTTGCATGATTTTGATGCTGCATTGTAGCTCTGTCTGGCGAGTGATAATGTAGTCCAGAGTGCTGAATGACCTTCCACATGAAAGAGCTTTGTAAATCCAGTGCAAAATGACCTTCCACATGAAAGAGCTTTGTAAATCCAGTGCAAAATGACCTTCCACATGAAAGAACTTTGTAAATCCAGTGCTGAATGACCTTCCACATGAAAGAGCTTTGTAAATCCAGTGCTGAATGACCTTCCACATGAAAGAGCTTTGTAAATACAGTGCTGAATGACCTTCCACATGAAAAAGCTTTGTAAATACAGTGCTGAATGACCTTCCACATGAAAGAGCTTTGTAAATCCAGTGCTGAACGACCTTCCACATGAAAGAGCTTTGTAAATCCAGTGCTGAATGACCTTCCACATGAAAGAGCTTTGTAAATCCAGTGCTGAATGACCTTCCACATGAAAGAGCTTTGTAAATCCAGTGCTGAATGACCTTCCACATGAAAGAGCTTTGTAAATCCAGTGCTGAATGACCTTCCACATGAAAGAGCTTTGTAAATCCAGTGCTGAATGACCTTCCACATGAAAGAGCTTTGTAAATCCAGTGCTGAATGACCTTCCACATGAAAGAGCTTTGTAAATCCAGTGCTGAATGACCTTCCACATGAAAGAGCTTTGTAAATCCAGTGCTGAACGACCTTCCATATGAAAGAGCTTTGTAAATCCAGTGCTGAATGACCTTCCACATGAAAGAGCTTTGTAAATCCAGTGCTGAACGACCTTCCATATGAAAGAGCTTTGTAAATCCAGTGCTGAACGACCTTCCACATGAAAGAGCTTTGTAAATCCAGTGCTGAATGACCTTCCACATGAAAGAGCTTTGTAAATCCAGTGCTGAATGACCTTCCACATGAAAGAGCTTTGTAAATCCAGTGCTGAATGACCTTCCACATGAAAGAGCTTTGTAAATCCAGTGCTGAATGACCTTCCACATGAAAGAGCTTTGTAAATCCAGTGCTGAATGACCTTCCACATGAAAGAGCTTTGTAAATCCAGTGCTGAATGACCTTCCATATGAAAGAGCTTTGTAAATCCAGTGCTGAATGACCTTCCACATGAAAGAGCTTTGTATATCCAGTGCTGAATGACCTTCCACATGAAAGAGCTTTGTAAATACAGTGCTGAATGACCTTCCAGATGAAAGAGCTTTGTAAATCCAGTGCTGAATGACCTTCCACATGAAAGAGCTTTGTAAATCAGTGCTGAATGACCTTCCACATGAAAGAGCTTTGTAAATACAGTGCTGAATGACCTTCCAGATGAAAGAGCTTTGTAAATCCAGTGCTGAATGACCTTCCACATGAAAGAGCTTTGTAAATACAGTGCTGAATGACCTTCCAGATGAAAGAGCTTTGTAAATCCAGTGCAAAATGACCTTCCACATGAAAGAGCTTTGTAAATACAGTGCTGAATGACCTTCCATATGAAAGAGCTTTGTAAATCCAGTGCAGAATGACCTTATAGGTGAAAAAGCTTTTGTAAATCCATTGCAGAATGACCTTATAGGTGAAAAAGCTTTTGTAAATCCATTGCAGAATGAAGGAGCTTTGTGTAAATCCATCAACCTCTGAAAAAAAAAACAGCATTTATTGCTGTTATATATTTTCTATTCTTTTTTTATGCGAGAACTTTCAGTTGCATTTGCGATATTTTCAGAAATGTTTACATCTTGTTGTGTTTCTTCCCCAGGTAATGCGGGGTAGTGTTGCAGTGTTGCAGGTCAGGTGAGACGCCATCTTCACTCTCTGACATCTGTATGTTGTTTGACATCTATCACATCATGGTACCTCCTTGATATAACATTGTGTGTGGGACGTTATCAAGTGTGTTCCTCTATGTTATCACTGTGCCATCAGTGTTCCATCTATGACATCATCAATGTGGTCCGTCTATGACGTTATGTTTAGTAGATTTGGCGTCACATTTCTCTATCTTCGGGGACGTTATTAAAACGTAACTGAAGCTTTGCTGTGTTTAGTAGTAGCAGTGAAGCTTTGCTGTGTTTAGTAGTAGCAGCGGTGAAGCTTTGCTGTGTTTAGTAGTAGCAGCGGTGAAGCTTTGCTGTGTTACAGGTGTATAAAAAGTTCTGTATACTATGTGAACAGTTCTATGTAGGGAAATCACGTAAACTGTTGGAAGCTAAACTCTTGCAACATTAGTACTCTGGATGGCACAGAAGTTGAATGCAACTTTCAACCACATGAGGGACTTGCAGTCATTTAGTGTGTTGGGCAGACACCCAGGTCACTCTCCCTAACAGTTTAAATGTTAAAAGTATCACCATAGTCTACTCTTATAAACATGATAGTCATTCACTGCACATGAGCTAGGGACTCTACAAACTGGATTCTTCTGTAGTAGTCAGTCGTCTACAAGAGTGATTCAACAATTATCTGTAGTTTTGTAGGATGTGCATTAGACCACTTTTCTTCCCTGCCAAGCACCTTTTACTCGTCCAATTTACAATTTGTTGCTACAGAAAAGTGTGCACAAAGATATTTAGTTCGTAGTTTTACTTGATGGTTCTGGGCCACAATGCAGTTGTTGATGTGTCCCAGTTACAATGTACGTGGTCCTGGGGTATGACCCATAACATAGTATCACTATTAAGTGGGGACTCATAGGTGTGACATGACTTTACTTTCCCTCATCCACATAATTTTTGTATTTAAGCCACGACAACACTGTAGTCTACCCTAAAACTTCACATTTCTCTGTCAAGATGTTTTCCTTAGCTCAATAATAAGGGACTTCAATGTAGTCAATATCGTTATGTCACTTATACAATTATTGCGAGCCATAACCTATTAACTTAAGATATGAATTAGTAGTATTTTCTGTGTTATTTTGATTCCAAATTCCACGCTCTTTTATCTTGATACATTGAGTTGATAGTCTCCGTGTACCAGACTCGACTTTTGACATACTCATAAATATACAAGGATAATTTCAACTCTTACACAAGGCCGACATTGATGTATACACTTCAAAATAAAAAGGAAGTCATAGATTTGGAAAATTTTCTGTAAACTGTACTTAGAGGATTAAAGGTATATAACTTATGCTCCTCCTATATGATATTTCAACTGTTACATAGCTACCTAGATTTCGGAATTACCTACTAAAATCGTTACACCACTGCACTAATTAATATATATATGTCGTGCCGAATAGGTAAAACTTGCTATTTTGGCTTGCTGAATAAGGCAAGCCAAAATTTGTGTATTCAATAATTTCGCAAAAATCATTCTGAATCTAACGAAAAAAATCTATATTTCATTGTGTTTGTTTATTATTAAATTATTGTAAACTTAACTAAAATATATTTAAGTTGGATTAGGTTAAATTAAATTGCGCTTGTTATAATAAGGTTAGATAAGTTTTCTAAGGTTCTTTTGGAACAAAATTATTAATTTTGACCTTAACATAAATGAAAAAATATATATCTGTAAACGTATAAGAGAAAAATTTTGAAAGGACTTAATTTTAAATGAGTTCTTGCTAATTGACTAGTTTTACCTATTCGGCATGACCTTATATATATATATATATATATATATATATATATATATATATATATATATATATATATATATATATATATATATATATATAAATATATATGGGAGCAAACAATACTGGATGGTGACTGGAACAAGGTTCTTGTATATACCAGGCCTCAGCAGAACTGAGACTTGGTTGAATCAGCAGCACCATCTGTCAACCTGCTGTCTCATCTCACAACCCCAGTAGGGTTCGTGGTACATCTCATACACCTCAAAGGCAGGTAATCCATCAACTTAAGATAAGTCGTAATGAACGACTGTCAGTGAATTAACAGTCGTTCATTATTACTTAGATTTATGGACTACCTGACTGTGAGAACAATGTGCCCTGAAAGCTACAAGGACTGTCAGATGAGACAGTAGGGCCACAGTTGGTCCTGCTGATACGACCATGTCACAATTGTGTTGGTTGTGAAATCATCCCATTGTTAGGTCCGTAGCTGAGTGGTTACAGGGTTGGCCTGGTATATACAAGGACCACGGTTCCAGTCCTTATCTTTCTTCCCTCTTCTTTCCATTCAGTACTTTCATGTCATTTTACCTCTTCTACACTCTCCCTAATCATGTTTGTTTTTACTCTCCCATTTTTATCCTTCCCTCTTCCCCTCTTCCCTCTCCATATTTTCATTGATGATCTTTCCTTCTTCGCTTTCTCCTCCCTCCTCTGCTCTGCTCTTTCTACCCCCTCTCCCCAGCAACCCCCCTCCCCTCCAACACTTGTGAATCTTCACATGAGGAAGACAACTATTACCTTCCTCTCTGTCTGCCCACATTGTGACCATACTTCTATCACCCCTATAATTCCCCCTCTTAACTACCATCTGACTCACCTCCCTCTATAACTCAACCCTCACTCAACTCTTTACTTCTCCTTCCTGTCATCTCTCATTTCACTTATAATACGTCTATCTGTTTGTCTCCGTCTCTCTGTGTCTGTCTCTGTCTGTCTGTGTGTGTCTGTCTTGTTTGTCTATGTCTGTCTGTCTGTCTGTCTCTGTCTTTCTGTCTCTCTCTCTGTCTCTCTCTCTCTCTCTCTCTCTGTCTCTGTCTGTCTGTCTCGCTCTCTCTCTCTCTCTCTCTCTCTCTCTCTCTCTCTCTCTCTCTCTCTCTCTCTCTCTCTCTCTCTCTCTCTTTGAAATCAAAGAATAAATTGTTTGCCAATTTTCTTGGAATTTTATAAACTTTGACGATGAATAGACATCATCAGAAGTTTGGCCACTACGAGATTCCACAGACTTTAGTGATGGTGTTCAACTCTACTAGTGGGAGGCCTCGAATGTTCTCATAATCCAGCCAGAGATAACGGGAGGAAGTGCAGCATAAATCTGTTGAGAAACAGGGATGCCATGGACACATTCCGAGAACACTGCAACATGTTGCAGGTGCTGGGGTGAAGGCTGCTACAACGAGCTAGCCCAGTAGCAGAGTATGCATCAGTAACTTCATGAGTTACGTAGATACGAGCTAGGAGAGTGGCAGGCTGGTGGGTCCTACATGCAAGAACAAATTACACAGGGTTCTGCAGGTATTATCACTTTCAGACACCCTTCTTCAGGTGAGGCTCAGACGCGCACACCATATCCATAGTCCCTTGTCTGCAGGTGTTCCTGTTCCTGTGTGTGTAATCTGTGGAACTCATTTTAACAGTTTATCTAAGATTTTGGCTTTTAACTTGCTCTATGGTTTTTATAACTTCCGGGATGCCTCTAGGGATCTCTGGGAACTGTTAAGAGAATTTTTACAGTGATAATTTAATGGGATTTTTAAATGATGCTGATTAAGTTTGTGTGACAGTATTTATGTCGTGTGTTTTATAGTGTTACTGCTGACCTTGTGCCTCTTGTATTTATTGTTCATTGTCAAGTAGTTAGTTATTCTGGTCAGAACACTCTTTAATTATCATTGATAACTACGTTACTTCTATCATCACTCATCTTTATCCCTCCCTCCTCTCTCACCATATTCCTCCTTCCTCTCTCACCATATCCCTTACTTTCTTTTTTTTCCCTCCATCCTTCCCCTTTTCCTAACATTCCTAAGTCATTCTATCTGTCCTTCATCCTCCTCTTGCCCTCATTCCTCCCCCTCCCCTATATTATGAATGTGCAGTGTGTGTGTGTACTCGCCTATTCGTGATTGCAAAGGTCGAGTCGCAGCTCCTGGCCCCGCCTCTTCGCGGGTCATTACTAGGGTCACACTCTCCATGCTCCAAGAGATTTCTCGTACCTGTTAGTTACCATTTTGTCCTAGGCACATGTCGATTAGACACTAGGCCTGTGTGTGTGTGTGTGTGTGTGTGTGTGTGTGTGTGTGTGTGTGTGTTGTTGTATTTGTGTGTGTGTGTGTGTGTATTTGTGTGTGTGCGCATGTGGATATGCATATGTGTGGCTCCGTCGGCAGAGCATCAATTTGAGTATTTCAAGGTCGCATGTTCGAATCCTGTCGGGGCTACATGTGACTTTACGGATCCCAGGATGATCAAGACTGTGTCAGGACGGACAGTGTCTTCACAGATATTCAACGTAAGAAAAGTGATACACATTCACCCTTTATTAAGGTGCGCAGAAATTATTTCTAGATATTGACGAAAGGAAGATCGAACCTTTTTTTTCAGTTCCATGCGTCCCGTCCATCAGTTTGTAGTTCACATGGAACAATGCCTGGAGGACAATTTTAATAACAAAAGTATTCCATCACAGTCAGAAGTTACTGGATGAAATACTCTGACACACAAGGGTGCAAAAATACAACGGAACGGGTGAGGTTTGAACGCATGGCGAATGAGTTGTAAAACTCCAGGCCAGTGGGTAAGCCAGCTGGCCCAGTGGCTTACGCACTGGCCTGGAGTTTTACCACTCACTTTGCCATGGTTTCAAACCCCGTCCGTTCCGTGGTTTGTTTGCTATCGTGTTATTACGACTGCGTGAGTCAGTAGACACGAGGGTAGGGCTGGCTCAGCGTAGCCTCGGTGAGGAGTACTCAAGCATCTAGTCCAGTGGCACTCACTTCCTGGTTTACGCAGCTTTATGCACTGAAACCCATCCTGTGTGATGCAATATGACAGGGAAAACATCAGCTAGCTTTTGTTCCCACTGTGTTATTGTCACAGCCTAGTGTTGCACCACCACTCTCTCTCTCTCTCTCTCTCTCTCTCTCTCTCTCTCTCTCTCTCTCTCTCTCTCTCTCTCTCTCTCTCTCCCCCCCCCCCCCTCCCACTCCCCCTCCCTTCGTTAATTACCGAATTACCGTACAACTCAAAATTTAATCAAACTTCTTTTGGTCTGGCTTGCTTGATGAATGCATTCATCTCACGGTGCCGGTGTTTTATTCATCTTCCCATTCCCCATGGTGATGTCTTATTCATCTCCCACTTACATTACATATTCCCATTTTATTACCCATTCCTGCGGTGGTGATGGTGTGCCATGTTCATTATCCCATTCCTGTTTCTGCTGCTATTCTTGTTAGTGCTCCCATACTCAGTCCCTCTCACACTGGTGTCCCCATTTACACTGATGTCCCCATTAATATTTCCCCATGGATATTTCATATTCCCATTTCTCCGGTATTCCTGCCCCTGGTCGCCCCCGTCTGGCGCCCACCTCTTGACCAGGAATGTCGGTGTTGCATAGTATGGAATTAGTCTACTACTACTACGACTACTACCTATCTTTCACCTCACGTGGTATCTACATATATACCCTCGGTGTCCATGTATTGTTTGTAACGGCTTGACATAGCTCCTGGAGAGCGATGCTGTATAACCCCTGTGGTTTAGCGCTTCTATTTGATTATAATAATAATCCTGGAGAGTGAAACGTTGCCATAACAAAATGTCGCATTAGTTGCACTTGTGTCCTTTTACCTAACATATTGGCTTATCTGTCTACCTCGACCTAATGGCTTATCTACCCATCTACCATCTTCTACTTGCATTTCTATCACATCTAATAAGCGACTGAATGCAAGGAGGCGACCTGATGTAATCTGGGGAATGTAATTCATTTACAGGTAAAAATTATTGCATTATTGTTATTATGGACAGGCCGTTACCAAAAGTTTGGCCCATAGTGATACTTCGTTATTTTTTTATTTCTTATTTTTTTTTTATAACCAAGTTCAATGTATAAGGGAATGGATATTGCTCATTAGGTATTAAATAACCGAGGGAGGTTAAATATGAAATAACCCAGGGAGGTTAAATATGAAATAACCCAGGGAGGTTAAATATGAAATAACCCAGGGAGGTTAAATATGAAATAACCCAGGGAGGTTAAATATGAAATAACCCAGGGAGGTTAAATATTAAATAATCCAGGGAGGTTAAATATTAACCCAAGGAGGATAGATGTTATATAACCCAGGGAGGTTAAATATTAAATAACCCAGGGAGGTTAAATATTAAATAACCCAGGGAGGTTAAATATTAAATAACCCAGGGAGGTTAAATATTAAATAACCCAGGGAGGTTAAATATTAAATAACCCAGGGAGGTTAAATATTAAATAACCCAGGGAGGTTAAATATTAAATAACCCAGGGAGGATAAATGTTATATAACCCAGGGAAGTTAAATATTAAATAACCCAGGGAGGTTAAATATTAAATAACCCAGGGAGGATAAATGTTATATAACCCAGGGAAGTTAAATATTAAATAACCCAGGGAAGTTAAATATTAAATAACCCAGGGAGGTTAAATATTAAATAACCCAGGGAGGATAAATGTTATATAACCCAGGGAAGTTAAATATTAAATAACCCAGGGAAGTTAAATATTAAATAACACAGGGAGGTTAAATATTAAATAACCCAGGGAGGTTAAATATTAAATAAGTTAAATTTCCCTGATATGCCAATGTGACTTACACACTGAAAAAAAAAATCTGAATATACTTCCACATTTAGTAATCTGATGTGAAGACGTAATCAGAAATTAATTAGGAAAATAAAAGTCTGAAAATTTTCCAGTTATATTAATTAAACATGAAACTACAACATGAAATTCTCATTACACTTTATTTAAAGCTTTAAAAAAAAGTATTTTGGAAACTGGTTAAAAAAAAAAAACGTACGTTATTGAAATAACTGGAAAATGAAAATCTTAAATTATAGTTGAGAACTTGACCAACTTCTCCCTGTTATTAATAACTGACATTTTTCAATAATACAATCTGAAGTTCTTTTTTTTTTTTAACTTTTGAAGAAACACACTAAAAAAAATAGTAAAAACATACATTATTCTAATACCTAAAATTAAAAGTAAACAATATACACAACTCAGACAGAAGTTGAGGAATATAAACATCTGCCTCTTGTCAGAAGTTAATGTGTGTGTGTGAGGGGCCGTGATGGCTCTGTGGGCTGACCTCCTGCTGGCACCAACAGCCTGGTTGTTCAACGAGGAAGCCTGGCTTCAGGCCGTGCTGTGAGGGTAGAATAACCCTGGAGCTGGATACAGGTACATCCAAGTTTTGGTAGTGTGGTGGCCCGGCCTCCCTGTTGGCTGCCCGGTCAACCAGGCTGTTGCTGTTGGTGGCCTATCGTCGTATGTGTAGTGAATGTTGCAGCCTGTTTAAAGCACTTCTCTTTAATATTTATAAATCCACGTACACAAATCTTCCAGCTAAATCCTCTTTTATCTAAATCCCGCTAAACTGTTTTTGTCAATGAAATCCAACAGGACATTGACTCCTAATTGATCTGCCAATGAACAAATCCCCTTTGATCTTATTTTATAACAAATAAATCCGCTTTGATCTAATTTTATACGGCAGCACAAATAAATCCGCTTTTATCTTATTTTATAACTCAAATAAATCCACTTTGATCTTAACTTATGGCGCTAATAAATCCGTTCTGATATTTTATGCCAGTAATAAAATCGCTATTGAATAATTTAGCTGCAATACAACTGTAATACAACACTGTATAAGTATACCTCACAGCTATATATTTTCTCTTCGAATTAAATAAGTTTTAACCCCATCTCCATTGTCTCTCAACCGTCAGGGTTTAGCCTAAACCATCACTAAAACTTGTTAAAGTTCCATTGTGTGTTAAGTTCGCAATCTATCTGCTGTACCGGAGTGGTTATGTGGTGTGTCACCTGTAATCCATAATCACCTGTATTTACCGTAATCCCTAATCACCTGTATTTACCGTAATCGCTAATCATCTGTAATTACCGTAATCTCTAATCATCTGTAATTACCGTAATCCCTAATCATCTGTAATTACCGTAATTCCTAATCACCTATAATTACCGTAACCCCTAATCATCTGTAATTACCGTAATCCCTAATCATCTGTAATTACCGTAATTCCTAATCACCTATAATTACCGTAACCCCTAATCACCTGTATTTACCGTAACCCCTAATCACCTGTAAACTGACCATCTTCTGTCAAGGCTAGGGACGAACTACTATCTGTCAAGGCTAGGGACGGACTACTATGTGTCAAGGCTAGGGACGGACTACTGTGTCAAGGCTAGGGACGGACTACTATGTGTCAAGGCTAGGGACGGACTACTATGTGTCAAGGCTAGGGACGAACTACTATGTGTCAAGGCTAGGGACGGACTACTATGTGTCAAGGCTAGGGACGGACTACTATGTGTCAAGGCTAGGGACGGACTACTATGTGTCAAGGATAGGGACGGACTACTATATGTCAAGGCTAGGGACGGACTACTATGTGTCAAGGCTAGGGACGAACTACTATGTGTCAAGGCTAGGGACGGACTACTATGTGTCAAGGCTAGGGACGGACTACTATGTGTCAAGGCTAGGGACGGACTACTATGTGTCAAGGCTAGGGACGGACTACTATGTGTCAAGGCTAGGGACGGACTACTATGTGTCAAGGCTAGGGACGGACTACTATGTGTCAAGGCTAGGGACGGACTACTATGTGTCAAGGCTAGGGACGGACTACTATGTGTCAAGGCTAGGGACGGACTACTATGTGTCAAGGCTAGGGACGGACTACTGTGTGTCAAGGCTAGGGACGGACTACTGTGTGTCAAGGCTAGGGACGGACTACTGTGTGTCAAGGCTAGGGACGGACTTCTATGTGTCAAGGCTAGGGACGGATTACTATCTGTCAAGGCTAGGGGCGGACTACTATCTGTCAAGGCTAGGGACGGACTACTGTGTGTCAAGGCTAGGGACGGACTACTATGTGTCAAGGCTAGGGACGGACTACTATGTGTCAAGGCTAGGGACGGACTACTATGTGTCAAGGCTAGGGACGGACTACTATGTGTCAAGGCTAGGGACGGACTACTATGTGTCAAGGCTAGGGACGGACTACTATGTGTCAAGGCTAGGGACGGACTATTATGTGTCAAGGCTAGGGACGGACTACTATGTGTCAAGGCTAGGGACGGACTACTGTGTGTCAAGGTTATGGACGGACTGCTATGTGTCAAGGCTAGGGACGGACTACTATGTGTCAAGGCTAGGGACGGACTACTATGTGTCAAGGCTAGGGACGGACTACTATGTGTCAAGGCTAGGGACGGACTATTATGTGTCAAGGCTAGGGACGGACTATTATGTGTCAAGGCTAGGGACGGACTACTATCTGTCAAGGCTAGGGACGGACTATTATGTGTCAAGGCTAGGGACGGACTATTATGTGTCAAGGCTAGGGACGGACTACTATGTGTCAAGGCTAGGGACGGACTACTATGTGTCAAGGTTAGGGACGGACTACTATCTGTCAAGGCTAGGGATGGACTATTATGTATCAAGGCTAGGGACGGACTACTATCTGTCAAGGCTAGGGACGGACTATTATGTATCAAGGCTAGGGACGGACTATTATGTATCAAGGCTAGGGACGGACTATTATGTATCAAGGCTAGGGACGGACTACTATGTGTCAAGGCTAGGGACGGACTATTATGTATCAAGGCTAGGGACGGACTATTATGTTTCAAGGCTAGGGACGGACTATTATGTATCAAGGCTAGGGACGGACTATTATGTGTCAAGGCTAGGGACGGACTACTATGTGTCAAGGCTAGGGACGGACTATTATGTGTCAAGGCTAGGGACGGACTACTATCTGTCAAGGCTAGGGACGGACTACTATGTGTCAAGGCTAGGGACGGACTATTATGTATCAAGGCTAGGGACGGACTATTATGTATCAAGGCTAGGGACGGACTATTATGTATCAAGGCTAGGGACGGACTATTATGTATCAAGGCTAGGGACGGACTATTATGTATCAAGGCTAGGGACGGACTATGTGTCAAGGCTAGGGACGGACTACTATGTGTCAAGGCTAGGGACGGACTATTATGTGTCAAGGCTAGGGACGGACTACTATCTGTCAAGGCTAGGGACGGACTACTATGTGTCAAGGCTAGGGACGGACTATTATGGGTCAAGGCTAGGGACGGACTACTATCTGTCAAGGCTAGGGACGGACTATTATGTATCAAGGCTAAGAGACTGACCACATTTTATAAAAGGTGAGGGACTGAACACCTCATAATTACCTCTCGACTATCTCCAGAATTAATCACCTCAGTGTGCGACTGAAGAAGCCTACTGCTTAGGTTAACGTAAACATTTAAGGAAACAGTGTTGCACACTTGTCTTATTCAACAGACTGCATATTGTTTTAAGTTATAACAGAGATTATGAATAATACAATCCGGTTGTATGGTGACGGTGTAGGTTAATATCTCACTGATGTGAACCAGCTGAAGTGTATTTGTGTGTGTATGTCGTGTTAGCATTATGCAAGTCTGCTTTCATAATTGTTAACATTGTGCAGCCTCTGTGTTAACATGTGTAGCCTCTGTGTTAACATGTGTTGCCTCTGTGTTAACATGTGTAGCCTCTGTGTTAACATGTGTAGCCTCTGAGTTAACATGTGTAGCCTCTGAATTAACATGTGTAGCCTCTGAGTTAACATTGTGCAGCCTCTGAGTTAACATGTGTAGCCTCTGAGTTAACATTGTGCAGCCTCTGTGTTAACATTGTGCAACCTCTGTGTTAACATTGTGAACTCTGTCTTAACTAACAGAATTACTAATATGACGTAAACAATGCAGGTCAAAACACCTAGCTGCTAGGAACAACTCACAACTAACCTACAATGTGCAGTTAAAACATTAAACGACGTTTTGGTCCGTTTTGGCCAGTCATCGACTGAGTCCTAACACAACATCGACAGAAACGTCGTTTCTTTTCTTTCCAAAATGTGAGTCATCAATGTAAATAATTGTGATGCAACTAGACGTGCCCAGGACGAAGGTGTGGGCGAAATGTTGGTTGCTGGTGCAGTATGGGTGGTGTCGGGAGGGGGATAGATGGAGGGAGGGGAGGTGGGAGGGGATTGATGGAGGGAGGGAGGTGTTAGAGAAAGAGGGGAGGGAGTTGTGAGGAAGGCGGGAGGGAGATGGGGTGTAGGGAGGGAGGGTTAGAGGTGTGGAAAAGCAAGCAACTAGGGAGTGAGGGAGGTGGAAGGGAGAGGAGAGGATAGTAGGATGGGGGATGATAGGGGAGTAAGGGAGGGAGGTGGGAGAGTGGTAGGAGGGGTGACGGTGCCTGCCTCCCCACATGTCTCCCTGCTTGCATTGATTTGCTCTTTTCCTTTGTTTCTAGGTCTCTCTCTCTCTCTCTCTCTCTCTCTCTCTCTCTCTCTCTCTCTCTCTCTCTTCTCTTCTCCTCCCATTTCTCTCTCTCATATCAATCTCTCTCTTCTCTGCTCTCTCATCATCTCTTATAAACTCTTAATTATTGATTTGTCTAAAATTTTTAAAATGTTTAAGATATATATATATAATATATATATATATTTAAAAATATATAAATATATATATGCAATAAGATCATAGTAAACAGATATCACAATATGCGGAACAACCACTGTGAAAAAATAGTGAACTTCCAAGTGCTTTAGTGATATATATATATCACACACACACACACACACACACACACACACACACACACACACACACACATATATACAACAGGCCTAGTATCTAATCGACATGTGCCTAGGACAAAATGGTAACTAACACATACACACGACCCCTGCAACCACAACTAGGTGAGTACACACAGCTCCGGAAGCGCACATCAACCAGATAACTGCTGCAGCATATGGGCGCCTGGCAAACCTAAGACTGGCGTTCCGATACCTCAGTAAGGATTCGTCCAAGACTCAGTACACCGTGTACGTCAGGCCCATGTTGGAGTATGCAGCACCAGTTTGGAACCCACACCTGGTCAAGCACGTCAAGAAATTAAAGAAAGTGCAAAGGTTTGCGACAAGGTTAGTTCCAGAGCTAAGGGGAATGTCCTACGAAGGTAGGTTAAGTGAAATCAGCCTGACAACGCTGGAGGATAGGAGGGTTAGGGAAGACATGATAACGACATACAAAATACTGCGTGGAATAGACAAGGTGGAAAGAGACAGGATGTTCCAGAGACGGGACACAGAAACAAGGGGTCACAATTGGAAGTTGAAGACTCAGATGAGTGAAAGGGATGTTAGGAAGTATTTCTTCAGCCATAAAGTAGTCAGGAAGTGGAATAGTATAGCAAGTGATGTAGTGGAGGCAGGAACCATACATTGATTTAAGACGAGGTATGATAAAGCTCATGGAGCAGGGAGAGCGGGGACCCAGTAGCGATCAGTAAAGAGGCGGGACTAGGAGCCGAGTCTCGACTGCTGCAACCACAATTAGGTGAGCACACACACACACACACACACACACACACACACACACACACACACACAAGAAATTACATCCAGACTTACACCTCAAAGACAGCCGCAATCAAGAAGTATTACTCCTTATTTGAAAACTTAATTTCAGTCCTTCCACGAAGGCGCCCTCAACCTCCCATTCCCGAAATCCAGGAAATCGGAAATTAGGATCAATTTTCCCCCTCACTCGTACCTTGTAATTAAGAGTCTTGCTGAGCGAGGGGAAGCAAGCAATCACAGTGTGATCTTAGTCGTTGTTTGAGGACTTAGTCGTGCTAACTAATCCTATTGGTGTCCGCCAGGTCACTATCTGGAAAAAACTCAAGTTCAAGTTCCTATTGGTATTTGTAACTATTTTTTTCAGGATAACAGTTATCCTATCTTAGCTAACATTTGTCTTACCTAAACTAACTGTTGTCTTACCTAAGCTCACTTGCAATGCGAGCCACAACGGTCAGCTAACTTCCAGTTTACTGTTAAGGTGAACAGAGGCAGCAGGTATATGTCTCGCCCCTGCCTTGTGGATCGAATCTAGGACGTTTTGGTTGTGAGCTAAATACTTTGTCCATTGAGCTAGGGTTCACTCCGGGTGTGCTTGTCATTCTCAGCGATTCCTTATCTGGTTCTTGAAGGTTTTTCAGAGACTTTTTAGGGGTTTGGTAGTTCTCCCGGGTTCTTGCAGTGTTTTCAACAGCTCTTGTAAGGTTCTCGGTAGTTCTTGCAAGGAACTAAGTGTTTATATTTTAAATTAAGGAGTAACTCTAGGTTGTAAAAAGTCCCATAATGCAGTAGAATGTTTATTGGTACCACGTTTCATTCACTAGTGGGATTTATCAATAACCTTGCAACAATGGAAAAAAAATGCAGCTTGTGTATCCGGGATGTGCGGTCAAGTGTAAATAATCTGAGGCCTACTGAATCACTCTGGGTTTCCATGTTCGAAGATGTGTTGTGCAAATCGCCAGTGTGACTCCCATATCACATCTTGTTTTATGGTGTTTTGATTGTAGATGACTCCAAATATGTTGATGACTCCAAATATGTTGATGACTCCAAATATGTTGATGACTCCAAATATGTTGATGACTCCAAATATGTTGATGACTCCAAATATGTTGATGACTCCAAATATGTTGATGACTCCAAATATTTTGATGACTCCAAATATGTTGATGACTCCAAATATGTTGATGACTCCAAATAAGTTGATGACTCCAAATAGGTTGATGACTCCAAATAGGTTGATGACTCCAAATAGGTTGATGACTCCAAATATGTTGATGACTCCAAATATGTTGATGACTCCAAATATGTTGATGACTCCAAATATGTTGATGACTCCAAATATGTTGATGACTCCAAATATGTTGATGACTCCAAATATGTTGATGACTCCAAATATGTTGATGACCAAATATGTTGATGACTCCAAATATGTTGATGACTCCAAATAGGTTGATGACTCCAAATAGATAGATGACTCCAAATATGTAGATGACTCCAAATATGTTGTTGACTCCAAATATGTTGATGACTCCAAATATGTTGATGACTCCAAATATGTAGATGACTCCAAATATGTTGATGACTCCAAATATGTTGATGACTCCAAATATGTTGATGACTCCAAATATGTTGACGACTCCAAATATGTTGACGACTCCAAATATGTTGACGACTCCAAATATGTTGACGACTCCAAATATGTTGACGACTCCAAATATGTTGACGACTCCAAATATGTTGACGACTCCAAATATGTTGACGACTCCAAATATGTTGACGACTCCAAATATGTTGACGACTCCAAATATGTTGACGACTCCAAATATGTTGACGACTCCAAATATGTTGACGACTCCAAATATGTTGACGACTCCAAATATGTTGACGACTCCAAATAGGTTGATGACTCCAAATATGTTGATGACTCCAAATATGTTGATGACTCCAAATATGTTGATGACTCCAAATATGTTGATGACTCCAAATATGTTGATGACTCCAAATATGTTGATGACTCCAAATATGTTGATGACTCCAAATATGTTGACGACTCCAAATATGTTGACGACTCCAAATAGGTTGACGACTCCAAATAGGTTGACGACTCCAAATAGGTTGACGACTCCAAATATGTTGACGACTCCAAATATGTTGACGACTCCAAATATGTTGATGACTCCAAATATGTTGATGACTCCAAATATGTTGATGACTCCAAATAGGTTGATGACTCCAAATAGGTTGATGACTCCAAATAGGTTGATGACTCCAAATATGTTGATGACTCCAAATATGTTGATGACTCCAAATATGTTGATGACTCCAAATAGGTTGATGACTCCAAATAGGTTGATGACTCCAAATAGGTTGATGACTCCAAATATGTAGATGACTCCAAATATGTTGATGACTGCAAACACCTATGTTTAAGCTTGACGTTTTCTCTAAACCGTAGCCTGGGTGTGTCCGCCGCCATGATAATAATGTGGTGTTGTAGATAGCATTCTACAAGCACACTTGTGCACTTGTAAGCGTATGGGAGCACTTCCATTTCTCTAATGAAAAAGTTAAAACATCCTCTACAGGGGATGCTGTAGAGTCCTGCGTCCTGGCGTCCTGTAGATTCCTACGTCCTGGCGTCCTGTAGAGTCCTACGTCCTGGCGTCCTGTAGAGTCCTACGTCCTGGCGTCCTGTAGAGTCCTACGTCCTGGCGTCCTGTAGATTCCTACGTCCTGGCGTCCTGTAGAGTCCTACGTCCTGGCGTCCTGTAGAGTCCTACGTCCTGGCGTCCTGTAGAGTCCTACGTCCTGGCGTCCTGTAGAGTCCTACGTCCTGGCGTCCTGTAGAGTCCTACGTCCTGGCGTCCTGTAGAGTCCTACGTCCTGGCGTCCTGTAGATTCCTACGTCCTGGCGTCCTGTAGAGTCCTACGTCCTGGCGTCCTGTAGAGTCCTACGTCCTGGCGTCCTGTAGAGTCCTACGTCCTGGCGTCCTGTAGAGTCCTACGTCCTGGCGTCCTGTAGATTCCTACGTCCTGGCGTCCTGTAGAGTCCTACGTCCTGGCGTCCTGTAGAGTCCTACGTCCTGGCGTCCTGTAGAGTCCTACGTCCTGGCGTCCTGTAGAGTCCTACGTCCTGGCGTCCTGTAGATTCCTGCGTCCTGGCGTCCTGTAGAGTTCTGCGTCCTGGCGTCCTGTAGATTCCTGCGTCCTGGCGTCCTGTATGGGTGACGTGGAAAAAGAAACTTGTGTACGGTTAATCATAATAATATATGTCCTGAGTTATCCACATCTTGTCGGTATGACCGCACTATTTACTTCCTGTATGGGCGATGCCACGGATGGTTTTCATGGTAACTACAGCAATATTCAAGTTGGATTTGCGTAGTGTCGGGGTAACTTTGTTCAGTTCTGGTTCCTGGCGTCTGTGCGTTTCATGTCTGTCTACGTTGGCAGTGACAGGTCACGTGCCGAGGGAATTTGAGAGGTGGACAATGTAAGTTCTATGTAATCTTGATTATCTTTAAGTAGTCACTAAGTTGAGATGGGGGATTAAGAGGGGGTGGTGAGGGAGAGAGGGAGGGTGGGAAGAGGGACGGATGTATAATAACTACAACGAACACAGTTTAGGTTATATGGTTTAAACAGTTGTAGTCGTCTTGGTCACACTGTGATGATGTTGACCCAAGACATAACAGTCGACTCTACGCCATAATTGGACTCCAAATTGGCTTCTTTCCCAGGTAAAATTTTCCTGACTCCATTTTTTTTACAGTTGTAAGCTAAAATAGTTCAAAGAAAATTAAATATTCAAACTATTGAGAGAGAGAGAGAGAGAGAGAGAGAGAGAGAGAGAGAGAGAGCAAGAGCGCCTTTCAGCATTAATGTACCCCCTTGAAGGGAAGCCTTCAGCATTAATGTACCCCCTTGAAGGGAAGCCTTCAGCATTAATGTACCCCCTTGAAGGGAAGCCTTCAGCATGAAGTCATATCTGGATCCTGGCCCAGGGCCGGGCTGGGGAAGTAGGAAAACTCTCGAAACCCATCAAAGGCAGTCATATTTTATATCTATTTCCATGATATCTGAAGCAGTAATAGTATTGGTCGCTGCTTTAATAAAACTGGTTTCCGCCAGTTATCCTTCACTATGCCTATTATCACTATGCCTATTATCAACATTAGTTGATAATAGGCAACATTAGTTGGTATTTTTCCTATAATTGCTCTTTCAATTTCCGCTTAGAAATCAACAGTGGACCAGCTGCCCTGTTTTCGAGGTCTACGAACTCCTGTTGTGTGTGAGCTATCTCCCTCACTGTTTTCTCTATCTCACTGCCGTTCTTGTCCGTCTCGATGCGAGAAATAAATAAGAGATAGACGTCATCGGCGGTGGAATATCTGCAGGACATTTCCCCTTGGAAGGAGCACAATAGAGCCGCAAATGGGCCAATAAGAGAGGGTGGTGGCGCTGCCGTTTATGGAGACACGTGACTATAAACGCCACAACCGTTGACAGATCCACTCACCATGACAGCTGCTTCAGTAGCTTGATAAGGATTCCCATCACTTGTCGCCGTCGTCTGATCCCTTCTCCGCCTCATATAGGAGTTCCCATCTTTTGCCGCAGCTTCCTGATTCCCTTCCCCTCCTCATATAGGAGTTCCCATCACCTGTCGCAGCTGCCTGATCCCCTTCTCATATAGAAGTTCCCATCGCTTATCGCAGCTGCCCCATTCCCCTTCCCATTCCGTGGGTCATTGTCCTCGCTGCCTGGTCCTAGACGAGGCCTCCCAGTTTTAAGACTGATCGACCAGGCTCTTTGTTCTAGCCGCCCTCAGTCTAACGTATTTGCAACAACCCGCTTGAAGATAGCCAGGGATATGTTGGTAATTTCTTTTTTTTTGTATGAAGTGGATTACCAGTAGACCCTAGCTGTCTTCGAGAGGAAGCCGGTTAGGTTCCTAAAGTCGGTTCCAGATCAGCCGGGCAGTGGTTCGTACATTGAACTGCATGCGCTCAGTAGTAACAGCCTGGTTGATCAGGCCCTGATACACCGGGAGGTCTGGTCATGGACGGGGTCGCGGGGGCGATGACCCCAAAACACTCCAGGTAAGTAGAGAGGGCGGTGAAATGTGTTGATCCCTTTTGTACTCGAGTTGTCTTACAGCTTGTACCATGGATGTACTCGAGTTGTCTTACAGCTTGTACCATGGGTGTACTCGAGTTGTCTTACAGCTTGTACCATGGGTGTACTCGAGTTGTCTTACAGCTTGTACCATGGATGTACTCGAGTTGTCTTACAGCTTGTACCATGGATGTAGTCGAGTTGTCTTACAGCTTGTACCATGGGTGTACTCGAGTTGTCTTACAGCTTGTACCATGGATGTACTTGAGTTGTCTTACAGCTTGTACCATGGATGTACTCGAGTTGTCTTACAGCTTGTACCATGGATGTACTCGAGTTGTCTTACAGCTTGTACCATGGATGTACTCGAGTTGTCTTACAGCTTGTACTATGGATGTACTTGAGTTGTCTTACAGCTTGTACCATGGATGTACTTGAGTTGTCTTACAGATTGTACCATGGATGTACTCGAGTTGTCTTACAGCTATGGATGTCGCCGGTGTTCTGTAATTGTACCTATGGCGTCCCTGCTTTTCACTGAGCTCTTGGACAATGCCTCCCGTATCTTTCAACAGGTTGTCGTGGTAGTGTGCTAAACCCTCACATATCTTCAAGGTGTGCATGGAAAGTACCCGAAATTTCTTCTCTGTTGCAGAGAAAACTTGCTTTGAGGCAGTTCCAGTGGCCTAGATGTTTTATTGGCTCCATGCAGACGGTGAACCATCTTTGTACAGTTTCTGGTTCTTGATACATACGTGTATATCCTGTCTTGAGACGCAACATGACGGACTTGACAGCACAGTGACTTAGAGCACAATCATTGGCGTGACTTGTTAAGGATTTTCCTTACACAGATAACCCATAATTAGGAGAGAGAGGAGCTTATGACGACGTTTCGGTCCGACTTGAACCATTTACAAGTCACATTGAGACTTGTAATTGGTCCGACCGAAACGTCGTGGCAAGATCCTCTCTCCTATTTGCGTGTTATTTGTGTATTGTTCCAGTCACGGTATTGTGCCTTTTTTTTTTTCGTTATGTTTAGTTTAAACTAGTTTTTATACAGCCAGTGTAAATGGTGACTTTCAATATGCTAGTCTGCCAATGATCAGTGTTCATATTATTTTAACTGCAGTTGCAGCTTGTCAGTTTAGTTGAATCTTTTTGAGCTGGACCTAAACTGACGTGATCAACATCGTAAGTGTTACTGAATGCACGCAAAAGGAATAGTGCAGAGTGTAGTATAAGTTTCTAATGCAAGTTAAATATCAGCACTGAAGACCTGAAGGCAATCAGAGGCGGCATTCACAAGTTATCACATGGAAACTAGTATCTCAATTTCTTTAATTAATAGGGTAAATTGGCGCCTACCCAGACCAAAACTAATCTGGAACTTCCGCTACGATGCTCCAGTTTTCAAAGTTTAAATCCAATCAGCACATTCGCTGAGCATCGTACAGAGACAAAGAATACAACAATTTCCTTAAATACACCACTGTCTCAAAATACACCACTGTCCCGAAATGCACCACTGTCCCGAAATGCACCACTGTCCCGAAATGCACCACTGTCTCAAAATACACCAGTAGTTTAAGTTTGAAGCCTCTCAGAAGTAGCATTCTCAAGTTATTGGCTTTGAAGGTGTGAAGAGGATGAGTTGAGGTCATCTACACTGGTTCAACAAAGGCACTTAACAGAGGATGCAACCATTCAATAAAAGCTCCTAAAATGAGGTCTATATGTATAACAGGAAAAGAAGGGAAACGGATATTCAGATTTATATCAAGAAAACAAAGTAAACAAATTTCAGTTTTAGCGAAGTCCTCATAGCGGATATAGACATGAACATTAGGAACAACGTTGAATCACATATTACACATTATGTCAATGTATCAAAACCTCCTCATTAGACGACAGCCAAATTAGGAACAGAAAGTCTTCCAAATGAAAATAACATGTCATTGATGAAAAATTTCAGTATTAGGTATGGAAGATCTTAAGACTTGCAAAGTTCACAGAACACAGACAAAAGTTAGAATAAAATGTAAGCAACAGGTGAAAGACTTAATAATTGTCAGAGATCTGTCACTTGGAAAACACAAGGCGAATGCAGCAAATGCCAGGAAAATGACATGGTGAATTACAAGAACTTCAAAACAAGAGAAGCATCGCCACTGATGGTATTTTTCAAAACGCTTCTGCTCTTACGACTTGAATATTACTCCGTGCAAAAAGAGCCTTTCAAGGCAGGGAAAACAGTAGAGATGGAAAATGTACAGAAGTTGTATACTGCCCACAAAGATTCAATAAATCTTATATTATTGAGAGTTCCTCAAAGCTCATGAGGCACTTGATAATATATACGTGGGAGGTACTTGAAGGACTGCTTCCTAACAACTCATTGAGGTGAAATATGTAAAAAAAAAATGAAATAAACCCAGTGAAGAGTAGAGGAGGCTATTAGAAGACAGCGTCAACAACCGTGACCCAAGATACTACCAGGGGACATCTGACGTACCTGGACAGTTTTCCTTCTACAAATGCCAGTTCAGCAGCTGACAGGCCCACATAGCCAATGGCTGTGTGGGCCTGTCAGCTACTAGCAGGCACAACCTGACTGAACAGGTTGTGTATGCTAGCAGTCACAAAATCAGTTCAAAACTTCATTGGAAAAATATACCGGCACTGAACGTTTGAAGGCGCATTCTCCGGTTATCTCACATAATTCAGCAATTTCAAATTAACTTTTAGTAAACTGGCAAATTTGCAACTAGTCAGCCTTGACACCATAAGTGAGGCTCATAATTTTCCAAAGATGCATCAGTTGTTAAAGACCGAAGTCATTCAGAACAAGTAAACTCAAATGATTTGAGAAAAAAATACTCTACCATTTTAAAAGTGAAACTGGCCTTTACTCGCCCCGCTAACAACGCCAGCCTCTCCCAAGTAGGATATACCAAGTGTTGAAAACGCGAGTTTTAAATATATATTTTTTTTTTCAGTTTTCTTGGTTACATTCTTTTTCAAAATCTCTACAATCCTGTAAGAATTTTATTTTTTTAAGAACCTGGTTGGAGGTGCCAGACAAGGACAAGTCAGGGGCCAGGGGCCAGGGGCCCAGGGGCCCAGGTAAAATATTGCAAATCGTCACTTAGTCCAATAACAACTCAAAACTTCGTCTCAGTAAAACACAACAGTGTTGCAGATCTGAAACAGATTAGATAAGATATTCTTAAACTATCACATGGAAAATGTTTAAGTTTACCCAATTTCAATAACACTGACAAGTTTTCACCTAAACGCCTCAAAGTCAATCCAGAAATTGATCTAAGATGTACCAGCATTTAGGGTTTAATGCCGATCAGAAGTGGCTTTCTACAGCTGTTGCAAGAAAATCATTTTTTTTAATAAAACATAAATTCAAATTTCTACAACTTTGAAATCAACATAAACTTTCTTTTGAGCAAAGTTCACCACCGCTGAACGTTTGGAAACGATCAGCTGAGTCATTCTCCAGTTATTGTTCAGGTTACAAGTAAATACACTTAGTAAATTATCAAATTTGTGTGTACAGTCTAAACTTATTTTGTTCTGTCCTGTTCATAAGACACATTAGTCTCAAGATGAAAGCTATATAATTTTAAAATAAAATTGGTAAATTGGCACCTATGAATAAATCCGAACAATTCCAACCTTCCTGACAGTATGACCCACAAATGTTAGAATTCTGAGCTCATCAAATCATGCGTTTCCAGGTTATAAATGAAGAAATGTAAACTTGGGAGAAGAAAAAAAAATCTGTCAACCACGCACCCAGTCTGGGATAATTGAATACTTAAAAAAAAAAATCCTGACACCCCCAAAAAATTATTTCGGTGTCTCCATATAAGAAAACTTTTAGAGCGTTTTCCTATGTTTATAAACAGAAAAACCAAGTATGGGTAGGTAAGCGGTTACTGAGTTATTCATCACCTGAAGATTAGATTTTGCTGCCGAATTGGCTAATTTATTGTACACCCATTATTCATCCTGTGGAGGGTAGCGCAAGAGCGGATGCATACACAAAAGGCCTAGGAACTATTCCCCAATAGGATTTACAGGAGTACATCTGGATGTTTACAAAGTAAAGAACATCGCGTCAATGTTTTTCGTGGCCCAGACAATACCCCACAGTGCTCTCCAGCTCACATATAATTGATTCCCAGGAAGCAAGGTCTGCCTATTTTTGTAATGGAGTAAAATTTTAAGGAAAATTGGAATTAGAATCTGATCACTGGCGTAGCTTCCTTGTTTATGCTGCTGCGGCCGCTCTCACTGGAACGACGGAGGACCTGATCCCTTTGTGTGAAGTCGAGGAGGGTGTCGGGGGCGCCAGCGGTGTCCTAAACCCACGCCACAAACACTTTTACACGAGGATCGAAATTTATTAAGCCGTCTGCTTGGAGCTCGCAAATGGAAATTTTCAAGTATACGAGATCATAAATGTTGGAGTGGAAGACTGCCATGATGAGTTTTTATGATGTGTAATTTATGGAGGGTCGTGAAGAACTGTGAATAGTGGCGCTCGCTTACACGATTTATATGTTATTCAATCGCTTACAAAGATACATACCCGCGCCACTTTATTCTGAACTATAATAAAATTGATAATACGAATATGTCATAGTAAAATATATTGGGGCAATACATTTTATGATATGAATTTTCAAATAAGTTTAGGATGATCCTAATAATTTATATATGCAAGATAAATTTTCTTATTTTTTTTTAATTTGAATCTAATGAATTGATATATTCACATGAATTGCGAAGATGTACAAATTTACATTTTTTTCACTAAAACTAACATAGCACTTTAACCTAGCCTTGCTAAAATTTATATAATATAACTTAAGTTCCTAAACTACATATTGCTTGTTCAACACTAGTCAAGAATACTTGAACACTGAAGATGGTGTTTAAAATGAACACCATCAAGGCGGCCTTGATACTGGTATAGCGCTCTAGATCCGAGAAATTGGAGCAATTAATGTCAGATGATCCGTGATTTTAAAAAAAAGGACAATTAGGTAACGCTACGAATGACATAAATATGACCTGAGTGAATTATAGGCACTTTGACAACAAGAGAAATGGAGCCAATGTTGGCACCATTGCAGTCACTCGTGGTCTCTAACTTAGAATATTGTTGATGTTGACAGCTGTGGAGAGATGCCAGAGCTGGAACAAAAAGTTCACTGCTTCATAGAACTATTAAAATATATAAAATACTTACAGTGTACTTCTCTGGAGCGAAGAAGGAATATCTGACAATATATACCTGGTAGATACTTGATGGTCTGGTTGAAAAATCTACATACAACTATAACAACATACTGGATGGACAGGCAATCAACAGAAAAGGCTACATTTAATAATAAAAATAATAATAATCTTTATTTCTACAAGTACATGTACAATGTATACAGACCTTGTTATGCAGAGCATTTCAGGCAAATTAGGTCAATTTTGTACCCAGGAAAAATAATGTGAGGGACCTGGGAGTGGTAATGTCTGAGGATCTCACTCTCAAGGATCACAACAGTGCCATGATCACAACTGCAAAGAAAATGATAGGATGGATAATGAGAACGTTCAAAACAAGAGATGCCAAGCCAATGATGACCCTTTTCAAATCACTCGTTCTCTCTGGGCTGGAATACTGTTGTACATTAACATCTCCGTTCAAAGTAGGTGAAATTGCAGATCTAGAGAATGTACAGAGAACCTTTACTGCACATATAAGTTCCATCAAACACCTTAACTACTGGGAACGCTTGGAAGCACTTGACTTGTACTCTCTGGAACGCAGGCGAGAGAGATATATTAAATCTACACTTGGAAAATCCTAGAAGGACTGGTCCCGAATCTGCACACAGAAATCACTCCCTACGAAAGTAAAAGACTGGGCAGGCGATTCAAAATACCCCCAAAGAAAAGTAGGGGCGCCATTGGTACACTAAGAGAAAATACCATAAGTGTCTGGGGCCCAAGACTGTTCAACAGCCTCCCACAATGCATAAGGGAAATTACCAATAGGTCCCTGACTGCCTTCAAGAGGGAGCTGGACAGATACTTAAAGTCGGTGCCGGATCAGCCGGGCTGTGGTTCGTACTTTGGACTACGTGCGGCCAGCAGTAACAGCCTGGATGATCAGGCCCTGATCCACCGGGAGGCCTGGTCGTGGACCGGGCCGCGGGGGCGTTGACCCCCAGAATGCCCTCCAGGTAGACTCCAGCCAGGATGCGACCCACACAAGGCGACTAACACCCAGATACCTATTTTACTGATAGGTGAACAGGGACAGCAGGTGTCTAGGTGAACAGGGACAGCAGGTGTCTAGGTGAACAGAGACAGCAGGTGTCTAGGTGAACAGGGACAGCAGGTGTCTAGGTGAACAGGGACAGCAGGTGTCTAGGTGAACAGGGACAGCAGGTGTCTAGGTGAACAGGGACAGCAGGTGTCTAGGTGAACAGGGACAGCAGGTGTCTAGGGTGAACAGGGACAGCAGGTGTCTAGGGTGAACAGGGACAGCAGGTGTCTAGGTGAACAGGGACAGCAGGTGTCTAGGTGAACAGGGACAGCAGGTGTCTAAAAGGGTGAACAGGGACAGCAGGTGTCTAGGTGAACAGGGACAGCAGGTGTCTAGGTGAACAGGGACAGCAGGTGTCTAGGTGAACAGGGACAGCAGGTGTCTAGGTGAACAGTGACAGCAGGTGTCTAGGTGAACAGGGACAGCAGGTGTCTAGGTGAACAGGGACAGTAGGTGTCTTAAGGAAACACGACTTAATATTTCCACCCGTACCGGGTATCGAACCACGGACCTCAATGTGTGAGCTGAGTGTGCTAGCAATCGACCTACGGGACACCATGAGTGTGTAGAATACTCTTGTAACCGGTCAGAGGTATGACTCAATAGGTATAAACCCTTTCTGTGAATCAAACCACATCACCTTTCATTATCCAGGCGCTGTATCACCCCATGTGGGTTTATTGCTTCCCATTAATATATAATAAGTGTAAATAAGCTGAAAGGTATACACTTTGCTTTGTGTTAATTTAATGTCAAAGGAATATCTTAGCCTTATACTGGTATAATATTGTGCACTCTGGCGTTGGGTGTTGGTAAGTGTTCCTGACACTCTGGCGTTGGGTGTTGGTAAGTGTTGCTGACACTCTGGCCTGTGGTGTTGGTAAGTGTTGCTGACACCCTGGCCTGGGGTGTTGGTAAGTGTTGCTGACACTCTGACCTGGGGTGTTGGTAAGTGTTGCTGACACCCTGGCGTTGGGTGTTGGTAAGTGTTGCTGACACCCTGGCGTTGGGTGTTGGTAAGTGTTGCTGACACCCTGGCGTTGGGTGTTGGTAAGTGTTGCTGACACCCTGGCCTGGGGTGTTGGTAAGTGTTGCTGACACTCTGGCCTGGGGTGTTGGTAAGTGTTGCTGACACTCTGGCCTGGGGTGTTGGTAAGTGTTGCTGACACCCTGGCGTTGGGTGTTGGTAAGTGTTGCTGACACCCTGGCCTGTGGTGTTGGTAAGTGTTGCTGACACTCTGGCCTGGGGTGTTGGTAAGTGTTGCTGACACTCTGGCCTGGGGTGTTGGTAAGTGTTGCTGACACTCTGGCCTGGGGATGTTGGTAAGTGTTGCTGACACACTGGCCTGGGGTGTTGGCAAGCGTTGCTGACACTCTTAGAGATGAAAGGTGTCGGCTTGTGTCTGGCAATACTGCTACCGGAAATTAATTCGGATATTAGAGATGGTAATGCGGAGTGTGATGGGCAGATGTGATCTGGCAACTGTGATCACCAGAGAGAATATAATGTTAAGGTGTGTCTGGTACCTGTGTCTGATACCTGTGTCTGATACCTGTGTCTGATACCTGTGTCTGATACCAGTGTTGATGCTGTGATCACCAGAGTGAATATAATGTTCAGGTGTGTCTGGTACCTGTGTCTGACACCTGTGTCTGATACCAGTGTTGATGTTGTGATCACCAGAGAGAATATAATGTTAAGGTGTGGCTGGTACCTGTGTCTGGTACCTGTGTCTGGTACCCGTGTTGATGTCGTCTACCACAATCTAACATAATTTGTTAGTGATTTCCAGCTAATTTAATTAATGTCTTATGCTAAATTAATAACTTTCTCGGGATAAATTAATGTTCATTTTTGTGCAAAATTGTCATTTTAAGAAAGATTACTGGTTAGGTTAGGTTAGGTTAGGTAAGGTTTGTCAGGAAACAGGACAAATGTTTCCTGACGCAGGAGCTTTTGGTATCTGACCAAAAGCTCCAGCACCTTTGTACTAAATTAATAGCACCTTTGTACTGAATTAATAGCACATTTGTACTATAAAGTACTTTTGTACTAAATAGCACTTTGTACTAAATTAATAGCACATTTGTACTAAATTAATAGCACCATTGTATTAAATGTCTTCTATTAAATTAAATCAATTACTGCAGTAGCAGCAGGAGTCCAGCCTTTTTTGTTAGTCATTTGTGAAGTATTAACGACCATTGCCAGCTAAATTAGTGGTCGTGCTGTGCATAGCTAATTGTTTTTTCTGCATAATTAACTTAGCTGCGTCTCTCACGGTCCACTTTCTTTCCGGCCATTTTCTGCAAAATTATATAAATTTATGGCCAAATAAAAATTAGCTAATTGATTTTTCTGTCTCACACAGACGCTCACACACACTGTTGAAAACTCAGATAAGTCACAGGGATGTTAGGAAGTATTTATTCAGCCACAGAATAGTTAGGAAGTGGAACAATCTGGAGAGTGATCAAATGGAGGCAGGATACATACATAGCATTAAGAAGAGATACGACAAAGCTCATGGAACACGGGGAGAGTGCACATAGTAGCGACTAGCGAAGAGGCTGAGCTAGGAACTGTAACTATGCAACCACAAATAGGTGAATACTGTGAGTACTGTGCATCCAATGAGAGTAGCAGCGGTGTATATAAAAACAGTGATAAATAACTCAGTATATACACAGAATTGACCTGAATCTCTGTACCTGGAGTATACCTGGAGAGGGTTACGGGGGTTAACGCCCCCGCGGCTTGATCTATGACCAGGCCTCATCTATAGTGGGTTTTAAGTGATCTTTGAGTTTAAGTTAATATATCAATATACGATATATAGACGTCTCATGAAATATATGTTGTGATAAAACTAACTTGTATCCTCCAGTACATTACTCACACTTACGTTAATTAATGTGGATGATTCCTGCACTATCTATACAGTGCCAACCTAACCAGTTAATATTATTGAACATCGGTAAAGTGTTTGAAATTGGTGATGCTCAGTCTTATCTTCGGCCAGATATTGTAATATTAAATTTATATTCAACTTTTATAAGACAAGATTGCAGCCTCCAGCTAAAAGGTAATAATATATATATATATATATATATATATATATATATATATATATATATATATATATATATATATATATATGTCGTGCCGATTAGGTAAAACTGGTCAATTAGCAAGAACTCATCTAAAATTAAGTCCTTTCTAAAAATTCTCTTATACGTTTAAAGATATATTTTTTCATTTATGTTAATGTAAGAATTTATAATTTTGTACCAAGAGAAACTTTGAAAACCTACCTAACCTTATTACAACAAGCGCAATTTAATTTAGCCTAACCCAACTAAATATATTTTAGATACGTTAACATTAATTTAATAATAAACAAACACAATGAAATATATTTTTTCGTTATGTTCAGAATGATTTTGGCGAAATTATTGCATACACAAATTTTCACTTGTCTTATATGGCAAGGTGAGCGTTGCTATTTAAGCCAAAATCGCAAGTTTTACCTAATCGGCACGACATATTAAAATATTATATATATATATATATATATATATATATATATATATATATATATATATATATATATATATATATATATATATATACACACACCTCTTCTGATCGGCTTCAAACTTCCTGGGTTGGTGGGTCTTGCTCAGAGAAATGGTCGCATTGTTATCATGCTGTGTGTTTTAATTCGTCAGTTTTATTAAAACAAGCATGACACTGGTTTTCAAGCAGTAACTAGAATTCCTCTTCTGATCAGCTTCAAACCTTTAACCATGATCCGTCTTAATTACAAAGTTCCAAGAGCTTCGGCAAACTAGGCCTCCCGGTGTATAGCTGATCAACCAGGCTGTCGGTGCTAGCCTCGGTGGTAGCATATTCGATATGCTACCAATATTTTTATTTTTTTAAACTGCAAATCTGCTTTTGCGAAGCATTCGTAAGGGAGGGGGAAGTAAATTCAGAAAATGGTGTTGACTACAAATAAATAATACACAAGCAGAGAGACGGACAAAATTTACTCAGCAGTTCCTTCAAATGTATAATTATATACAAGTAAGTTGAGTGATACAACACTAGACACTATATACCAATAAATGCCTGACCTATTTTCTGAATTTAGAGCATGGAAAATTGCTTCATAATTATTTTAAATATAGAACATTAAGTAGTGCATAATGTGCACATGATATTAATGGAGGAGTATTGTTAATGGAGGAGTGTTATTAATGGTGTAGTATTGTCAATGTAGGAGTGTTATTAATGGAGTAGTATTGTTAATGGAGGAGTATTATTTATGGAGTATTATTATTAATGGAGTATTATTATCAAACTCGTAGTGCTGATGTGTTGTCATCAAAGGAAGCTTTGCCTTGATTTTATGATTAGTATATTATAACCATATATATTTAAAGGGGTGGACAGGTAGGCCAGCGGAAGACCTCGGTCAGATTACCAAAAGCTCTAGCTGCGGGTCCTATGACTAAGACCCGTGTCAAGAAACACTTGTCCTGTTTCCTGACAAACCTTACCTAACCTAACCTTGATTTTAAGTTAAGTTTTAATGGGTCAGTTTTAGTAAACAAACTATTTCCTGTGAAGTAACTTGGGAAGCTGACTTCTGATCAGAGATAAGCCACAGTGTGTGACTTACTGACTTATTCTAGACTGAATCTACATAATGTAATTTTGGTGTGCCCATAACTTTTGTGTCTTTAGTACCATTGTAAAAAAAATTAATGTTCCCAAAACCTAAATAAAATTAACTTAAATACTTAATCATTAAATACTGGTCAATCTTAGAGTAGTTTGGATTGATTTTTGAGCTGTGTAAGTCTCAATTTACCTTTTTTTGTGGAAAACAGGATATATACTCAGAGGTGTGTGTCTCTCAGTGTATATAAACATATACACGGAAGTGTATGTGTCTCAGTGTGTATATACACAGAGTTTAATGGCTATGATAGGGATCAAGTATTCTTGACTAGTAATAAACAGGTGACTTGTAGCCTTAATGTTTTCTGGTTTCTGGTTTGTCTTCCATTAATGTCTTATACAAGTACATGGCTGGAACCTAATAAGAAATTAGAATTTTCTCGCTGTCTAAACAGGTTTATGGTTATTTATCTGTCGTGCGTGTTCTAGATATGATCTTGAATCAGTCTTCCTGAGCTCTCAATCCTCCAGTCTGTAGCACTAGAATTTTTGTCCCCACGCAACTATAATAGGTTTTATATATTAGGTTCATTGATATTAGACACTTGACACTTTATATGTCAGTCTAAGGCGTGGTCGAACAACCCCAGATATGATCGTTGATTGCTAGACTCTACCATCATATAACAAACTGTTATGTAGCAACAGTGAATACGCAGTTATGTAGCAACAGTGAATACGCAGTTATGTAGCAACAGTGAATACGCAGTTATGTAGCAACAGTGAATACGGTCCTTGGAATTATTCCAGTAAAGCAGCAAGATTTGACGCCATGAATACTTCACTACAACCCATCTTAACTCTCATAAACATCTATCTGCATTTCTCACATGAGGTTTGCAGCAAATTTCTCGGTTACGTTATCTATTAATAAATAATCAGTAATAACACCAGGACGAAAAAAATATACAAGATAAAGGCAATGAAACGTTGTGAGGCGCGAACAAAAAACTGGGAGCCACTGAGCACCGTAGACATAACTGTCACATTCTCACTGTTTAAGGTGCCTTTATCAGTCACCAGTATGACTGTCTTCACGACAGTGAAATAATAAATGTAATTAATAGGACGGGCTACCTTGAGTATTGTGTAATATCTCCTGGCCTGACTGCCTCTCCATGATGCTCGTCACTCTGAGAAAACTGCTGAGTTAACTGTTAACAGGTAAATCACATGGAGTGTATCTTGCCTCTTGTAGGACATTTGGCATAAATATATATATTGTGTAATAGCAAAATGTGTTTCATGTCTATACACAAAATATTTCCTATGAATTTTATTAAGGAACTTTCATAATGATATGGAGTTCTTGGTTCCTAATGGTCAGCTCACGGGAGTTCTTGGTTCCCATTGGTCAGCTTTCTGGAGATCTTGGTTCCCATTGGCCAGCTTTCTGGAGATCTTGGTTCCCATTGGCCAGCTTTCTGGAGATCTTGTTCCCATTGGTTATCTTACTGTGTGACGTCAAAGTCATTCTTGTGCAGTGTTTGGCGTAGAGGCCATTCTTGTCTGCGAGTTAATAATGATCAGATTAATCGTTATTATATATTAAATTTATTTATAATTTATTAATAAAAATAGTAATCATAATATAATAATATCAATAATGTTAGAGCGGGAAGTAATGAACTGGTGATGAGAAAACTATAACTTCTGTCAACTTTGCAAGACTTGTCACTGCCAGAGAGACCGACTCATTTGGACGATTTTCTCCTCAGATCTTCTTTCTTCCAGTGAAAGATATTATGATGTTCCTTCCCTCAGGTGGATAAGGAACCTTCCTCCCGCCAGGCGTCCTTCAAGGCTTGCCAGTTATTATCCAAGGCCAGAACTTTGCTGGGCTTTCACAGCTTGAGACCTGAGAAGACTCTAGTCTGGAATGTCTCATATGGGACTCTTGTTCATACGGACCCCTTGTTCATACGGACTCCTTGTTCATACGGACTCCTTGTTCATACGGACCCCTTGTTCATACCGGCCCCTTTTTGTTCACCTAGGCCCAAGCTTGAAGTATAAAATGAGAACTTCTATTATTTATACTTCTTGGATTCATATCAAGAATAAATATGTCAAGATTAAAGCTGATCTCAAAAACAGTTTGCTTTCTTGATAACTTATCTTGCTTCAGGGAGGAGCGGCACTTAGTTGAGAACTTTACGTAGCTTTAAATATCGATTGGACAAGTACACGAGTGGGTGTGGAAGTGGGTACTGGAGTGGGTGTGGGTGGGGTGAGTTTGACCTGCGTAGCATGGGCCAGAATGTGTATCAGTGTATATCGAGTATGTTAATATAACACTAAGTGCAGTGTCTGTAATTTTGAGAAATTTCGTTTAGCAGAGTTGATACAAGCCCTGGTGGGCGAAACAATCCCTGGTGGGCGAAACAATCCCTGGTGGGCGAAACAATCCCTGGTGGGCGAAACAATTCCTGGTGGGCGAAACAATCCCTGTTGGGCGAAACAAGAAGACAGTTTTCCATGCTTTTAACATACACTTCAACTGGTTATCAATGATTGTATTCCTGAGCGGAGAGTAATAAAACACTTATCACTGTTAACTGGTGGCAAATAGTGAGTCACTTGAGTCACTCTCGTGTATCCTTTAGTAAACTAGAGAGACTCACAACCATAGTGAACCAGCATTGCAGAAGCTCATTCAGAACGCACCAACCCCCTGGAATAACACTTAGTTAATAATAGATCGCATCTGTCAACAAAGAAAAACACCTGTACAGTATATTGCTTAGATAACACACCTTCCATCACTTGATGGGAATAGGTTGAATTTTATTGCTACGTTTGTTGAGAATATATCACAAAACAACTATACATCTTAGTAAAAGGAATTGTGAGGTCTCAGAAATACTGCCTAAAGTACAATATTATTTGAAATATTTCATCAACAAAAATTTGAGTGATCCGAGACTGTTAACTGGACTCCAGAGTTACACCACTGTTTACATTATACTCAACACCATACTAGATCCCTGATATAGGAATAACTTCACTGCCACTGCAGCGGATGAGTCTTGTTAAACCTTTCATATTAATAATGAACTGAAACTCGAGAGAGAATACAGGAGTTGAAGACTTGAGAGAGTGTAGTTGTAGGAGCCTCAAGCGGCAACGAGTCTGAAGAGTCCCGATGATGCAACAAGCATTGAAAACTTTGTGACTTTGATTTTGATAAAGGTTTTGAAGAAATTGCAGCCATCATTCCCAACAACAGCAGATCACAAACATCTGCTTGGCTAGGACTAATTAAGCTGTGTTGTAATACGTCAGCTTTGCGAGGTGTTGCTAAACAGTGTATGTATGCACATTAATTAATGTGAATATAGAATTCAAGAAAAACTAGATTGAAAAAAAATCTTTAATTTAAAATTTTTACAGAAAAATGTTCCTGTGTTGTTTTAAGTGTTGCTGATAAACCTAAATATGACATGTGATGTGATACTGATGTGGCGTCTCTGTGGAGCCTCGGTGGAGCCTCGTTGTAATAATCAAAAGCTTCACGTAGCTGGTCACCACATAACATCCTCGTGGAAGATGCTTTTCCGCCACTACTAAACAACAAATACCATCAAGTGTGCATCTGAACGACAGTTTTGCTTCTTCAACACACATTTACTCAGCAAGCACGACGTAATATACACACAATTCTCACTCTAATATAAACATTATCAAGGCTTACATCACTTCAAGGTGATGTAATACATGCAGGTGTTAAAGGTATGTATACAAATGCTCCAGTTAGAAAGCCTCAAAGGAACTCATACATGGAGCCACAGTATAGGAGGAGAGTTGCTATACTGCGACGTCATTATGACAAAATTATGGAGGATTTGGAAAGAAAATAAAAAGCAGATGGGATCTATTATGGATTTTACAAAGGCATTTAATAAGTGGGACCATGGAGCAGACGAGCCTGGCCCAAGGCCGGGCCATGGGGGTAGAAAAACTCTCGGAATTCATCAAAGGTATATGGAGTGATAGTCTACCTGGAAGGCATTCCGGGGATCAACGCCCCCGCGGCCCGGTCTATGACGAGGCCTCCTGGTGGATCAGGGCTTGATCAACGAGGCTGTTACTTCTGGCCGCATGTAGTCCAACGTACGAACCACAGCCCGGGGCCTATTGGTAATTCCCCTTATGGCTGGTGGGAGGCTGTTGAAGAGTCTTGGGCCCCGGACACTTATTGTGTTTTCTCTTAGTAATAAGAGACCGTAATAAGGTCGACAGGTATTACAAAGAAATCGATATTTAATTTTTGAACAGACATACCAACAAGACTAAAAATAAAAGTTCGTTATGCCAAGGCACGATACTGGCACTATTACTGTTTCTCGTCCTCATAGTAGACAGATACTGGCACTATTACTGTTTCTCGTCCTCATAGTAGACAGACACTGGCACTATTACTGTTTCTCGTCCTCATAGTAGACAGATACTGGCACTATTACTGTTTCTCGTCCTCATAGTAGACAGATACTGGCACTATTACTGTTTCTCGTCCTCATAGTAGACAGATACTGGCACTATTACTGTTTCTCGTCCTCATAGTAGACAGATACTGGCACTATTACTGTCTCTCGTCCTCACAGTAGACAGATACTGACACTATTACTGTCTCTCGTCCTCACAGTAGACAGATACTGGCACTATTACTGTCTCTCGTCCTCACAGTAGACAGTTACTGACACTATTACTGTCTCTCGTCCTCACAGTAGACAGATACTGGCACTATTACTGTCTTTCGTCCTCACAGTAGACAGATACTGGGACGATTACTGTCTCTCGTCCTCACAGTAGACAGATACTGGCACTATTACTGTCTCTCGTCCTCACAGTAGACAGATACTGGCACTATTACTGTCTCTCGTCCTCACAGTAGACAGATACTGGCACTATTACTGTCTCTCGTCCTCACAGTAGACAGATACTGGCACTATTACTGTCTCGTCCTCACAGTAGACAGATACTGGCACTATTACTGTCTCTCGTCCTCACAGTAGACAGATACTGGCACTATTACTGTCTCTCGTCCTCACAGTAGACAGATACTGGCACTATTACTGTCTCTCGTCCTCACAGTAGACAGATACTGGCACTATTACTGTCTCTCATCCTCACAGTAGACAGATGAAAACTAATCACAGCTACATATCAACCTTCGCAGACGATATCAAAATTAGTACGAAAGTCGCCTCAGTACAGGACAAAAACATTACGAAGTCTTGTAGTGGACAAACGAAAATAACCTGATATTCAACACTAATTTCAACCTCTTAGGGGTGTGAAGATTATGCAATAACCGCAAAGAAGAGATACACAATGTAAAACCACAACGAGGGGAGTTGAATGATAGCTCTAGGCCTTCTGTGTTGCAATCATCACATCAGGAGCTTGCAATGTTGCAGAAAAAGGAGGAATTCCAAGCAAATACTTTCAGAGGAAGCGTGTTTGCTTGCATGCGAGCAACATATGTACTTGGAATTCCTCATTTTTTTCTGTAACATTGCAAGCTCCTGATGTGTTGATTGCAACATGAAAGGCCTACAGCTATCATTCAACTCCCCCCGTGGTGGTTTTTGCAGCATGTGAAGAGTGAGGAACTTAACCCCAGTACAATATAGAGACCGTCTCGTAGAAAGTAAGGAATTACATTTAGAGATTCAGATTAACATTTAGAGAACACAATAAGCATTAAATACTGTTGTCTCGCAGCTATTTTCAAGAGAGAGAGAGTGAGAGAGAGAAAAAGAGAAAGAAAGAAGGGGAAATGAACCGGGTTTATATACTGCCCGCATAGAATCAATGAAACTTGATTACCTCCCATATCCCAGACGCTGTATGACCCTTGTGGGTCTAGCGCTTTCCTCCTCGATATAACTGTATGACATATTTTTACTCAGTTACAAAACTAATTAAAACTTTTAATTAACATTATGTTTAAGCCGCCTTATGTTTGCTGGTTTAATTATTGGACTCAGGCGTGACGTTACCGTTGTGACGTTACCGTTGTGACTTTACACCGTTGTGACTTTACACCGTTGTGACTTTACACCGTTGTGACTTTACACCGTTGTGACTTTACACCGTTGTGACTCTGTGAGTTCACTTGCTGTTGTGACGTTAATGTGAGAGCTCACTTACTATGGTAAACGTAAGTAGACAGGTAGACAATGGGTCACAAGAAGCAGGTAGATGAATCACAGGAAACAAGTAAACACTATTTAGATGAATCAGAAAGCAGGTAATCACCAGGTAGATGAATCACAAAGCAGGTAAACACCAGGTAGATGAATCACAAAGCAGGTAAACACCAGGTAGATGAATCACAAAGCAGGTAAACACCAGGTAGATGAATCACAAAGCAGGTAAACACCAGGTAGATGAATCACAAAGCAGGTAAACACCAGGTAGATGAATGCATAAAAAGCAGATGAATAAAACATCACCAGGTGACGAATCACAAAGCAGGTAAACACCAGGTAGAGTAAAAATAGATGTTTCAAAAGATAAGGTTGACATATCCTGACACCGGGGTAATTTCAAGAGTAACCTTGAGTTTAAAAGTTTCAGAACCGAGGACAGGTGGCCACAGTAACCTAACTTGAGAGTCACTTTCCCTCCTGAAGCTGAAATCGGCAGCTTCAACGAAGATTCATTTTGCTCCTGAAGACAACTCTGCATTTTCGAGAGAGATTCATCTTTGGGATGGTGATTGATCTGGCTTTGAAGCGAATTTAAATCTGCTCCGAAATCGCTCCTGTCAAAGTGAAATGGATTTTGCCTAAACTGAAATGTGGTCTCCAAATATTTAAATTTGCAGGAGCGTTTGTCAGATTTTTCTGAGCGGCCTCGCTAACCAATTTCCATGGTGTTACTGGTGAGAATTAGCATCTTGTTTATAATGCTGCTGATTTGGAAAATACGTCGTTGTTGACGCGTGAGGTACAGTCACGTGAGTACAGAGGCATGGTCTCAGACCGGGCCGCGGAGGCGTTGACCCCCGAAACCCTCTCCAGGTATACCTGACACGAATCTTGGTCACGAGAAGACCTGTCACTGGCGCGCTGCTCAGTAGAAAATACTGACTATTTACGTTTTCTTTTCTTTTTATTTTTTGTAGCTTTGATGGAAACCGTCGCACACACTGTGGAAAATCTTAAATTGAAATTCAGTTTTCCTAAAGTTTCGTTAAGTTCATTCCTTGAAGCTTAGGCACTTTCAGGTGACGGTGATAGCCAGTTAAAAACATAAAGTCAAACTACCAGGCTTCATGCCCGGTTACCGCGGCACGAAAGTGTGGTACCACAGTGAGCAAGGGACCAAATGTTAAGAAATTTCCACGACTTCTTTCAATAACCCCACTAATTGTCGATGGTTCATTTTCAAGGTTTTCAAGGCATCTTTTCCTTATCTGTTCCGTGAATTCCTCAGCCGTTCCTCTGCCGTTCCTGACGTTAGTTTATATACAAGGATAATAATTATGTTCTTGTTCTCCACTTTAATACCTAGAACTTTTAATGTAACATTTTGTTTCAACTGCGAGCAGAAAAATGCCTTTCACATAAGCCTCAACCTCCCTGTGACCTATTCACATGTAAGTATTGTAATTTTGTACCCATATCTCAGTCTAAAACATCCTATGTATGTGTTTCTGTAAATGCTCCAAACATGGCATTTACTTCTGTGAGAAGCCCACTTGTATAGTTAACTTTGTTATTCCTGTTTGTTTTCAAGCCCTGAATGTTATCTAAAAAAGACAGGAAATTTTACCACTGGGAATGTTTAGGTTTTATTATTATCTCTGGTAGTGTACTGTGCTGGTGTACATATTCCCGGTCCCTCTAGCACGATCAATAATATAGGCTGTTGTATGTTTGTCTCTGATTTGTGAAGTACTGGTCTGCCGTGCTGAATTATTGTTTATGTATCTCATATTGTCCTTCCCTGTGTCTATGTATCTCCTGTTGCTCCTCCTTATATTTCTTCCCATCAATTTTTGTTTGTTTTCGGCCTCTTGGTTCGTATTTTTATACCGTAGTGTCCTGGTGTAGTGGAGACTGGGGCAGCTCAGGTCATAACATTTTCTGGTCACTAGTGATAAATGACATCTCTGGCTGACAGTACTTACAGTGTCCTTGACAGACGTTTGTCTCATTTGATTCTCTCGACCCTGTACTCACTCACTCCTTCCCATTTTCAAAATCTTTCATTTACTGAAGTTGATTATTAATAAATACTTGTCATAATTATCTGTTGCTTCTCCAGATCAGTTTGTCCTCTCCTGGTTTCACTTCCACTGGACCAGGAATACATCCGTCTCCTCCGGCATCTTCTTGTACACAGGAAACAGTATATGTCCCGCTTACAACACTTACCCATTTAGACAGTCCGAAAGAATATACAGTCCGCCCATCCCTCTCTTACTTCACATGTCTAGTCAAAGAACTCAGTAGGTTTATGAAAGAGGGTTTACTAAAACCTTGCGTCTTTCCAGGTGGTCCACTACCCATCTGACTATTCCCTCCATAGCCTTACATAGTAGTTAAGTCAGTGATGTTGGCTTGTAGTTTAATACTACATATGTGCCCCATTTCTTTAATCCTGGGACTATCCTTGCTCCCTACGACACCGTTGTCCTGTATCATTTGATATGATGATTTTAGCTAGTATACACAGTGCTTCTCCCTCTTTCTGGAAACACTGAGAAATGATACTTGTTCTTTTGTTTACCTTTTCTGTTGTGCATTGTGCCTAGTACTCGTTGGTGTACTCTGATGTGTGTGTAAATAAATTACTGGAGATGTATTTGTGGGGGAAGGAAGGAAGGCTGGGAGGGTTGATAGGGGGGCATATAGGTAACCAATGCACCAGTAACGCAGGCAAATTACTGTCACAAAATCAATGGTGTGCACATCAGCACCGGGGGGTAACTTGTGCCTAATACAAAGCTCCGTTATTGGGAATCGCTCTGGCCTCCTCATTTACATATTATTGATGTTTACACGTAATATTGCAAACTGCACACCCTGCAAATTTATTCTTTATATTTAAATTGTTTCTACTGCTAAGGCGAAGCTAAAAGAATACATTCTCTCTCTCTCTCTCTCTCTCTCTCTCTCTCTCTCTCTCTCTCTCTCTCTCTCTCTCTCTCTCTCTCTCTCTCTCTCTCTCTCTCTCTCTCTCTCTCTCTCTCTCTCTCTCTCTCTCTCTCTCTCTCTCTCTCTCTCTCTCTCTCTCTCTCTCTCTCTCTCTCTCTCTCTCTCTCTCTCTCTCTCTCTCTCTCTCTCTCTCTCTCTCTCTCTCTCTCTCTCTCTCTCTCTCTCTCTCTCTCTCTCTCTCTCTCTCTCTCTCTCTCTCTCTCTCTCTCTCTCTCTCTCTCTCTCTCTCTCTCTCTCTCTCTCTCTCTCTCTCTCTCTCTCTCTCTCTCTCTCTCTCTCTCTCTCTCTCTCTCTCTCTCTCTCTCTCTCTCTCTCTCTCTCTCTCTCTCTCTCTCTCTCTCTCTCTCTCTCTCTCTCTCTCTCTCTCTCTCTCTCTCTCTCTCTCTCTCTCTCTCTCTCTCTCTCTCTCTCTCTCTCTCTCTCTCTCTCCTCTCTCCTCTTCTCTCTCTCTCCTCTCTCTCTCTCTCTCTCTCTCTCTCTCTCTCTCTCTCCTCTCTCTCTCTCTCTCTCTCTCTCTTCTCTCTCTCTCTCTCTCTCTCTCTCTCTCTCTCTCTCTCTCTCTCTCTCTCTCTCTCTCTCTCTCTCTCTCTCTGATGAAGTACTGTGCTGTCCTACATCTCAACGCTCTATAATCTACATTTATCTTGATAGCGTACAGTTTCGTGACATTCCAACGCTGACCAGCATTTGTCTTAATGAAGCGTTAAACCCGTGCGAGACGTTAGCTGAAGCATTGGTGGGAACTAACAGTCTGACCTCCAGTCTTGCTACAGACATGCTGACCACTTGAACAGATGAACGTACACGCGCGTACACACTATTATTAACACACACAGCGGTCAGTGATGGGATACACACACACACGCACCAACAACAACAACAACAAGCAAAAAAAAAAAAAAAGCTCACAGATCAGCACAGACATAACCTATAAATATATTTGACGAATTTTAATATCTACTTCTAGCTTACAATTATTATATCGTGTCTTTTAGCCACTTGCAGTGTGTGTTTACGAAGCAACGATCGTTGTAGCAAGAGTGTTTACCTTTTATCTTACCTGCTGAAATAACCTCTGAATGCAACATTAATATGGCAATATGGCAAGCGAAACTTTGTGTATTCAATAATTTCGCAAAAATTATTCCGAACATAACGAAAAATATATATTTCATTGTGTTTGTTTATTATTAAATTAATGTAAACTTATCTAAATATCACACACACAACCCGCACATATAAAAGAGAGGAGCTTACGACGACGTTTCGGTCCGACTTGGACCATTTTTATATGTGCGGGTTGTGTGTGTATTGTTCCAGTCACGGTATTGTGCCTTTTTTGTTATCTAAAATATATTTAGTTGGATTAGTCTAAATTAAATTGAGCTTGTTATAATAAGGTTAGGTAAGTTTTCTAAGGTTCTTTTGGTACAAAATTATTAATTTTTACAATAATGTAAATGAACAAAAATATATATGTTAAAACGTATAAGAGAAAATTTTAGAAAGGACTTAATTTTAAATGAGTTCTTGCTAATTGACCAGTTTTACCTATTCGTCATATATATATGTATGAGGAAACTCTGGTGAATACTATAATAGTAGATATAGTTTAAGAGGCAGGGTGAGTTATCACAAACTCAGCATTATAAAGTGAACAGTGGAGGGAACATTGTTATGTTAGGGATAATAGCAGGAGAGTGTAACACAGTACGCCAGTATCAACTAAGTTCTGACACCAAGCAATAACAACACGAAATGAATGAAGACTAAACCTTCAATCACTCACAGGCTTCAGGCTGGTCTTCGTTGTGACTGGTCCTCAGGCTGGGCAGCTACACCAGCACGTATAAGCTATATGAGACACGGGTCATATAAAGTTCCAAGCGGTGGCAACAGCGCCATGTTTGGTGTTTACTTCCCTCTGATTCTCCGTTTCGCACCGACAATAGTATTTGCTCGCGCGGAAATGGAGTTTGATGCCTTTTCGTGAGCGACCCTTTCATATATTCTTTGTTATTTGTCGCACGAATTCATGTTCTTTTCAATTTTTTTTCAGGATATACATACGAAAACCATTCTTTTTTTTCAGCTAAACGGACTTTTAAACAGCCCGTTTATTGGAAGTTTGGTCAATCTGGCTCTCAAAGGCTCGCATGTTTTCAAAGTGCACGACATTCCAAACTGTCAACAAACTCAGAGGGAATTTTACCTCGAGTATAATACTGGAAGTCGAAGAGTGATGACCACAATGACCTTTCGTAAATTTAAGGACCCCCGTGCGAGCCCAGTCATTGGTTGAACAAACACCAGGCTTCAAGGGCCAGTGGGGAGGGCCGGGCTCAAGGGCTGGTAAGGGCTCTAAAAGGAACAATAATTTAGAATACCAAGCGTCCCACCCCATCCTCTATCCTCCTGACCCATCCATAACCATCACATATTAGCCACGCGGCCTCATTGTGCTACAACCACAAGTGTTCACAGTGCTTCACTAAAGCTCTCCCCGGCCCTTGCTGAGCTCTCCCCGGCCCTTGCTGAGCTCTCCCCAGCCCTTGCTGAGCTCTCCCCGGCCCTTGCTGAGCTATTCCCAGCCCTTGTTTACCACCATAGCTACTGTATCCATGATTCATACACCGATTGTGGGTGTTAATGGTTGAAAGCAGGTTTATGGTTGTTGTAGTGGTGGTTGTTGTAGTGGTGGTTGTTGTAGTGGTGGTTGTTGTAGTGGTGGTTGTTGTAGTGGTGGTTGTTGTAGTGAAGCTGACTGTGGGTGTTGCTGTGATTCAGGTTGATGTGGGGTTCACGTGGGCATGGAGCTATAAATCAGTAATGTGTTAACGGTGTCCAGGGTCATCGCCCCCGCGGACCGGTCTCACACCTGCCGCCACCGTCTGAAGTATTACAGGACTAAGGACTATTAAGTATTACACGACTAAGGACTATTAGAGATAAGTGTCTACTAAATATTAGTAACTGTGTGACAGTCTTGCCTGTCATTCAACATGTTCAAGAGACAGAAATAAACAGCAGCAATCCTACCACTGCACAACCCTCGGGTATTATGTCCCTGAATGGTTACTGTCAACCATCCTTCTAGTTTGGACATAACGGAAGTATATCCTGCTGGTCAAATTAATCTCAACATGCTGTGGGAAATAAATAAAAACGTGAATTCCTTGACCTCATAATCTCTCTTTAAGTAAATTGTTCTCTCTCGTCTGAGATTATGATGGTGGCCCGTGTCCTGGTAGGCAACACTCGCTTCACACGCTGAGTGTCCGTGGTCCGATCCCCGGCAAGGGTGGAAACATTGGACGTGTTTCTTTACACCTGTTGTCCCGTTCACCTAGCAAGCAAGTAGGTACCCGAGTGTTAGTCGACTGGTGTGGGTCGCATCCTGGGGGACAAGATTGAGGACCCCAGTGGAAACAAAACACAGACCCTCGATGACGCACTGCCTTTCTTGTGTTATCCTGAGTCACTAACCATCCGAGTAAATCTTAACATTCCCTTTTGATACAGGAAACTGCGAACCTGGCGGCTGTACAGAGAACCTTCACTGACCGCATAAATTCACTAAAATACTTATATTACAGGGAACCTTTGGAAAGTAGGCAAGAAAATACATCATAGATTAGACCTGGAAAACTCTAGAGGGATTAGTCCCAAATATGCACAGACAAGTACAGCGTTACAGAGATACAAAAACCTCCAGAAAAACAGAGGTGTAAAGTACAAAGGGACCAAAATCAAACAGCCTCACTTCATACATGAAGGGGATTACCAATAGACTCTTGGCTGTCTTCAAGATGAAACTTTATAAGCTACTCAAGTCGGTTCCTGATCATCCGGGCTGTTGTGCATATTTTAGACTGCGTATGGCTAGCAGTAACAGAATAGTTAATCAGGCCATGATCTGTTGGGAATCCTGATGGGAAATCGGACTCCAGAATTGTTGACCCCTGAAACAGCATTACGGTAGACCTCAGGTAATATATGTTAGCCCTGGTTGTGCTCCTCTCAGACCCCGGAACTATAACAATCAGTTGATTATCTCCCACACAGTAACTATAACAATTAAGTTATCGTCTCCCACAGTATAAATATAACAATCAACTTATCATCTCCCACAGTGAAATAACAATCAACTGATGGTGTCCCACAGTGGAACTATAGCAATAAACTGATGGTGTCCCACAGTGGAACTATAACAATCAACTATTGGTCTCCCACAGTGGAACTATAACAATCAACTTAGGGTCTCCCACAGTAAAACATAATCAGCTGGTCTCCCACATTAGAACTATAATAATCAGCTGGTCTCCCACAGCAGAACTATAATAATCAGCTGGTCTCCCACAGCAGAACTATAATAATCAGCTGGTCTCCCACAGTAGAACTATAATAATCAGCTGGTCTCCCACAGCAGAACTATAATAATCAGCTGGTCTCCCACAGTAGAGCTATAATCAGCTGGTCTCCCACAATAGAACTATAATAATCAGCTGGTCTCCCACAGCAGAACTATAATAATCAGCTGGTTTCCCACAGCAGAACTATAATAATCAGCTGGTTTCCCACAGCAGAACTATAATAATCAGCTGGTCTCCCACAGCAGAACTATAATAATCAGCTGGTCTCCCACAGCAGAACTATAATAATCAGCTGGTCTCCAACAGTAGAACTATAATAATCAGCTGGTCTCCCACAGCAGAACTATAATAATCAGCTGGTCCTCTACAGTAGAACTATAATAATCAGCTGGTCTCCCACAGCAGAACTATAATAATCAGCTGGTCTCCCACAGTAGAACTATAATAATCAGCTGGTCTCCCACAGCAGAACTATAATAATCAGCTGGTCTCCCACAGCAGAACTATAATAATCAGCTGGTCTCCCACAGTAGAACTAATAATCAGCTGGTCTCCCACAGTAGAACTATAATAATCAGCTGGTCTCCCACAGTAGAACTATAATAATCAGCTGGTCTCCCACAGCAGAACTATAATAATCAGCTGGTCTCCCACAGTAGAACTATAATAATCAGCTGGTCTCCCACAGCAGAACTATAATAATCAGCTGGTCTCCCACATCAGAACTATAATAATCAGCTGGTCTCCCAGAGTGTAGCTATAATCAGCTGGTCTCCCACAGTAGAACTATAATAATCAGCTGGTCTCCCACAGTAGAACTAATAATCAGCTGGTCTCCCACAGCAGAACTATAATAATCAGCTGGTCTCCCACAGCAGAACTATAATAATCAGCTGGTCTCCCAGAGTGTAGCTATAATCAGCTGGTCTCCCACAGTAGAACTATAATAATCAGCTGGTCTCCCACAGCAGAACTATAATAATCAGCTGGTCTCCCACAGTAGAACTAATAATCAGCTGGTCTCCCACAGCAGAACTATAATAATCAGCTGGTCTCCCACAGCAGAACTATAATAATCAGCTGGTCTCCCAGAGTGTAGCTATAATCAGCTGGTCTCCCAGAGTGTAGCTATAATCAGCTGGTCTCCCAGAGTGTAGCTATAATCAGCTGGTCTCCCAGAGTGTAGCTATAATCAGCTGGTCTCCCAGAGTGTAGTAGCTATAATCAGCTGGTCTCCCAGAGTGTAGCTATAATCAGCTGGTCTCCCAGAGGATGTCAGCTATAATCAGCTGGTCTCCCAGAGTGTAGCTATAATCAGCTGGTCTCCCAGAGTGTAGCTATAATCAGCTGGTCTCCCAGAGTGTAGCTATAATCAGCTGGTCTCCCAGAGTGTAGCTATAATCAGCTGGTCTCCCAGAGTGTAGCTATAATCAGCTGGTCTCCCAGAGTGTAGCTATAATCAGCTGGTCTCCCAGAGTGTAGCTATAATCAGCTGGTCTCCCAGAGTGTAGCTATAATCAGCTGGTCTCCCAGAGTGTAGCTATAATCAGCTGGTCTCCCAGAGTGTAGCTATAATCAGCTGGTCTCCCAGAGTGTAGCTATAATCAGCTGGTCTCCCAGAGTGTAGCTATAATCAGCTGGTCTCCCAGAGTGTAGCTATAATCAGCTGGTCTCCCAGAGTGTAGCTATAATCAGCTGGTCTCCCAGAGTGTAGCTATAATCAGCTGGTCTCCCAGAGTGTAGCTATAATCAGCTGGTCTCCCAGAGTGTAGCTATAATCAGCTGGTCTCCCAGAGTGTAGCTATAATCAGCTGGTCTCCCAGAGTGTAGCTATAATCAGCTGGTCTCCCAGAGTGTAGCTATAATCAGCTGGTCTCCCAGAGTGTAGCTATAATCAGCTGGTCTCCCAGAGTGTAGCTATAATCAGCTGGTCTCCCAGAGTGTAGCTATAATCAGCTGGTCTCCCAGAGTGTAGCTAGCAAGGTAACAACTGTGTGGTGGTAATGAGTGGGTGTTAAAGTCAGTCATGAAGATAATCCTCTTAATGGCTCCACACACCCCTGGGATAAGCCACTTTAATTCCGCAATACCAGAAGGCGGGAGCGTAATTATCCAAGGATAATTTTGAGGATAATATATTACCCTCATTATTGAGGGTGACACGGCTGCCTCAGCGAGGCCCCGTAGATTACGGCACTGACTTCATGTAGGCTGCCTTCGTGCTCTTGAAGTTCTCTTGATCCAAGGAAGTAGATCTTTTTTTTAATAAGGTTATACCTGATTACCTCCCATTACTGTGGCGCTTCGTGATCCCTCTCTTAATACTTCTCTAATAATAATAATAATAATAATAATAATGATGAAATTTTATCATTCAAATTATAAGATTTTGTTTAATTTTCGGCTAAAAATCCTTTTGAGTAAAGATGCCTAGTGAATTTTTTTTTCAAACGATATTTTTAAAAACTTGTAAAATATTGAAATTTATTAAAAACTGATGTAAAACGTGATTTTATTGTTTGTTTTCGCGGGTTTACCGTCATCAAGTGTGTCTTAGAGGAGACTGTGAAGCACTGCAGCACCTGTGTCACACACTATCCTGGAGGTGTGGCACCTGTGTCACACACTATCCTGGAAGTGTGGCACCTGTGTCACACACTATCCTGGAGGTGTGGCACCTGTGTCATACACTATCCTGGAGGTGTGGCACCTGTGTCACACACTATCCTGGAGGTGTGGCACCTGTGTCACACACTATCCTGGAGGTGTGGCACCTGTGTCACACACTATCCTGGAGGTGTGGCACCTGTGTCACACACTATCCTGGAGGTGTGGCACCTGTGTCACACGCTATCCTGGAGGTGTGGCACCTGTGTCACACACTATCCTGGAGGTGTGGCACCTGTGTCACACGCTATCCTGGAGGTGTGGCACCTGTGTCACACACTATCCTGGAGGTGTGGCACCTGTGTCACACACTATCCTGGAGGTGTGGCACCTGTGTCACACACTATCCTGGAGGTGTGGCACCTGTGTCACACAGTATCCTGGAGGTGTGGCACCTGTGTCACACACTATCCTGGAGGTGTGGCACCTGTGTCACACACTATCCTGGAGGATGATGCTGGCCAGCAGGACTTGAGGGTATATATTTATGTTGGGTGTCCTTGACTCACTTCCTACAGCATGATTCAGCTCATGCTACGTGGATCAAGGTCTTTCCTGAAGGGCGGAAGAATGATGGTGGGGGTTGGTTCTGATGAGTACTCGTATTGAAGCAGAAAGTTTTTTTTTTTTCACTGACTGTTTTATGATGTAAATGCCAGTCCTGGGACGATATGTTGACATGGTTTCACTACAGTCTTTCTCACCATTCGTTTTGAAGCTGATACAGACAGTAATGAAGAAGAATACAAGAGCTTTAATTAACGTTACGTTTCACTCTTATGTAGAGAAATGTTACGTCGGTCGCGCATGGCAACGTTTCACTCTATGCGGAGCGTTATGGAGTCAATGTTTCGAGTGCAGTTACTAGGTGTTGTGTGTTTACACTAGAGGTGTCCACACTGGCGCGGTGCCGCCTGCCTCTTGTAGTAAGTCCTATTGATAACATGCAGAGTACTTCCATAACTTTACCACAGTACAAGACACCGCTCGTTCGAGTATGTTTATGTGGTCCAGGTCCAGCAGTGGTTACTCCGGCAGGACCACTGTGGTCCAGGTCCAGCAGTGGTTACCCTGCAGGACCACTGTGGTCCAGGTCCAGCAGTGGTTACCCTGCAGGACCACTGTGGTCCAGGTCCAGCAGTGGTTACCCTGCAGGACCACTGTGGTCCAGGTCCAGCAGTGGTTACCCTGCAGGACCACTGTGGTCCAGGTCCAGCAGTGGTTACCCTGCAGGACCACTGTGGTCCAGGTCCAGCAGTGGTTACCCTGCAGGACCACTGTGGTCCAGGTCCAGCAGTGGTTACCCTGCAGGACCACTGTGGTCCAGGTCCAGACGTTGGAAATTTTTCCTCCAGACTTCAGCATCACGTTGCTGCCAGATGTATTTTATCCTGTTTTGTAACTAATAAATTTTCTTATTATGTTCGTTATGTGAATTGTTTTCACTTGGGGAAAGCCTAGTGTTGAATTATGTTTATTACGTAGTGTTGAATTGTGTTTATTACGTCTACCTACCTGCAGTCTACCTGGAGGGCATTCCGGGGATCAACGTCCCCGCGGCCCGGTCTATGACCAGGCCTCCCGGTGGATCAGGGCCTGATTAACCAGGCTGTTACTGCTGGCCGCCCGTAGTCCAACGTACGAACCACAGCCCGGCTGATCCGGCACTGACTTTAGGTATCTGTCCAGCTCCCTCTTGAAGACAGCCAGGGGTCTACTGGTAATGCCCCTTATGGCTGGCGGGAGGCTGTTGAACAGTCTTGGGCCGCGGACACTTAGTGTTTTCTCTTATTGTATTAATGGCGCCCCTACTATTCATTGGGAGTATGTTGCATCGCCTGCCAAGTCTTTTGCTTTCATAGGGAGTGATTTCTATGTGCAGATTCGGGACCAGTCCATCTAGGATTTTCCAGGTGTAGATTATGATATATCTCTCTCTCGCCTGCGCTCCAGTGAGTACAAGTCAAGTGCTTCCAAGTGTTCCCAGTAGTTAAGGTGTTTGATGGAACTTATACGTGCAGTAAAGGTTCTCTGTACATTCTCTAGGTCTGCAATTTCACCTGCCTTGAATGGGGATATTAATGTACAGCAGCATTCTAGCCTAGAAAGAACAAGTGATTTAAAAAGGATCATCATTGGCTTGGCATCTCTTGTCTTGAATGTTCTCATTATCCATCCTATCAGTTTCCTCGCAGATGTGATAGTGGCATTGTTGTGGTCCTTGAAGGTGAGGTCTTCGGACATTACCACACCTAGGTCCTTCACATTACTTTTCCGCTCCATTGTGTGATTTGAGTTTGTAGTATACTCAGTCCTAGCTATTATTTCCTCCAGTTTTCCATAACGGAGTAGTTGTAATTTGTCTTCATTGAACATCATATTGTTCTCTGTTGCCCATTGGAAAACTTGGTTTATATCTTCTTGGAGATTTGCCGTGTCGTCAATGGATGACAGTCTCATGCAGATCCTAGTATCATCTGCAAAGGATGATACAGTGCTATGGTTTACATCTCTGTCTATGTCTGATATGAGAATGAGGAACAGGATAGGTGCGAGTACTGTGCCTTGTGGGACAGAGCTCTTCACTATGGCAGCATCCGATTTAACTCTGTTTACCACTACTCTTTGTGTTCGATTGGTTAGAAAGTTGAAGATCCATCTGCCTACTTTTCCAGTTATCCCTTTAACACGCATTTTGTGTGCTATTACACCATGATCGCAATTGTCAAAGGCTTTTGCAAAATCTGTGTAGTATACTACATCTGCATTCTGTTAGTTTTCCAGTGCATCTAAGACCATATCATAGTGGTCTAGCAGTTGCGAGAGGCAGGAGCGACCTGCTCTGAAACCATGTTGCCCTGGGTTGTGCAATTTTTTGAGTCCAGGTGGTTTTTTTTATCCTGCTTCTTAGAATTCTTTCGAAGATTTTTATGATATGGGACGTTAAAGCTTTTGGTCTATAGTTCTTAGCTGCTGCTTTGCTGTCCCCTTTATGGAGTGGGGTTATATCCGTTGTTTTTAGTGACTGTAGAATCTCGCCTGTGTCTAAGCTCCTTCTGCATAGCATACTTAGGGCCTGTGAGAGGGGTTTCTTGCAGTTCTTAATGAACACAGAGTTCCACGTAGTGATGAATTATGTTTATTTATTACGAGGTGTTGACTTATATTTTAATACACAAATAACCCGCACATTGTTCCACTCACGGTATGTGCCTTTTTTTCTTTTCTATATTTTAAGAATATCAGAACATAAGGAAGGAGAAACACTGCAGCAGGCCTATTGGCCCATACTAGGCACGTTATTCTCAACCCCAAACCCACTAATAAAAATATTTATTCATCGCATTTTGAATGTTACAGCAGTGTTGTGTAAACACTGATCACCATTCACTGTGTCCCCTTTAAGTCTCTTCTTCCTTCCCAGTTTTCTAATTCTAACATTTAGAGTTGTTTTATAATTAACAGCATTTCTTCGAGATATTTAACTAATTTTTGTCAACCAATTGTCCTGTAGCTCGATTGGTAGCGCACTCAGTTCACACACTGAGGTCTGGGGTCGTTCGCCAGTACGGGTGGAAGCATTAGAACGTGTTTCCTTAAGATACCTTCTGTCCCTGTTAACCTATCAATAAAATAGTTGCCTGGCTGTTAGTCGACTGGTGTGGGTCGCATCCTGGGGACAAAATTTATCTAATTTGCCCGAAATGCTCTGCATAACAAGGGTCTTTCTATGCAGTGTCTTTGATGTCAGCTAGATCTGTATGCGTTGTACTTGTATAATTATATTATATATATTAAAAACCCTACTGACTACCATATCCGTCACTTGCCCGTCCGCCATTATCTTGCGTGACGGAACCCTCGCGTCCCCCACTCGCGGATACGTTAGCCAGGAGAGTCGTCACGGTGTGTCAAGTCTGCTGCTGCCGCTGCAACTTATCGACACCGCCTTTCCTTGTTGGCGATTTTTCATGGTTGTTGGTGGGACGAGGGCGAGAGAGGGTGAAGAGTGGTATGGGAGGAGTGGGTGGGAGGGAGTATAAGGGGAGAGGGAGGGGGTGGATGAGATGAAAGGGGGTGGAGGTTGGGATGGGAGAGAGTGGGATGTTAGAGATATACAAACACCGGCCGCCTTTGTGCTGTGGCGTTGGGGTAGTTATGGTATTGTGATGTGATTATTGTGGTGGTATGATGTGATGTTCTCGTGGAGCTATGGTGTTGTTTCCGTGGTGTTATGATGAGGTTTTTGTGGTGTTATGTAGTTTTTGTGTAATGTGGTTCTTGTGATGTTATGATGTGGTTCTTGTGATGTTCTTGTGGAGTTATGATGTGGTTCTTGTGATGTTCTTGTGGTTATGATGTGGTTCTTGTGGAGTTATAATGTAGTTCTTGTGATGTTCTTGTGGAGTTGTGATGTGGTTCTTGTGATGTTCTTGTGGAGTTATGATGTGGTACTTGCGATGTTCTTATGATGTTATGATGTGGTTCTTGTGGAGTTATGATGTGGTTCTTGTGATGTTCTTGTGGAGTTATGATGTGTTCTTGTCACAGTACCTCGAGGATAACCTCTAGTGAGAACTGAGGCGGGCAACTACCTCGAGGACAACCTCTGGTGAGGTCTTGAGGTCTCTCCTGAAACTGGTCATTGTGGCTCCTCCTGTCACTGGTCTTTATGGCTCCCCCTGTCACTGATCATTGTGGCTCCCCCTGTAACTGGTCATTGTGGCTCCTCCTGTAACTGGTCATCGTGGCTCCCCCTGTAACTGGTCATTGTGGCTCCCCCTGTAACTGGTCATTGTGGCTCCCCCTGCCACTGGTCATTGTGGCTCCCCCTGCCACTGGTCATTGTGGCTCCCCCTGCCACTGGTCATTGTGGCTCCCCCTGCCACTGGTCATTGTGGCTCCCCTGCCACTGGTCATTGTGGCTCTCCGTCACTGGTCATTGTGGCTCCCTCTGTCACTGGTCATTGTGGCTCCCTCTGTCACTGGTCATTGTGGCTCCCTCTGTCACTGGTCATTGTGGCTTATCTTACCACTGGTCATTGTGGCTCCCCCTGTCACTGACCATTGTGGCTCTCCCTGTCACTGGTCATTGTGGCTCCCCTGCCACTGGTCATTGTGGCTCCCCCTGTCACTGGTCATTGTGGCTTTCCCTACCACTGGTCATTGTGGCTCCCCCTGCCACTGGTCATTGTGGCTCCCCCTGCCACTGGTCATTGTGGCTCCCCCTGCCACTGGTCATTGTGGCTCCCCCTGCCACTGGTCATTGTGGCTCCCCCTGCCACTGGTCATTGTGGCTTCTCTTACCACTGGTCATTGTGGCTTCTCTTACCACTGGTCATTGTGGCTCCCCCTGCCACTGGTCATTGTGGCTCTTCCTGCCACTGGTCATTGTGGCTCCCCTTGTCACTGGTCATTGTGGCTCCCCTGCCACTCGTCATTGAGGGTCTCCTGCCAATGATCATTGTGGCTTCCCTGCCACTGATCATTGTGGCTCCCCTGCCTCTGGTCACTGTGGCTATCCCAACCACTGGTCTTTGTGACTTTCCCTGCCACTGGTGAAACATGTCAGTGTCATTCTGAGGTTGGTCACTGCCTGAATACCTCCCCTAATTATATATAAAAAAGACCTGATATATTCATCATTGAAGCTCACCACTAACTTTCCCACACCATCAACTGCATATACAGTCGATAAAAGAAATTAATGCAACTTGCTTTGAATCATACAGTCAGCTTTCCCACACCATCAGCAGCACGTCTCGCCACACCATCAGCAGCACGTCTCGCCCATACAAAAGTTGACTATCAGTATAATATTGCTGTTAAGGCAGTTAGTACGTTTATTCAGGTACAGTGCACATAAATACAGTTACATAAATTATAATTTTCACACCTAGTAGCATATGTGTAACTTACCTAAGAAACCCCAAAAAAGTCAGTTACTTATTTCCACTGGGGTCCACCATGGGTCCACCGTGGGTCCACCGTGGGTCCACCGTGAATCCACCATGGGTCCCCCATGATGTGTATTTTTTTCCTTGAGTCACCATCGATTGTTTACAAATTACTGTATATTTTGGGCATGGAAATTTATGGGTATTGTCTGTGATGTTTGTATTAAGTAAATCCTGGGTACCACCAGATGTTCTTGCTAATTTATTCTCTCAGAGTAAGCAATTATCCCGGGATATTCAGTAATCCTTGTAGCCAGGCTAATGAATCTTTATAACGATTGTCAACAAACAGTAATGATAAGCCTCTACAGCGTCTCCTGGGATGTGACGGTGACGGGGAGGTATCATGGCAGTGTTTGTCGGGGGAGGGGAGGGAGGTATCATGGCAGTGTTTGTCGGGGAGGGAGGGAGGTATCATGGCAGTGTTTGTCGGGGGAGGGAGGGAGGTATCATGACGGTGTTTGTCGGGGAGGGAGGGAGGTATCATGACGGTGTTTTTCAGGGAGGGAGGGAGGTATCATGGCGGTGTTTGTCGGGAGGGAGGTATCATGGCGGTGTTTGTCGGGGGAGGGGAGGGAGGTATCATGACGGTGTTTGTCGGGGGAGGGAGGGAGGTATCATGACGGTGTTTTTCAGGGAGGGGAGGAGGTATCATGGCGGTGTTTGTCGGGGAGGGAGGTATCATGGCGGTGTTTGTCGGGGGAGGGAGGTATCATGACGGTGTTTGTCGGGGGAGGAGAGGGAGGTATCATGACGGTGTTTTTCAGGGAGGGAGGGAGGTATCATGGCGGTGTTTGTCGGGGGAGGGGAGGGAGGTATCATGGCGGTGTTTGTCGGGGAGGGAGGGAGGTATCATGACGGTGTTTTCAGGGGAGGGAGGGAGGTATCATGGCAGTGTTTGTCAGGGGAGGGAGGGAGGTATCATGACGGTGTTTGTCGGGGAGGGGGGGAGGTATCATGACGGTGTTTGTCGGGGAGGGAGGGAGGTATCATGACGGTGTTTTCAGGGGAGGGAGGGAGGTATCATGGCAGTGTTTGTCGGGGAGAGGAAGGTATCATGGCAGTGTTTTCAGGGGAGGGAGGGAGGTATCATGGCAGTGTTTGTCGGGGAGGGGAGGGAGGTATCATGGCATGTTTTCAGGGAGGGAGGAGGTATCATGGCACTGTTTGTCGGGGAGGGAGGGAGATATCATGGCAGTGTTTTTCAGGGGAGGGGAGGGAGGTATCATGGCAGTGTTTTTCAGGGAGGAGAGGAGGTATCATGGCAGTGTTTGGCAGGGGCCGGGAGAGGGAGGTATCATGGCGGTGTTTGGCAGGGGGCGGGAGAGGAAGGTATCATGTCGGTGTTTGGCAGGGGGTGGGAGATGGAGGTATCATGTCGGTGTTTGGCAGGGGGCGGGAGAGGGAGGTAACATGGCAGTGTTTGGCAGGGAGCGGGAGAGGGAGGTATCATGGCGGTGTTTGGCAGGGGGTGGGAGAGGAAGGTATCATGGCGGTGTTTGGTATCACGATCATCCGGGGCTTTACAAGCTCCCAGCCTCCGTGACACCGCGGGACTTATGTGAAAAGATTATAAAATAGCGTCAAACAAGCATAAACCACCGGGGGAGGGGGGCGTATCTATGGTCGGGGCGGGGCGGGGCAGCGCTGGCTGATCCCTACAGTGTGCGCTTTTCTGGATTCATTTGTTCTGGCGGAGCGTCATCTGCAGCTGCCCCCTCCCCCCAAACACACACAATATTGCTTTCTCCTTGTTTGGCGTCTAAATTTACATAAGGGCTGTTTTAAAATAGTTGTTTTTTTCAAATATAACTTAATATAGATGTGAGATGAGGAATACTATGTGAAGTATAGAGTTAAGTGTACACTGACCGTCTGGCTAATACACACTAGTAACTTATTGTTAACACTACTCAAATAACGTGAACACCTCGAGTGCTTGAAGAGGGTCTCTAGTAGATCTACTAGAGACCTCGAGTGCTTGACGAGGGTCTCTAGCAGATCTACTAGAGACCTCGAGTGCTTGAGGAGGGTCTCTAGCAGATCTACTAGAGACCTCGAGTGCTTGAAGAGGGTCTCTAGCAGATCTACTAGAGACCTCGAGTGCTTGAAGAGGGTCTCTAGCAGATCTACTAGAGACCTCGAGTGCTTGAAGAGGGTCTCTAGCAGATCTACTAGAGACCTCGAGTGCTGAAGAGGGTCTCTAGCAGATCTACTAGAGACCTCGAGTGCTGAAGAGGTCTCTAGCAGATCTACTAGAGACCTCGAGTGCTTGAAGAGGGTCTCTAGCAGATCTACTAGAGACCTCGAGTGCTGAAGAGGGTCTCTAGCAGATCTACTAGAGACCTCGAGTGCTTGAAGAGGGTCTCTAGCAGATCTACTAGAGACCTCGAGTGCTGAAGAGGGTCTCTAGCAGATCTACTAGAGACCTCGAGTGCTTGAAGAGGGTCTCTAGCAGATCTACTAGAGACCTCGAGTGCTGAAGAGGGTCTCTAGCAGATCTACTAGAGACCTCGAGTGCTTGAAGAGGGTCTCTAGCAGATCTACTAGAGACCTCGAGTGCTTGAAGAGGGTCTCTAGCAGATCTACTAGAGACCTCGAGTGCTGAGGAGGGTCTCTAGCAGATCTACTAGAGACCTCGAGTGCTTGAAGAGGGTCTCTAGCAGATCTACTAGAGACCTCGAGTGCTGAAGAGGGTCTCTAGCAGATCTACTAGAGACCTCGAGTGCTTGAAGAGGGTCTCGAGCAGATCTACTAGAGACCTCGAGTGCTTGAAGAGGGTCTCGAGCAGATCTACTAGAGAACTCGAGTGCTTGAAGAGGGTCTCTAGCAGATCTACTAGAGACCTCGAGTGCTTGAGGAGGGTCTCTAGCAGATCTACTAGAGACCTCGAGTGCTTGAGGAGGGTCTCTAGCAGATCTACTAGAGACCTCGAGTGCTTGAGGAGGGTCTCGAGCAGATCTACTAGAGACCTCGAGTGCTTGAAGAGGGTCTCTAGCAGATGGAAGATATTCAAGTTATTCTGAACTGTTGAATGTGGGTTACTGTTATGTGAATAATAATAATGGGATAAATTAACAAGAGTGTGTAGTGTAGTAATGGTGATACAGTGTGGTGATGGTGACAGTGTGGTGACGCGTGCAGGCTCCAGCTGCCACCAGGTGCTACCACGTGAATGAACACAAGTCCCGACATAATACTGCCTGGGGCGCCCGGGACGGTGACGAAATCTTATTCAGTGCCATTATTCATCCCCTTATTGTGAGAGGCCATCAGATGTGACTTTCTCTTTAGTCAGTAGTAAGAGGTGCTCGTGTCAGAGACGAGGCTGACCTCTGAGGCTGTACTTATATCATGGCTTGCCGACGCCGCTGGAAGCTGTCCTTCCTATGGCAACCAGAGGCAGTGTAAATGTTTACATAATTATTATGTAAATCCGTCACCATTATGAGGAAGAGTGGGCCCGTGAGCGCACTCCAACACCCCTCCACTGCTGCACAACCTGTCATCCCACATCAATCCCCTCTATCCACCCCCCTCCAAACACCTAGGTGACATCATCACCCCCACCCACCAATCCAACTTACATTCCTCGCTGGAACACAGAAAGAAAACCAACTACCACGGATTAACATTCTTCAGAACAAAGCTCTCACACTGACTTGAGTTGATCATCTTCAACAAGATCCAATTCCGAACCCTCAGTTAAATTAACTAATAAATATATATTTTATTCCATGCCTAGAACCTTGGACCATCACTTCTGCCAAGTATAAATTGATTTTGGAAGAGAATCATCGTACTTTTAGGGGGTTTTATGCGGTTTTGTACAAGAACGTTACTCAGTTCTTGAAGGTACAGAGTTGTTTGGTCACTTGGGTGTCGGTGAGAACACGGGGCTTACCCGTGCGAGGTGATGGATAAGAGGCAGCCTCAGGGGTCCACCTGGGAGGAGAAGAGAACACCAAGGAAGAAAGGATCACGGACATGGAAGGGGTAGGGAGAGTAGGGAAGGACCACAGACATTGTATGTAGTAGGTTCTCGGGGAGAGTAGGAAAAGATCACAGACATGAAAGGAAGAGCGGGGAGAGTAGGGAAGGGCTACATACATGAAGGGAAGAACGGGGAGAGTAGGGAAGGACTATGGACATGGAAGGAACAGGGATACCTGATACTTGAAGGATATTTCTGGGGGTCAACGCTTCTGCTGCCCGGTCACGGACCAGGCCTCCCGGTGGATCAAGGTCTGATCAACTAGGCTGTTACTGCTAGCTGCACATAGTGTACTGTATGAACCAAAGCCCTGCTGATTTTGAGAAACCTATCCAGTTCCCTCTTGAAGACAGCCAGAGGTTAGTTGGTAATTCCCCTTTTGCACGGAGGGTGTTGAAGAGTCGGGAATCTCTGACACTCAGTGAGTTCTCTCTTAGTGTATTCGTCGCGCTCCTGCTTCTTAGTGGCGATACTTTGCACAGTTTGCCAAGTCTCTTGCTTTCACATGGAGTGATTCTGGTGTGTAGCATAGCACTAGTCCCTCCAGGATTTTCCAGGTGAAAAATATGATGTACGTTTCTCCCCTATGTTCCAGTGAATACAGTTTAAGAGATTTCAGGAATTCCCAGTAATTTAGATGTTTGAGTGTATACAGGAAGTGAAAGCCCTCTGTACGTTTTCTAGCTGAGCTATCTTGCCTGCCTTAAAGGGAGCTGTTAGTACACAACAGCATTTAAGGAGAGAACAGTCAGTGACAAGTGACTTTTAGAATATTACCATTGGTTCAGCATCCCTTATCTTGAAAGTTCTAGTTGTCCAGTCTGTCATTTTCCTTGAGATATCACTAGTAATATTACCGTTGTCCTTGAATGTGAGATCTTCTGACATCATTACTCCCAAGTAACAAAGACCTTGCACTTTGTCGAATGATTTGAGTTTGTCCTGTCTTCCATTTCAGTCTTTATTTCCTCGATTCTTTTGGAGGAAGCAACTGAATTTTTTCCTCATTGAACATCATATTGTTGCCTGAGGCCGACTGCGTCTTCGATGGACGCGACCTTCAGTGAGATTCTGGAGTCATCAACAAACGATTTTACGGTACTATGATTTATGTCCTTGTCTGTGTCAGAAATAAGAATGAGAAACACAAGAGGGGCGAGTACTGTACCTTGAGGAACAGCTTTTAACCGTTTCAACCTCTGACTTCACTCTGTTTACTGCTACGTTTGGGTTTTATTTAAGTTAAATTTTTATCTACCCACTTTACCAGTTATTCTTTTTATCACACCGAGGCGCATTTGTCAAAGGATTTTGTGAAATTAGTGTACACAACATCAGCATTTACCTTGTCTTCTAGTGTATCCAAGACCATATAATGGTCCAGTAATTGTGAAAGGCAGGAGGGACCGGCTATTGATCTATAGTTTTGTTTTTATTTTTGGCAACAACTTTGCTGCTTTCTTTGTTAAGTGGGGCATTATCAGTGGGTTTAAATGACCGTGGGTTTAAATGACCATCTCCATAGAATACTAAAAGCCTAGGATAATATTTTGTTGCAAATTTTGGGGAATATGGAGTTTCAAGAGTTTGGTCCTTGGACATGCTGTTGATGGCTTCAGAGCCAACTTGGGATACGACTGCATCAGACAGTGTAGGAATATCAGTGGTGTTTTAAGTCTCATTCATGAAACATTTGTTAGGGTCATTGATCTGTAGACTGATGAGCGGTTCACTGAACACTGAGCCAGTTTGTGAGTTCAGTATTTCACTCATTTCCTTATTGTCATCAGTGTTCATCTCCTTTAATTAAATTCCCTCTACTGGAGGAGTTTTTTGGCCCTGGATTTTGCATAAGAAAAGTAATCGGAATTTCTTCTAATTTCATTTTTGGCTCTTTGCTCCCTTTCTCTGTCCTGAAGACAATTTGTGCTCGTTGTCGTTGCTCTCCATTTCTCTAGTCAGAGTTTCCTTTCTTGCATCAGTGTGCTGCCTTTGAAAAGAACTAATATCCGTCGTCTTCTCCCCTGAATTTGCTGCTTCTCCTTTGCCACAGAGATGTGTGTCTGGTGCATACATTGAACACCAGTGAGCTCAGACCCCCGTGGAACTGGTTGATATGGGTGGTCATATAGTTTTTCCAGTGTATCTCGTTATGGTTGTGATTTATTTGGTTTCAGATGATGTTCTTGTTGAAGTTGAATTTGTTGAGTGTTATTCTTTGTACCAGGCCACTGTGCACACAGGTCTGATCCTCGATTATGTTGTGGTCTGAGATTGTAACCTTGGACATCTACCCTCACCCCCATCTACGGTATCCTGTTGTGATTTTCAATGTATTTTATCCTCTATTATCTTTCTTACTCTGTCCTCTCTCTCCTCCTCTCTAGTCTATCCTCTCTCTCCTCCTCTCTAGTTTATCCTCTCTCTCCTCCTCTCTAGTTTATCCTCTCTCTCCTCCTCTCTAGTCTATCCTCTCTCTCCTCCTCTGACCAGGTCCTCATTGTTAACAAATACAAGTATGACAGATGTGCAACAGTTGGGTGTCTGTATTCCGAAACGTTTCGCCTACACAGTAGGCTTCTTCAGTCGAGTACAGAGGAGGCAGCAGCAGCAGTAGCGATATAAAGACGATGTAACCAGTCCATCAGTTTGAAGGTTAATGGACTGATTACTGTTGCAGATATGTCATACTTATCAACCTGTCACTATTGTATACTATTATCATATTCAGCAGATATAAGGTCTAGGGAGGTTCCCGACCTGGTTGACTCGGCCATCAGCTGCCTTAAGACGAATTTATTGCAGAGATTTAATAATTCTGTGGTGTGAGACTGGTCCTCCAAACTAGCTTCAGGCACTCTTTCTTTCTCTGCAGTTACAGTCCTTGCTACATTCTTCCATTTGAGGTGGTGCGTCCAATTGAAATCGTCAAGTAACAGGATATTCGGGGTTGTGTTCGATCGTCTTTCAAGAACTGCTGGGAAGTTGTATCCGGTGGTTTATATATATAAATCTAAATACGTTGTACCCGGGAATCCATACTTTATTATAAAGAGTATTTTATACGAGTCTCTGTGAGAGCTGCTAACACTGCATTCGACTCTCTGAGAGGACCACTGTTAATTGGTATGTTGTTGTTGTTGTTCCTCGGGTTTGACCTTTGGTACATTTGTAAACAGAAACGATGATGCACTGCTAGTTGTTGTGCTGGGAAGGGCCAGGGAGAAGGATCAGGGAGAGTAGGGAAGGATTACAGACAAGGGAGGATCAGGGAAAGCAGTGAAGGACCACGGACAAGAAGGATCAGGGAGAGTAGGGAAGGACCACGGAAAAGGAAGGAGGATCAGGGAGAGAAGAGAAGAACAAACAAGGAGGGTCAGGGAGAAAAGGGAATAACCACGGACAAACAAAGTAGGGAAGAGCCAAGGCCAAAAAAAGTAGGGTAGGACCACTGAAAAGGAACTAAGATCAGGGAGAGTAGGGAAGAACCACGGTCAAAGAAAGTAGGGTAAGGCCACGGACTAGGAAAGAGGATCAAGGAGAGTAGGTAAGAACCACGGACAAAGAAAGTAGCGAAGGACCACGGACAAGGAAGGAGGATCCCATTAGCTAGGCACAACAAAGAAATTTCCACTACTCTCTCCCTTCCTCTTGAGTGATGGATGCGAGAGGGAGGGAGGAAGAGAGGGAAACATGTCGAGGGAGGGATATGAATGTTAAAGGATGAGAGAGGAATCAGGAAAGAGGGGAAGAATGGGGGAGAGGGGAGATGAATAGGAGTGAGTGACTGGGAGGTAAAGGGGAGGGAGGAGGTAGGGAGGGTCAGAGGAAGAAATGGAAAAATATAGGGGAATAACAACAAAAATACGAGGAAAGGCAAGCACAATTTGAGGAATATTGAAGAGATAGGAGGAGAGAGAGGAGACTAGAGAGGAGAGAGAGGAGACTAGGGAGAAGGAGAGAGAGGAGACAAGGTAGGAGGAGAGAAAGGAGACAAGGTAGGAGGAGAGAAAGGAGACAAGGGAGGAGGAGAGAGAGGAGACAAGGGAGGAGGAGAGAGAGGAGACTAGGGAGGAGGAGAGAAAGGAGACAAGGGAGGAGGAGAGAAAGGAAACAAGGGAGGAGGAGAGAGAGGAGACAAAGGAGGAGAAGAGAGAGAAGACTAGGGAGGAGGAGAGAGAGAAGACTAGGGAGGAGGAGAGAGAGAAGACTAGGGAGGAGGAGAGAGAGGAAACTAGGGAGGAGGAGAGAGAGGAGACTAGGAAGGAGGAGAGAGAGGAGACTAGGGAGGAGGAGAGAGAGGAGACTAGGAGGAGGAGAGAGAGGAGACTAGGGAGGAGGAGAGAGAGGAGACTAGGGAGGAGGAGAGAGAGGAGACAGGGGGAGACAGAGGAGAGAGGAGACTGGGGAGGAGGAGAGAGAGGAGACTAGGGAGGAGGAGAAGTGAGGAGACTAGGAGGAGAAGAGACAGGAGAGAGGAGACTAGGGAGGAGAGAGAGGAACTAGGAGAGAAGAGAACAGGAGAGGAGAAGAACTAGGGAGGAGGAGAGAGTAGAAACTAGGGAGGAGGAGAGAGTAGAAACTAGGGAGGAGGAGAGAGAAGAGACTAGGGAGGAGAGAGGACAGACTAGAGGAGGAGGAAGAGAAGGACAGACTAGAGGAGGAGGAGAGAGAAGGACAGACTAGAGGAGGAGAAGAGGACAGACTAAGGAGGAGGAGGAGAGAGGACAGACTAGAGGAGGAGGAGGAGAAGAGGACAGACTAGAGGAGGAGGAGGAGAGAGAGGACAGACTAGAGGAGGAGGAGAGAGAGGACAGACTAGAGGAGGAGGAGGAGAGAGAGGACAGACTAGAGGAGGAGGAGGAGAGAGAGGACAGACTAGAGGAGGAGGAGGAGAGAGAGGACAGACTAGAGGAGGAGGAGGAGAGAGAGGACAGACTAGAGGAGGAGGAGGAGAGAGAGGACAGACTAGAGGAGGAGGAGGAGAGAGAGAGGACAGACTAGAGGAGGAGGAGGAGAGAGAGGACAGACTAGAGGAGGAGGAGGAGAGAGAGACAGACTAGAGGAGGAGGAGGAGAGAGAGGACAGACTAGAGAGGAGGAGGAGAGAAGAGGACAGACTAGAGGAGGAGGAGGAGAGAGAGGACAGACTAGAAGGAGGAAGGAAGAAGAGAGAAGAGGACAGACTAGAGAGGAGGAGGAGAGAGAGGACAGACTAGAGGAGGAGGAAGAGAGAGGACAGACTAGAGGAGGAGGAGAGAGAGGACAGACTAGAGGAGGAGGAGAGAGAGGACAGACTAGAGGAGGAGGAGAGAGAGGACAGACTAGAGGAGGAGGAGGAGAAGAGACAGACTAGAGAGGAGGAGGAGAGAGAGGACAGACTAGAGGAGGAGAGAGAGGACAGACTAGAGGAGGAGAGAGAGGACAGACTAGAGGAGGAGAGAGAGGACAGACTAGAGGAGAGGAGAGGACAGACTAGAGGAGAGAGAAGGAGACAGAGGAGGAGAGAGAGGACAGACTAGAAGGAGGAGAGAGAGAGACAGACTAAGGAGGAGAGAGAGGACAGACAGAGGAGAGAGAGAAGAGACAGACTAGAGGAGGAGGAGGAGAGACGACAGACTAGAGGAGGAGGAGAGAGAGACGACAGACTAGAGGAGGAGGAGGAGAGAGACGACAGACTAGAGGAGGAGGAGGAGAGAGACGACAGACTAGAGGAGGAGGAGGAGAGAGACGACAGACTAGAGGAGGAGGAGGAGAGAGACGACAGACTAGAGGAGGAGGAGGAGAGAGACGACAGACTAGAGGAAGGAGGAGGAGGAGAGAGACGACAGACTAGAGGAGGAGGAGGAGAGAGAGGACAGACTAGAGGAGGAGGAGGAGGAGAGAGAGGACAGACTAGAGGAGGAGGAGGAGAGAGAGGACAGACTAGAGGAGGAGGAGGAGAGAGGACAGACTAGAGGAGGAGGAGGAGAGAGAGGACAGACTAGAGGAGGAGGAGGAGAGAGAGGACAGACTAGAGGAGGAGGAGGAGAGAGAGGACAGACTAGAGGAGGAGGAGGAGAGAGAGACAGACTAGAAGGAGAGGAGAGAAAAGGAGAGAGAGAGAGACAGACTAGAGAGGAGGAGGAGAGAGAGAGACAGACTAGGGAGGAGGAGGAGGAGAGAAGAGGACAGACTAGAGGAGGAAGGAGGAGAGAGAGACAGACTAGAGGAGGAGGAGGAAGAGAGGACAGACTAGAGGAGGAGGAGGAGAGAGAGGGACAGACTAGAGGAGGAGGAGGAGAGAGAGACAGACTAGAGGAGGAGGAGGAGAGAGAGGACAGACTAGAGGAGGAGGAGGAGAGAGAGGACAGACTAGAGGAGGAGGAGGAGAGAGAGGACAGACTAGAGAGAGGAGGAGGAGAGAGAGGACAGACTAGAGGAGGAGGAGAGAGAGAGGACAGACTAGAGGAGAGAGGAGAGAGAGAAGAGAGGAAGGAGGAGAGAGGACAGACAGAAGGAGGAGGAGAGAGAGGAAGAGAGGACAGACTAAGGAGGAGAGAGAGGACAGACAAGAGGAGGAGAGAGAGAGGACAGACTAGAGGAAGAGGAGAGAAGAAGAGAGGAAGACTAGAGGAAGAAGGAGGAGAGAGAGAGAGAGACAAGACTAGAGAGAGAAGAAGGAGAGGGGAGAGAGGACAGACTAGAGGAGAGGAGGAGAGAGAGGACAGACTAGAGGAGAGAGAGGAGAGAGGACAGACTAGAGGAAGAGGAGGAGGAGAGGACAGACTAGAGAAGAGAGGAGGAGAGAGGACAGACTAGAGGAGAGGAGGAGGAGAGAGAGGACAGACTAGAGGAGGAGGAGGAGAGAAGGACAGACTAGAGGAGAAGAGAGAGAGGACAGACTAGAGAAGAGGAGAGAGAGAGGACAGACTAGAGGAAGGAGAGAGAGAGACAGACAGAGGAAGAGAGGAGAGAGAGAGAGGACAGACTAGAGGAAGAGGAGGAGAGAGAGAGAGGACAGACTAGAGGAAGAGGAGAGAGAGAGAGAGGACAGACTAGAGGAAGAGGAGGAGAGAGAGAGGACAGACTAGAGGAAGAGGAGGAGAGAGAGAGGACAGACTAGAGGAAGAGGAGGAGAGAGAGAGGACAGACTAGAGGAAGAGGAGGAGAGAGAGAGGACAGACTAGAGGAGGAGAGAGAGAGGACAGACTAGAGGAGGAGAGAGAGAGGACAGACTAGAGGAGGAGGAGAGAGAGAAAGGACAGACTATAGGAGGAGGAGAGAGAGGACAGAGTAAGAAAGGTAATAGAGGACAAGATACATTGAAAATCACAACAGGATACAGTAGATGGGGGTGAGGGTAGTTCTGTATTACTAAAGGTGCCACACAAACAGTGAGGTGGTGGCGACACCAACTACCTTGTTACAGGTGCTCACTGGCTGACCAGTAATTCTTACGCAGCCTCGTGCACTAACCACCAACACCTCTACCTCCTCCCTTCCTCTCTCAAACACCCTCTATTGTAATCTTACCCACCCTCCCTTCCTCCTAATTTCTGTCATATCTCCCTCGTAACCACTCACACCCTCTCTCACCTTCGCTCATTGCCCACCCTTCCTTCCCTTCATCCCCTCTCATCTTTTTCCTGAGTGTTTCCCTCCACTCCTCACTTCCCTCCACTCCTTACCTCCCTCCCTCCCGCAACTTCAGATCCAGGTAGACACGCCTACCCTACCTTAGTAGTGACAACCAGGTGCTGGAAGTGACACCAGGTGCTGGAAGGGACACCAGATGCTGGAAGTGACAACCAGGTGCTGGAAGTGACAGCCAGGTGCTGGAAGTGACACCAGGTGCTGGAAGTGACACCAGATGCTGGAAGTGACAACCAGGTGCTGGAAGTGACACCAGGTGCTAGAAGTGACAACCAGGTGCTGGAAGTGACAACCAGGTGCTGAGTACACCAGTGCTGATGACACCAGGTGCAGTGACACCAGGTGCTGAGGACACCAGGTGCTGGAAGTGACACCAGGTGCTGGAAGTGACACCAGGTGCTGGAAGTACACCAGGTGCTGGAAGTGACACCAGGTGCTGAAGTAACAACCAGGTGCTGAAGTGACACCAGGTGCTGGAAGTGACAACCAGGTGCTGAAGTGACAACCAGGTGCTGGAAGTGACAACCAGGTGCTGGGACACAGGTGCTGAAGTGACAACCAGGTGCTGGAAGTGACAACCAGGTGCTGGAAGTGACAACCTGGTGCTGGAAGTGACACCAGGTGCTGGAAGTGACACCAGGTGTTGGAAGTAACAACCAGGTGCTGGAAGTGACAACCAGGTGCTGGAAGTGACACCAGGTGCTGGAAGTAACAACCAGGTGCTGGAAGTGACACCAGGTGCTGGAAGTGACAACCAGGTGCTGGAAGTGACAACCAGGTGCTGGAAGTGACACCAGGTGCTGAAGTGACAACCAGGTGCTGGAAGGGACACCAGGTGCTGAAAGTGACAACCAGGTGCTGGAAGTGACACCAGGTGCTGGAAGTGACAACCAGGTGCTGGAAGTGACGACCAGGTGCTGGAAGTGACAACCTGGTGCTGGAAGTGACACCAGGTGCTGGAAGTGACACCAGGTGCTGGAAGTAACAACCAGGTGCTGGACGTGATACCAGGTGCTGGAAGTAACAACCAGGTGCTGGAAGTGACAACCAGGTGCTGGAAGTGACACCAGGTGCTGAAGTACAACCAGGTGCTGGAAGTGACACCAGGTGCTGGAAGTGACACAAGGTGCTGGAAGTGACACCAGGTGCTGGAAGTGACACCAGGTGCTGGAAGTGACACCAAGTGCTGGAAGTAACAACCAGGTGCTAGAAGTGATACCAGGTGCTGGAAGTAACAACCAGGTGCTGGAAGTGACAACCAGGTGCTGGAAGTGACAACCAGGTGCTGGAAGTAACAACCAGGTGCTGGAAGTGACAACCAGGTGCTGGAAGTGACAACCAGGTGCTGGAAGTGACAACCAGGTGCTGGAAGTGACAACCAGGTGCTGGAAGTGACAACCAGGTGCTGGAAGTGACAACCAGGTGCTGGAAGTGACAACCAGGTGTGGAAGTGACACCAGGTGCTGAAGTGACACCAGGTGCAAGACAACCAGGTGCTGGAAGTGACAACCAGGTGCTGGAAGTGACACCAGGTGCTGGAAGTGACAACCAGGTGCTGGAAGTGACAACCAGGTGCTGGAAGTGACAACCAGGTGCTGGAAGTGACACCAGGTGCTGGAAGTGACAACCAGGTGCTGGAAGTGACAACCAGGTGCTGGAAGTGACACCAGGTGCTGGAAGTGACACCAGGTGCTGGAAGTGACACCAGGTGCTGGAAGTGACACCAGGTGCTGGAAGTGACACCAGGTGCTGGAAGTGACACCAGGTGCTGGAAGTGACACCAGGTGCTGGAAGTGACACCAGGTGCTGGAAGTGACAACCAGGTGCTGGAAGTGACAACCAGGTGCTGGAAGTGACAACCAGGTGCTGGAAGTGACAACCAGGTGCTGGAAGTGACAACCAGGTGCTGGAAGTGACAACCAGGTGCTGGAAGTGACACCAGGTGCTGGACGTGACACCAGGTGCTGGACTTGACACCAGGTGCTGGAAGTGACAACCAGGTGCTGAAAGTGACACCAGTTGCTGGAAGTGACACCAGGGGCTAGAAGTGACACCAGGTGCTGGAAGTGACAGTGGAAAATACTGAGAGAGTATTTTGCTTTTTTGGCATCAGAGAGACAGACAGAGACTGTGTGTTTGTGTACTTACCTAATTGTGGTTGCAGGGTTCGATACTCAGCTCCTGTCCCCGCCTGTGTGTGTGTGTGTTTCTTGTGAAAATGAAGAGAGGTAAGGAGAGAGGAAGGGAGGAGAAGGAAATGAAGTATAGGTTAGAGAGGAGTGGAAGGGAGAGAGATGTAAGGGAAGAGGAGAAGGAGACGCCAGGGGCAGTGGAAGGATAAGGAAGTTAGCGGGTGTTAATTGGAAGGGAAAAGGGAAGAGGAGGCAAGGCAAGGAGATATATGTATTGGAAGAAAAAAAGTAAATTGTAGAATGGCAAAGGAAAGAAACGAGAAAGAATGACTGAAGTGGGTTAAGATAAGTATTAGAAGAGAAGATATGAGAGAATGTATTGGAAGGAGGTGCAGAGCGAAGAACGAAAGAGAAAGCAAAGAGCGGATAAGGTAGAGAGAGAGAGAGGGGGAGAGAGAAGGGAAGCAGAATGGTAACTTATCTCTGGCCTCGACTCTGCCTGGATGAACTTATCAGTGCAGCAAAGTCTTCATTAATATCTTGGAGACACAAGTGACCTCCATATCGTGTACAAGGTCAGTACTTCACCACCACCACACCAGCCTACCATAGCCACATTCACGACAGCATCTCGAACATGACTCAGCATCACTCTTCTCAGAGACGTGATGACTCCAGTCATCACTCTTCTCAGAGACTAATGACTCCAGTCATCACTCTTCTCAGAGAGAGCAGATAAATGACTCCAGTCATCACTCTTCTCAGAGACGTGATGACTCCAGTCATCACTCTTCTCAGAGACGTGATGACTCCAGTCATCACTCTTCTCAGAGACGTGATGACTCCAGTCATCACTCTTCAGAGACGTGATGACTCCAGTCATCACTCTTCTCGGAGACGTGATGACTCCAGTCATCACTCTTCTAGAGACGTGATGACTGCAGTCATCACTCTTCTCAGAGACGTGATGACTCCAGTCATCACTCTTCTTAGAGACGTGATGACTCCAGTCATCACTCTTCTCAGAGACGTGATGACTCCAGTCATCACTCTTCTCAGAGACGTGATGACTCCAGTCATCACTCTTCTCGGAGACGTGATGACTCCAGTCATCACTCTTCTCAGAGACGTGATGACTCCAGTCATCACTCTTCTCAGAGACGTGATGACTCCAGTCATCACTCTTCTCAGAGACGTGATGACTCCAGTCATCACTCTTCTCAGAGACGTGATGACTCCAGTCATCACTCGTTCCTTGACATCATTTGCAATATGTTCTAACATGTAAAGAGTCATAAAGTCAGTTGACTAGATAATATATCTTACAAACAATATCCTTCTCCTACAAATTAATATCTCTAATTCACAAACAGTTAAAGCATCACACTAAACCTTGTGTGTGTACTCACCTAGTTGTGGTTGCAGGGGTCGAATCATAGCTCCTGGACCCGCCTCTTCACTAGGTCCTCTCTCTCCCTGCTCCATGAGCTTTGAACAAGAAGTATCGTGACTACGGTGTTCTTCACACCACCTCCAAGGTTGAGGCACTGATTACCTCATCTTTTCTATATAGTTCTACTGTCTTCAAATTATGTCCTAGAATCTGTATTGATAAAGCCACTGGAGGGCGAAACGTCTACAAAAAAAGATACCCAGATGTTGCACATATGTCTGTATTTCATCCATGAGCTTCATCAAACCACGTGTACTCACCTAGTTGTACTCACCTAGTTGTACTCACCTAGTTGTACTCACCTAGTTGTGGGGTCGAGTCTCAGCTCCTGGCCCCGAGTGAGTGTGTGTGTGTTAATCAGAATACTCCAGTTTGTTGTTCAATGTGTCAGGATCTGGATTTAAAATGAGCTTAGGTAGGATAACATCTCTCAGCAGGTAGATGAACTTAGGTAGGATAACATCTCTCAGCAGGTAGATGAACTTAGGTAGGATAACATCTCTCAGCAGGTAGATGAACTTAGGTAGGATAATATCTCTCAGCAGGTAGATGAACTTAGGTAGGATAACATCTCTCAGCAGGTAGATGAACTTAGGTAGGATAACATCTCTCAGCAGGTAGATGAACTTAGGTAGGATAGCATCTCTCAGCAGGTAGATGAACTTAGGTAGGATAACATCTCTCAGCAGGTAGATGAACTTAGGAAGGATAACATCTCTCAGCAGGTAGATGAACTTAGGTAGGATAGCATCTCTCAGCAGTAGATGAACTTAGGTAGGATAACATCTCTCAGCAGGTAGATGAACTTAGGTAAGGATAACATCTCTCAGCAGGTAGATGAACTTAGGTAGGATAACATCTCTCAGCAGGTAGATGAACTTAGGTAGGATAACATCTCTCAGCAGGTAGATGAACTTAGGTAGGATAACATCTCTCAGCAGGTAGATGAACTTAGGTAGGATAACATCTCTCAGCAGGTAGATGAACTTAGGTAGGATAACATCTCTCAGCAGGTAGATGAACTTAGGTAGGATAACATCTCTCAGCAGGTAGATGAACTTAGGTAGGATAACATCTCTCAGCAGGTAGATGAACTTAGGTAGGATAACATCTCTCAGCAGGTAGATGAACTTAGGTAGGATAACATCTCTCAGCAGGTAGATGAACTTAGGTAGGATAACATCTCTCAGCAGGTAGATGAACTTAGGTAGGATAACATCTCTCAGCAGGTAGATGAACTTAGGTAGGATAACATCTCTCAGCAGGTAGATGAACTTAGGTAGGATAACATCTCTCAGCAGGTAGATGAACTTAGGTAGGATAACATCTCTCAGCAGGTAGATGAACTTAGGTAGGATAACATCTCTCAGCAGGTAGATGAACTTAGGTAGGATAACATCTCTCAGCAGGTAGATGAACTTAGGTAGGATAACATCTCTCAGCAGGTAGATGAACTTAGGTAGGATAACATCTCTCAGCAGGTAGATGAACTTAGGTAGGATAACATCTCTCAGCAGGTAGATGAACTTAGGTAGGATAACATCTCTCAGCAGTGTAGATGAACTTAGGTAGGATAACATCTCTCAGCAGGTAGATGAACTTAGGTAGGATAACATCTCTCAGCAGGTAGATGAACTTAGGTAGGATAACATCTCTCAGCAGGTAGATGAACTTAGGTAGGATAACATCTCTCAGCAGGTAGATGAACTTAGGTAGGATAACATCTCTCAGCAGGTAGATGAACTTAGGTAGGATAACATCTCTCAGCAGGTAGATGAACTTAGGTAGGATAACATCTCTCAGCAGGTAGATGAACTTAGGTAGGATAACATCTCTCAGCAGGTAGATGAACTTAGGTAGGATAACATCTCTCAGCAGGTAGATGAACTTAGGTAGGATAACATCTCTCAGCAGGTAGATGAACTTAGGTAGGATAACATCTCTCAGCAGGTAGATGAACTTAGGTAGGATAACATCTCTCAGCAGGTAGATGAACTTAGATAGGATAGCATCTCTCAGCAGGTAGATGAACTTAGGTAGGATAGCATCTCTCAGCAGGTAGATGAACTTAGGTAGGATAGCATCTCTCAGCAGGTAGATGAACTTAGGTAGGATAACATCTCTCAGCAGGTAGATGAACTTATGTAGGATAGCATCTCTCAGCAGGTAGATGAACTTAGGTAGGATAGCATCTCTCAGCAGGTAGATGAACTTAGGTAGGATAACATCTCTCAGCAGGTAGATGAACTTAGGTAGGATAGCATCTCTCAGCAGGTAGATGAACTTAGGTAGGATAACATCTCTCAGCAGGTAGATGAACTTAGGTAGGATATCATCTCTCAGCAGGTAGATGAACTTAGGTAGGATAGCATCTCTCAGCAGGTAGATGAACTTAGGTAGGATAGCATCTCTCAGCAGGTAGATGAACTTAGGTAGGATAGCATCTCTCAGCAGGTAGATGAACTTAGGTAGGATAACATCTCTCAGCAGGTAGATGAACTTAGGTAGGATAACATCTCTCAGCAGGTAGATGAACTTAGGTAGGATAACATCTCTCAGCAGGTAGATGAACTTAGGTAAGGATAACATCTCTCAGCAGGTAGATGAACTTAGGTAGGATAACATCTCTCAGCAGGTAGATGAACTTAGGTAGGATAACATCTCTCAGCAGGTAGATGAACTTAGGTAGGATAACATCTCTCAGCAGGTAGATGAACTTAGGTAGGATAACATCTCTCAGCAGGTAGATGAACTTAGGTAGATAACATCTCTCAGCAGGTAGATGAACTTAGGTAAGATAACATCTCTCAGCAGGTAGATGAACTTAGGTAGGATAACATCTCTCAGCAGGTAGATGAACTTAGGTAGGATAACATCTCTCAGCAGGTAGATGAACTTAGGTAGGATAACATCTCTCAGCAGGTAGATGAACTTAGGTAGGATAACATCTCTCAGCAGGTACATGAACTTAGGTAGGATAACATCTCTCAGCATTTAGATGAGCTTAGGATAACATCTCTCAGCATTTAGATGAGCTTAGGATAACATCTCTCAGCAGGTAGATGAGCTTAGAATAACTGCTCATAGCAGGTAAAATACACGCTTGTAATCCTAGTATTGCAGTGTTGAACATACATAGTGAGTCATTAAGCAGCCGTGAGTCAGTGAGAATCAATGAGTCAGTGAAAAGCAGTGACTCAATGAGTAACAGTGAGAATGAGTCATTGAGGAGCAGTGACTCAGTGAGCATCAACCAAGGGGAACAAAGGTCGATGTTTGTGTAATGTATCAGCGACTGAAATGTTACGCTGTGTCATAAACCTGACACGTCTTCCCTATCCTCCTCTTCTCTCCCTTGTGTTTCCCTCTCTTCCCCCTCCCTCTCCCTCTCTCTCTCCCTCAAACCGTTAACGTACCTTATTTCACCTAGAAGTGTGTAAGTGTGTACTAGCAATATTTGTATAGTAGCTTGTTTATAGCTATACATTATATTGTTTCCCTTTCAATGTGGTACCTAGCTGCTGGAGGACTCTTGATCCAAGGCATTGAACGTACCTTCCCTTGTTTCTGATCATTGAACGTACCTTCCCTTGTTTCTGATCATTGAACGTACCTTCCCTTGTTTCTGATCATTGAACGTACCTTCCCTTGTTTCTGATCATTGAACGTACCTTCCCTTGTTTCTGATCATTGAACGTACCTTCCCTTGTTTCTGATAATTGAACGTACCTTCCCTTGTTTCTGATCATTGAACGTACCTTCCCTTGTTTCTGATCATTGAACGTACCTTCCATTGTTTCTGATCATTGAACGTACCTTCCCTTGTTTCTGAGCGATTAGCTGACATGAACGTACCTTCCCTTGTTTCTGATCATTGACGTACCTTCCCTTGTTTCTGATCATTGAACGTACCGCCTTCCCTTGTTTCTGATCATTGCACGTACCTTCCCTTGTTTCTGATCATTGAACGTACCTTCCCTTGTTTCTGATCATTGAACGTACCTTCCCTTGTTTCTGATCATTGAACGCACCTTCCCTTGTTTCTGATCATTGCACGTACCTTCCCTTGTTTCTGATCATTGAACGTACTTTCCCTTGTTTCTGATCATTGCACGTACCTTCCCTTGTTTCTGATCATTGCACGTACCTTCCCTTGTGTCTGATCATTGAACGTACCTTCCCTTGTTTCTGATCATTGAACGCACCTTCCCTCGTTTCTGATCATTGAACGTACCTTCCCTTCGTTTCTAATCATTGCACGCACCTTCCCTGTGTCTGATCATTGCACGCACCTTCCCTCGTGTCTGATCATTGAACGTACCTTCCCTCGTGTCTGATCATTGCACTGTATGACGCCCTACGAGGGATCCCCGTGGAAATATAGCACTAGATGTTTATCGGTCGCTGCGTGAGCCGAGAAAGGTGTCTCGGTGTTGTATAAAAGCACCTGGTTCACTCCCGGGTGGTGTGAGGTGTATAGACAAGTCTTTAATAACGTCTGTAAATAGTTCATTGCCACTGTAACTTGTTCAGCATAACCCATTATGTACCTCTGTAATCTTTTGACTACCACCCACAGTATGTGTATGGGGTGCATAATAATGATATTTAACTAAACCTTGTTCATCTACTAATAGATGGATACCTAGGAGTTAGTCGGCTGCTGTAGGTCACATTCTAGGAAAATAACAAAATTAATTATTCTTGAAACTAAAATTTGATTGTTATTCTGGTGTCGAAAATGAATGTAAACAATGACACGGAGGGAACTCAGGAGATGAGGGTGGAGGAGGAAGAGGCTGAGCCCGTCTTCCTCTCAGTCTACCACTACGTGGCCTTCGACCCTAAGGTCATCAAGGAGATCCTGGCATCGGGCAGGGAGCTGGTAAAGCTGCTCCTGGGAGAGGTGGAGGAGAGGTTAGTGATGGGACCTCCAGTGAGCCAGTATACCTTTCTCTGCACCCTGATAAACCTACGGTGCCCCCCGAGTTTGGACGACGCCTTCTACTGGGCGTTCGTCAACTACATCAAGTTTTCCGCTAATTACTACAGGGTTTGTTTCACAATGGCCACAATCATGACGATCTTCAACCTGTCTTTGGGTGCCAAAGCGGTGGCAGGAGGTCTTCTCCTGCTGTGTGGCTTCCTCAAGCTAGAGGACTGGCACCTAGGTGAACATCTCATCACCACCGTAGGCCAAAGACTTTACCTCCTCCATACAGTGCTGTTTTTCTCGGGGGTGGAGACGGAGTTCCTCCTTTCCGTGTTTAAGGTCTCAGTACTCGTCCTCCTACACATGGTGTTCCATAACCCCACTCTGGAGCCTAAGAGTCTCTACATTCCCATTCTCGAGCTATTCCCAAGGTGTTTCTGGTATTGCTGATCCCTGCGTATCGCTGACCCCTGCGTATCGCTGACCCCTGCGTATCGCTGACCCCTGCGTATCGCTGACCCCTGCGTATCGCTGACCCCTGCGTATCGCTGACCCCTGCGTATCGCTGACCCCTGCGTATCGCTGACCCACTATTTCTTTTAGAAAACATTATTTGGAACCTTACTGGGTCCAGGCATATTCTGCACCCTTGTCGGAGGCCGTAGGTTCGAACCTGTAGCGTGTCTGACAACACGTAGGCCGGTTTTGAGGTTCCTTCCACTAGAATTAAAATTCTTTTGGTTAAAAACACTTGAATTTTAATTGTGCCTAATCTTTTAGACATCAATAAACCTTTCATATGTTACGGGTAAGCGCTAAACTCCCAAGGGTTTAGCACTCCCCCATGAATAGTGTGTATAGTTATTGTTAAATTAATGGGGAAGCGCTAAACCTGTAAGTTAATACAGCCTTGGGGGAATGAGAGGTTGAGGGAAATCATGTGTGAAAGTAGACAGGGGAGGGCAGCTCAGGCATATTCTGCACCCTTGTCGGAGGCCGTAGGTTCGAACCTGTAGCGTGTCTGACAACACGTAGGCCGGTTTTGAGGTTCCTTCCACTAGAATTAAAATTCTTTTGGTTAAAAACACTTGAATTTTAATTGTGCCTAATCTTTAGACATCAATAAACCTTTCATATGTTACGGGTAAGCGCTAAACTCCCAAGGGTTTAGCACTCCCCCATGAATAGTGTGTATAGTTATTGTTAAATTAATGGGGAAGCGCTAAACCTGTAAGTTAATACAGCCTTGGGGGAATGAGAGGTTGAGGGAAATCATGTGTGAAAGTAGACAGGGGAGGGCAGCTCAGCTTCCTTGTATCAAGAGCCCTCAAGCACTCGCGTCTCTTCTATAATATTTATCATTCTTATTCTTATTTTTGTTACTCATAATTAAAAATCTGTAGGCTCCATAGCTGTTTAGCGCTTCCTCTTAAATAATAATTATTATTATTATTTAACGCTTAGTTTTGATTGTATATTCTATTATTATTATTATTATTATTATTATTATTATTATTATTATTATTATTATTAAGAGCGTAAGATGTAGGGAGGAGTAAGGCGGGTACACAGTAGTGTTGTTGTTATCCTAGCAGTGTCTTACTTACACACTTATAATATTTTCTGTGCGAGAAAGTAACTGTCAGTTACACTCCCCAGATAACTCAGGAAATAATGCTTAATATTTTACGTATATTATATTAGGAACCCAATGGAAATAAGTCACTTTGTTTGACTTTTGTGGGGGGTTATTCTAGGTAATTTACACTGTGTATGATAACTGTACCTGTGCCTAAATGAACTTACCTCGTATGTTAGTGTTTACACGAGAAATATCCTTGTGGCTGCCACAAGCAATTGATTTGATTTGATCTGTGTGGCTTTCCCCACATGTGGGTTGGGTTGTCCTCTTTCCATAAATAATAACACGAGGCCTGGTCTCAGACCGGGCCGCGGGGGCGTTGACCCCGAAACCCTCTCCAGGTATCTCCAGCCCCCTGCACCTCAGTGCACGTGACGGCAGTTAAATTATTTCTGTTGAAGATTTGAGGTAGATCAGAGGAGGTATTCACAAGTTATCACATGGAAACTAATATCTAAACTTCTTCAATAGAGAATGACATATCAAGATACAAAGCCTAAAATTAATTCAAACCTTTTGCAAAGAAACGACAGCTTTGAAGTCAAGGTGAAGAGGCATTATCTTATCTCAGAGTGACCAATATCCTTTCTTTCAAAGAACAAATAAGGCAAATATCACAAAAAAAAAAAACAGGTAAATGGTGGGGTGGATAACGAAAACTTTCAAAAGAAAGGAAATTTTGCTATTGGTGATATTTTTCAAATTATCAGCAGTCTCTCACTTAGAGTACTGTTCACTGTTGACTGCTCCATTCAGGGCAGAACAAATATCAGAGCTGAACAGATACAGAGATCATTCACGGCCGCATAGAGCCAGTAAAGCATTTAAGTTACTGAGAACGCCACAAAGTTCTAAATATGTAGTCACGAGGGGAAGAGAGAAAGAGAGAGAGAGAGAAATATGCATACTACATACGTGGAAAGTGCTCGAGGGCCTTGTTCCAGATTTGCACACTGATATAAGGTACTCGAGTGAGAGAAGTGGAAAACTTAAAATAAACCCATGAAAAGCAAGGGCGCCGTGGGCATAATAAGAGAAGGTTGTATCAACATTCAACATCCTTGGTTCTAGACTATTTAACACACTGTCAAAGGATTTCAAACATTGCTGAAACAAGTGTAAGAAGTGTTCAAGAGGAAATTAGATATGTACCTACGTCAAGTACCAGATGAACCAGGCTGTGATGGACGTGTAGGCCAACGAGCCACTAGCAGTAACAGTCTAGTTGAGCAGGCAAGCGTTAGAAAAGCCTAGTCCTGAGCTGGGCTGCGGGAGTAAGAAAACTCTCGAAACCTTTGAAAGGTATATTAAAGACAAAGACACATAAACACATCAAGTTTGAAGCCATTCAAAAGTTGCGTCAAGTTACCAAAGTTTGAAGCCAGTCGGCTGAAGCCATCAAAAATTACTGCATAAAAACCCGCATTTAAATTTTCAAATAAAAAAAGAAAAGTTGGCGCCAGCAGGTCGAAACTTTCTCTGAGACTGACCAGTGTTTAAGGTTTACATAATTAAGTTTTATTTAGGCTTTGAGTACATTTTTTGTTGCGACGGCCTAGAGAGCACACATGTTATATACACATGTTATATACACATGTTATATACACATGTTACCTACACATGTGATATACACATGTTACATACACATGTTATATACACATGTTACATACACATGTTATATACACATGTTACATACACATGTTATATACACATGTTACATACACATGTTACATACACATGTTACCTACACATGTTATATACCCTCTTACCTACACATGTTATATACACATGTTATATACACATGTTACATACACATGTTACATACACATGTTATATACACATGTTACATACACATGTTACATACACATGTTACCTACACATGTTATATACCCTCTTACCTACACATGTTATATACACATGTTATATACACATGTTACATACACATGTTACATACACATGTTATATACACACAAAACTACATTACGAAGATAAATTCAAACACTCATTTATTTATGATCATAAAAGACATTCTCCAATTATTACCCAAAAGACAATCTTGATTAACAAGAGTGGAACTTTAAACATTACACAAACAAAAATAAAGGAGAAGATTCCTTTGAGGGAAAACACATGAGCACGAAGTTTCAACCCGACCTGTTATCCCGCACTCCAACAAAATTTGCACCTACACAGCCTACACCCAAAATTGTTTGTCCCATTTCATAAGATACACCAGCCATTAATGATTTATGCCACTTACAAATGTTTGATTTTAATCAGGGGAGAGTGCTAAACCCATGAAGGTCATATGACACCTGGGAGATGGAAGGCATTCAGATGCGATTCCAGGAATAAATGCAGTTCTTTGGATCAAGAGCACCTTACCAGCATCAGGGCATCCGCCTTGAGGAGGCATACTCCCGGCAATTATTGCAAAATAATTCTATATTGTTTCGAGATTGTAAGTGGCACACTGGCACCTACACTCTGGCACCTACACTCTGCCACCTACACTCTGCCACCTACACTTTAGTACCTACTCTGGCACCTACACACTGGCACCTACACAACCTTCTCATTACGGTATACCAGGGTTTAAATTTTAAAGGTGAACATTTATTGCCTGGAAACAAGTATCAAGAATGATCTATATAAAAGTAAGCAGAGATCACTGCACTTGTCAGTAGCTAAACCAACCCTCGCCTAATTATAGTTCACTACAGTTGAAAATTTGAAGCCGATCGGATAAGGCGTTTTGAAGTTGTATATCAGTGGTATGCAATACCGCAAGATGGTGAATTAGACACATGTGAAACATCTGGGTATCTTTACTTGTAGATGTTTCGCCCTCCAGTGGCTTTAATAATACAAGGAGATACTCTGAAGACTGTAGAAATATATACAAAAGATAGTAGAAGACGAGGTTATCAGTCCCTCGGTATAGCAGCAGGTGATAAACACCGTAGTAGTCTTGAAGAATGTTCAAGACTACAGTGTTATTAGTGTCAGTTATGTAAGTAAGAACCCCTAATCGTGGAGAACAGGACGTACGACTGGGAGGGGCTGGGTTTGATTGGTGTCGTGGGTATAGGAGTAAATTCTTGGGTAGCTTTGGGTAGTGGTGGTTTTGATAAGGACCTGCCTTGTATGGGCCAGTAGGCCTTCAGCAGTGTTCCTCCATTCTTATGTTCTTATGCACTGAAATGTGAGGAATATGCCAGTGGATACATCCCCTGGGGGATACCCTGAGATATTCCTAACAACCAGACTGTTGCTATTAGTAGCCTTCAGGTTTACACAGGCGTCACAGCCTGATTGATCTGGCACTTCTTGCAGGTTACAGTCCAGTTTCATTCTGAAAATTTCTACTTTTTTCCAGCAACATTTTTAACAGCTGGCGGCAGCTGGTTGGTTAATATGTTGTGAGGGCCTCACTCTGTACGTGATAACCAACTATAAGCCAGTGACCTGACTGACCTTTCTTCCACACGCCACCTTTGACCTTCTGCCTTACGTCAGTCGTCACCTCTGACCTTCTCTTACCTCACACTTGACCTCTGACCATTCTTGCTACGTTGCACACTACATACCATCTGTTAGGCCGTGTAGTTGGCTAGCAACCATCTATGGAGTCTACCTGGAGGTCGTTCCGAGGGTCAACGTTCCAGGCCTCCTGGTGGATCAGGGCCTAATCAATCAGGCTGTTACTGCTGGTAGCACGTAATCCAACGTACGAACCACAGCCCGGCTGGTCAAGTACTGACTTTAGGTATATGTGCAGTTGCCTCTTGAAGGCAGCCAGGGGTCTATTGGTAATTTCCCTTATGCATGGTAGGAGGTACTGATTTCCTATGAAACGAGTATGAAAAGTAAGTCTGTTAAGCGTGTTGCACTCTGGCAGGAGTGTTAAACGTGTTGCACTCTGGCAGGAGTGTTAAACGTGTTGCACTCTGGCAGGAGTGTTAAACGTGTTGCACTCTGGCAGGAGTGTTAAACGTGTTGCACTCTGGCAGGAGTGTTAAACGTGTTTGCACTCTGGCAGGAGTGTTAAACGTGTTGCACTCTGGCAGGAGTGCTAGGTCTATTATTTTTATGAACACATACGGCGGGAGGAAAATCTTACAAACTTTTAATTACATTCTACATATACTTGTCTTAACTTTCCTACGTCTTAGTAAACACAATAGTTTTTATTCTTGTAATATTTGCTTGCGATTTTATTAGGCCTGATCTGAGCCATGACAGTGGGGGGGGGGGAGTGCCGGAAGCATTTAACATGTATAACCTTTAACCTGCGGTGTATCATGCAGTCCTTGTAACATGTGTTAAGTTATAACACACGAAGCTTTCTCTGGATTAACGCAAAATAGTCGAGAGTCAATTAACTTAGCTTATCTCCGTTGGAATTCTTAGATGATCTTCTCTAAGATACTATCCTAGGATGCCACTCTAGGATGCCACCCAGGAATGGCACCCTAGGATGCCACCCAGGAATGGCACCCTAGGATGCCACCCAGGAATGGCACCCTACAATGCCACCCACAATATCAGGGAAGGTAAACTTGTCTAGTTGTGTTGAGAGTAAGGTGAAAAGTTATTATAGGAAAAAACGAATCTTTTTTTTGTTAATATGGCTCAAATATAGATATTTCTCAAGTTTTATACAAGGGATCTTATGGGAATAAAAAAAAGAATAATTATATGCGGCAGTACATCATTCAAGCGTAGATAAACCTGTGTGTGTGTACTCATCTTTATGTGGTTACAAGGGTCGAGTCACAGCTCCTGGCCCCGCCTCTTCGCTGGTCACTATTAGGTCCACTCTCCCGGCTCCAAGAGCCTTATCGTATATCTTCTTAAAGCTGCCATGAATGGATCCTGTGTGTGTGTGTGTGTGTGTGTGTGTGTGTGTGTGTGTGTTACCATTTTGTCCTAGGCACATGTCGATTAGACACTAGGCCTGTTGTATATATGTGTGTGTGTGTGTAAGGAAACACTTCGAAATGTTTCGACCCCGCCGGGAATTGAACCCGGCCCCTCCGTGCGTGAAGCAAGAGCGATAGCCACCATGCCATCGGGGCGTGTATGTGTGTGTGTGTGTGTGTGTGCGCGCGCGCGCGGTGTTATTAGGGGATAGGGGAGTCACGCTTTAGCTCCTGGGCCCATTTCTTAATCCCATTCTGTTGATTTCTTTGTGGTAAGGTTCTGTGGTAACTACTTTGATGTCTGTGTTGGTTCATTTTCCACTACCTCACTAACTATCTGGTGTAACTTCTATGTAGGTTCATCCTCCACTACCTCACTACTCACTAACTAACTTGTCTCACTTTTTGGATAACTTTTTCATTAAGACATACTTTTGCCTTCGTCTCATTTGCTATTCAACCTTGCAAGTTGTCACTCTCTCTCTACCGCACTCTGTATTAACCGAGTGTTGTGTATAGCATTCAGGGTAATGTTTTTATACACATGTATTAGTATCTGCAGTCCTACTAGAGTTCATGATCTGGAAGAAATACCAATGTGTAGGATAACTCTTCTGGAGGTATGCAGGTGCGCGGTATTCGTGCAGTGCAATGTATCAGTTTAAAAAATAAGTGATCTTATCTGCCTTGTTGGTGGCCTTGAGTATGTCGTGATCATATCTCCTCTGAGTTGTTTCTCTACTGACAGGTTGAGGGTTTAGTGTTTCCCGTAGTGTGTGTGTCAGCTCCGGCAACAGTCTTCAGGTAAACCACTAAACTTTCTCAATTACTTATTGTTACATTTATTTGGAAGGTCAGGTTTGGTTCAAGTAAAGAATAACGACAATATCGTCGATCAAGAACTCTTGGCCAGCATCAAGGTTCTCTCCTTGAAGAGTAAACTTTCTCATCCTCACACTAGTACAGGGATGCTTCTTCCCCTCTTGCTTCCCCTCTTACACATGGGAACTTTGCTCTCCCTTTGATGGAAGAGGCCAGGGAAGAGTACTGGACTGGTTCTCCCTTCTTCCCCCTTAATGTACGCTCTTGTATATCTCAGCTCAATGGCTTCCTGCATCTACTTGCCCTCTTCCCCTCGTCCTGCCCTTGTCTGTTTCACTCTGGCACTTCTCCCTTCCCATTTTTTTTTCCTCTATTTTCCTTTCTTTCACTTGAACATTTTTACTGTTGCTGTCGTTAATGTCATCTTTATCACATACGATAACTTTTATAATAATTATTCTCGCATATTAATGATATTGTACACCGACATATAAAGTGGTCCAGTCTCTTAACAGATGAAATAAATCAATCTTACAATTTCCACACTACAACCCCCTGAATTTGTTCCGGCTCGTGAGAAAACCATATAGATAAAAATGTGTGCCTGTTATTATTTATGGTCGTAGGGGGGACATGAGACGACCCGAGGGTCGCCCCTTCCCCCACGTCATAGACTACAAGAACTCACAGGTAAGGATGGGATCATACCCAGGATGGGTATGATTAGCTCATGGCAAGGGTATCGTGGCTGCCCATATCACTCATTGTTGCCCACGTGTTGATCTTCGTAGCTTGTGGATATCTCTTGCGGTGTTGGTCGACAACTTGCAAAAGGTATTGGAGTTGCTTTACATTCTTGGTGCGCTTTCCGATTTACTCCTGAATTAGAGCAACCCCGCATTCGGCATTGTCGTTGACGACCTTGATGTTTCCCACCTTCAGGAGAGACTCTTGGATGGATCATTGCACAGAAACACACGGTTGAGGAAGTTCGTCGTGGCCAAAATAAAAGTCGGGCAGGAGTGGTCGCTTTTCCTCTCTTACACTGCCTTCAAAATTCCAAATTCAAGCAACGCCAATCGTACCATTTCCTCCGACGAGTACCACAGGTGGGCTTCAAATTTTGACGGTGCAGATTTGTGGGCGGACTCAAGCACTCTGTTACATTTGCCCAGGACCAGCAGGATCTATTCATTCTCCGGACATGTAAGAAAGTTGGACTGGTCAGTGAAATTCCATTTTGCCTTGAACCTCTTTAACAAGGAAATTTCACGGCCTGATAAGAGTGTATAGCAAGCGATTACGAACTCAGCCACCATCACTTGCAACACGTGATGGCGGCAAGTCAAGGCAAACTCGTGCACCTGAGAACTGTCCAGTGTTTGAGGCAGCCGTATCCAAGTACATACATTCCCATAACGCATTCTGTCATTTCCCATTCTTTGAGAAACTAGGCAACAGCAATTGCTTGCTCTTCACCTATTCCACTAGCAACTTTGGGGCTCCAAGCAGTTGACATTGCCCAATGACTGCAAATCGGTCCACTTATTTGACTGACTTCAGCAGTGAGCAGTAAACGGAACCTTCAGTGCTATTCCTAAATTGCTGGGGTGATGTTCTCGGTGTTGTTCTTCTGGGTTGTGGTCAAGGCTCTACACAGTTTCTGTAATGACAAACACTGTCATTCATTTACTTAATTTTGAATGATCGTGCCGGAACAACATCGGGGGAGATAACCTTCATTTTCTTAGCCCTTTTTGGTGGACTATCGCCACCTGCACACGCTCAGATTTCTTCTCCCGTGGATTCTGACCCAGAAACAACTTTGAAAGAAGATGTCATTTCTACTGTCTCTGAAGACGAAGCCTCACTTGCCAACTTCTAGGTCCTCTTTTCTTCCAGCCTCTTCTTTTCAGCCAGGTCTCGTTTGGAACAGGGCTGCGTAGCATTGATTCCCGGAATTAACAAGTATACAACAGATGACTAGGAGGAATAGAACGAGTAGTAATGAGAAGAGAGAGGCATGGTATGTTGATACGATTATTTGTAAAGGAATTACTGCTTAGTTATATTCAAAATATACATATGCAAGAGATTTATTTATATGTATTATTCTGTTAGTTCATGTATCTGACAAGCTCTTAAGATGGTGTTGGGAAGAGATGCTGGTTATGACGTGACACCAGTCAACTACTGTTTACCCTCAGCCATCTCAACATAAACTATGAATCGACAGTATTGCTAGTGATGTTTACCGGATCCAATCTTGGATGACAACAGTAATTTCATAGACTCTCTGGTTTTGCGAGTGCATTCTGCACTTGAGTGAACTTAGGTGTTATCTAGCTGTGTGTTTCTCATCATCATGCTGCTTGTATTTATTATTTTGCCTGTTGGAAAACTACAGTAGTTACAGTATACTGTGTTTGTGCTTCTCTGTTTCTTAACTGTTTACGAGGATAAGCTTCAGTTTCTAAGCACCGCCTACTAAGCTTTGACTGTTGTACTCATTGAATTCTTGAAAGCTCACTCAGAGATTCGTGCCGCTAGCTGACTTGCTCCACTTTTTTCAGTACCCGCATACTGAATTTTGTTTTCGTTTCTTCCATATCAAGGAGTCTTGGCTTCCTTATATTTTCCATAATTTCTTTTTCTTCTAGTGAGGTGAAGTTTATCTCGTAGTCTGACCTCGGGATCTGTACACATCAGCTCTTGCAACCGCTCTGCTTGCTAAACTCTGGAATTATTCAAGTTTATTTGTTTATATATGTCGATAAGGGCTCCACGCTGGAGCTGCATACTCTGGCATTGTTCTTGAGTACCAGGTGTTGTGTACTTAATGATACCTTGTTCAGGTTCTTGACAGCTGTATTTGTTTACAAACTCTAGCTTTATTTCTTTGCATTGAGTGAACTTTAATAGTCACTTACTGGGACATTCTTGCAGTATATCTAAGTCCTCCTGCAGCGTCTTGTAGTCACACGTGTGTCCTTGTCAATTTTCCACCTCTTGCGAAATATTGTACACTTTTGTTCACTCGTGTGTCTAGTTGTCTAGTTCCCATACATCATGGGTAGTCTAGTTCCCATACATCATGGGTAGTATAGTTCCCATACATCATGGGTAGTATAGTTCCCATACATCATGGGTAGTATAGTTCCCATACATCATGGGTAGTATAGTTCCCATACATCATGGGTAGTATAGTTCCCATACATCATGGGTAGTATAGTTCCCATACATCATGGGTAGTATAGTTCCCATACATCATGGGTAGTATAGTTCCTTGTGGGACTCCAGTTCTTGCTGCTTGTCACCATCTTAGTTACTTCCTTCATTCTGGCTTCACCCCTGTTATTCTGTAGTTATATATATATATATATATATATATATATATATATATATATATATATATATTATATGTTTGTGTGTGTGTGTGTATATCTTGTGCCGAATAGGAAAAACTTGCTATTTTGGCTTAAATAGCAACGCTCTTGCAGAATAACGCAAGCGAAAATTTGTGTATGCAATAATTTCGCATATATTTAGTTGGATTAGGCTAAATTAAATTGCGATTGTTATAATAAGGTTAGGTAAGTTTTCTAAGGTTCTTTTGGTACAAAATTATTAATTTTTGCATTAACATAAATTAAAAAAAAATGTATAAACGTATAAGAGAAAATTTTAGAAAGAATTTAATTTTAAATGAGTTCTTGCTAATTGACCAGTTTTACCTATTCGGCACGACATATATATATAAAATTGTGTGTATGTATTTGTAATCTTAGATGTTACTTCACAAATTTTTTAAATCGGATATGGAAAGTTTAGTAAAATATTTTAAGTTCATATATTTTAAGCAAAAATGTCTCAATTTACTACGATAATTTTGTTGCGATGACCACGCCGTCAATTTCTTTACATTTTTTTGCAAACTACAATAATAATAGTATTTTTCCTGTAATCGCATACACAAAACTGTGTAGTATTCGATTACATAAACTTGCATGAAGGCTGTGACATGTCTGATAGCACAGTGGCTGTGACATGTCTGATAGCACAGTGGCTGTGACATGTCTGATAGCACAGTGGCTGTGACATGTCTGATAGCACAGTGGCTGTGACATGTCTGATAGCACAGTGGCTGTGACATGTCTGATAGCACAGTGGCTGTGACATGTCTGATAGCACAGTGGCTGTGACATGTCTGATAGCACAGTGGCTGTAATATGTCTGATAGCACAGTGGCTGTGACATGTCTGATAGCACAGTGGCTGTGACATGTCTGATAGCACAGTGGCTGTGACATGTCTGATAGCACAGTGGCTGTGACATGTCTGATAGCACAGTGGCTGAGCAGAATAAGAAATCATTCAAATTTGCAGTAGTATCACTGGTGGTGTGAGGGATGGTGTTGGTGTGTGCGATACGGAAGGAAGTGTAAGATAAAGCCAGTGAAAAAGAAGGGAGGTCAGAAGTACAGTTGGTGAACACTGCGTCAACATCCTTCTTCAAGACTCTTCAACCTATTGCCAGAAAATATAGCAGATCACAGTAATAAACTAGACCACTCCCTATTACTACCACCAGATTAACCAGGATGTGATGGCAATGTAGGCCTATGGAAGGTTAGCAGCAACAGCTTGGTTAACCAGGCAGTCAAGGAATTTGGCTGGGATTCCCTCGTAGCCCATCCTGAGGTATGTTAGTACATTCCATGCCACCTCCTAGGCCTCCCGGCAGTCTTGAAGCATCGTCCACCTGCTCTCACCTCTCTTACCTCATCCGTCAACCTCTCCCAAAATTTTCGCACGCAAACAAATAAGGAAAGGAAGGTAAATAAATGTACTATAGGAATAATGCATGGCAGGTCAGGGAGGTTTAGAGGAGGTAAGAGGTGGGGAGACGGGGAAACCGGGGGGGATAAAGTAAGAGGAATCAGAGGTAGAGAGACAGTGCAGGGGTTCAGAGGAGAGGGGTATGCAGGGGTAAAGAGGATTGGAACCCTGGGGGGGGGAGGAAGAGGGAAGAGGTCCATAAAGGTGAACTTCCCTGATTGTGTCATGCATATTTCACCAGTACGAGGGAGGGAGGATGGGAGGGTGGGGGTTGTGATGTTGCTGACTCTCCCAGATACAACACCGCTACACTGACAGCACCTCTGCTACACTGACAGCACCTCTGCTACACTGACAGCACCTCTGCTGCACTGACAAAATATATGCTACAGTAACAGCACCTCTGCTGCACTGACAAAATATCTGCTACAGTAACAGCACCTCTGCTACACTGAAAACACCTCTGCTACACTGACAGCACCTATGCTACACTGACAGCACCTCTGCTACACTGACAGCACCTCTGCTACACTGTCAGCACCTCTGCTGCACTGACAGCACCTCTGCTACACTGACAGCACCTCTGCTACACTGACAGCACCTCTGCTACACTGACAGCACCTCTGCTACACTGACAGCACCTCTGCTACACTGACAGCACCTCTGCTACACTGACAGCACCTCTGCTACACTGACAGCACCTCTGCTACACTAAGAGCACCTCTGCTGCACTGACAGCACCTCTGCTACACTGACAGCACCTCTGCTACACTAACAGCACCTCTGCTACACTGACAGCACATCCGCTACACTGACATCACACCAGCTACATACATTTTTTGACATGCTGTTTTAGAAGATGGTTCTTATATAAGCCATATTGACAACTATTTCAAATATGCTTTATGTGATAAAGTTCTGAAGTGAAAGACGCTTTAGTTTCTCCCTCTGAGAGAGAGAGAGAGAGAGAGAGAGAGAGAGAGAGGAGCGAGCGAGAGAGCGAGCGAGAGAGAGAGCTAGAGAGAGAGACCCAACCACATTTGTACATTTCTAATTTTATACATTTAATATCTTGTTCAAATATTTATGGTAAGTGGGCTTGCCCTCCTGAGAGTTATATGGCTTAGTGTTGGTCGTTATGTCTGCAAAATTACTCTATAGCCCCTCGCTCTGGTAGTAAATACGTGAGCAACAATTAGTGTTAATTATCAGGGAAACATTTAATATGCTGTAATAGGTTTATTAAGACTATACGGGAAATGTGGACGCAGGTGCATACGGTGACCTCCACCCACCATCCCTGGTGCAGGTGCACACGGTGGCCTCCACCCACCATCCCTGGTGCAGGTGCACACGGTGGCCTCCACCCACCATCCCTAGTGCAGGTGCACACGGTGGCCTCCACCCACCATCCCTGGTGCAGGTGCACACGGTGGCCTCCACCACCATCCCTGGTGCAGGTCCACGGTGGCCTCCACCCACCATCCCTGGTGCAGGTGCACACGGTGACCTCCACCCACCATCCCTGGTGCAGGTGCACACGGTGGCCTCCACCCACCATCCCTAGTGCAGGTGCACACGGTGACCTCCACCCACCATCAGGTGCACACGGTGGCCTCCACCCACCATCCCTGGTGCAGGTGCACACGGTGGCCTCCACCCACCATCCCTGGTGCAGGTGCACACGGTGGCCTCCACCCACCATCCCTGGTGCAGGTGCACACGGTGGCCTCCACCCACCATCCCTGGTGCAAGCGAACCTGCCAGGGGGTGTCAATAAAGAATGCAAGGGTTAAGCCAGACTGCGAGAGGTTGAGTCTCTTCCTGAATGTAACACAGTGGGAAAGTACATAGCCAGTAAGTGCCGGGAGTCTATGGAAATTTTTCTAACACAATAGTAGTAGCAGCAGGGGGGCAGAAGTAGCAGCAGGGGGGCAGAAGTAGCAGCAGGGGGGCAGAAGTAGCAGAGATAACGTGAGGAGGTTGTATACTGCCCGCATAGAATCAGTAAAACTTCTAAATTATTGGGGAACACCTCAAAGCACTTGCATTATTCTCTCTCTGGAATGAAGCAGCGGTACCTGATAGCATATACGTGGAGGATACCTGAGGACTTGGTCCCAATCTTTACACTAAGAACTCACGTAGAGTAAAATATATGGGAAAAAAGTGTAAAATAAACCTAGTGGAAAGAAAGGGTTCCATAATCACAATTAGAGAACACTGTGTTCATCCGTGGCTCAAAATTCTTTAACATACCACCAGCCAATGTTGTAAAAATTGCCGGATCGAAGTTAGAAGTTATCAAGAGGACCAGTGTGTCCTGCAAGTGCCTACCAGATGGGTGGCCAATAAAAACTGGTCTTAGGTATGTCACAGGTAGGAAAAACAGATCTCATGACTTACGAAGAACTGTAGGGAAATAAAGGCGATGAGCAGAAAATCATGGAAAAACTAAAGAGAGGAAGACGATAGCAGAGGATAATGAATTTAGCCAAAGAGTCAGAAATGAAAATATAGAAGCAACTGTGGAGGGAAGAAGATCCCGGTTCCAGGACGACTCTTGGAAACTGAATCAGAGCAGAATCAAGTTCACAGTGACATCATACAAAAGATGTCAATAAACGTGGTAGGAGAGCAAAGAAGCGATGAGAAGGGGGTCTGCTGCAAAATCATAAATAATATTAGAGAGACGAGGTGTAGGATTATCAGTGGGCACTGCAGAACAGCCACACACGAAGAGGCCACAGAGCGAACTGAACATAAGCAAAGTCGTGGGACCTGGTAGTGTATCACTATGGGTTTTGAGAGAAGTTGAGGAAGCGATGTGCCCAGTCTCAACAAAACTCTAGCAGTCGATGCCCTTGAAGGTGGGTATCTCGATGCCCTTGAAGGTGGGTATCTCGATGCCTGTGAGAGACTCTTGATCAAAACAACTGGAACTATTTCCTTCGGATCAATCCTGATTACAAACTATCCTTTGTTTTATTATTTCGCAAGCACTTCGAGCCTTTAGGGCTTAGCGCTTCCCACCATGAATTTAATAATACATATTGATAGAAAATAATTACAAGAAAGTGCTGTAGAACAGGTATGTTGATACTGACAGTATGTGGACACTGTCTTATGCACAGTTCAAGGCAATGAGGAAGCGTTTTGCTCCATTATTTTTTTTTTAAGGTTTTGAATTCAGCTTAAAGAGAACATCAACAAGCGCAATAAAACAAAGAAAACAGTGAATGCATTTCAGACATTTATGCAGTTGGCCAACAGTGATGACCACTGTTGTGAAGTAAGGAAGGGGAGTCATGAGTGTGCTGGAGACCCTGGAAAGGAAGACTTGACTTTATAAATAAAGCCTTGACCAGCCACATCCACTTATATGTCCCTGGGAAGTGTGGGGGGGGGGGTGAGGCCTGCAGACTGCTGCACGACCTGGGTGTTTGTCCCCTTCTGACTCTGTGTAGACCGAGGATCGAGCATTCGCAGGTGCTCCTGTTTGAGCGCTAATTGATCTGCACACTCATGTGTGCTCTGTAAATATCACAACTGCTATTAATGCAAACTGAAACCTCAGGCATAGTCTTGGCCAATCAGGGTCCTGACCAATCAGGGTCCTGGCCACGTAGGGTCCTGGCCATACATGGCCCTTACCACGCATGTGCTATGCATGTCAAGGGAAACGAATCATCATAGTAGAGGAGGTGGTGGCAGCAAATCATGGTAAATATTACTTTATTCCGCTCACCATTACTGTTAAGTGTTACTTCCTGTCTCCACCCCGCCATCCCTCCCCCTCTTCCACCCACTCCACCACCTCTACAAGCCACCCACATTGACTATCCCCCGTGCACATTATCTGACCGACGGCCGCCCACAGTGACTCGTCCACTGCCCACACTAACCCGTCCAGCGCCCACATTGACTCGTCCACTGCCCACACTAACCCGTCCAGCGCCCACATTGACTCGTCCACTGCCCACACTAACCCGTCCAGAGCCCACATTGACTCGTCCACTGCCCACACTAACCCGTCCAGCGCCCACAGTGACTCGTCCACTGCCCACACTAACCCGTCCAGCGCCCACATTGACTCGTCCACTGCCCACACTAACCCGTCCAGCGCCCACATTGACTCGTCCACTGCCCACACTAACCCGTCCAGCGCCCACAGTGACTCGTCCACTGCCCACACTAACCCGTCCAGCGCCCACATTGACTCGTCCACTGCCCACACTAACCCGTCCAGCGCCCACAGTGACTCATGCACCGCCCACACTGACCGTCTGTATGTTACTTACCAGTTAACACTGTGTGTAGTGTATATTACACATAGTATTGTCTAATTCGTTATCTTTTATCTTATCTGTTATTTTTTCCCGTTTTCCTCTCTTCTCATATTGCAATGTGTATATTTCAGTTCGATTTCCGTGTTAAATTTTTAGATTTTTCCCCCCGAAGTGCCTAGTTCACTGTGCACCCCATATCCATCCTGTGGAGGGTAGCGCAAGACCATATGATACACAAAAGGCCTAGGAACTAGGCCCCCAAAAAAAGGGTTAACAGGAATACATCTGGATTTATATCTACAGTTGACTTATCTGCTGCAAGCAAATCTAGGAAATTTGCTTAATATTTCTGATATCTTATTCTCATTACTAAGATAGCTTGGCATATCCCATAGGGAATTATACTTATATATATATATATATATATATATATATATATATATATATATATATATATATATATATATATATATATATATATATATATATATATATATATCTTCGTAGTTCATTCTCCTCACATTCTACACCTATTTTGTTGCAAATCTTTGGGTCTGATCCATTTTCATGTTTGAGCTGCATGTTGCAAGATGGAGCAGACGAGCCTGGTTCAAGACCCGGCTCTGGCAGTACAATAACTCTGGGAACTCATCACAGGTATATCAGAGGTAAAGGCCTAATGTTCATTATATGTATTGTGCTAAAATGACTCTTTATTCAGGTGTCTGAGAGCAGGTGTTTGGTTAGTTGTTCTTGTGACGAAAATGGCTTTGAAAACCGACAAGTTGAAGAACAAGACATTTGTGCAACATTGTGCAACATTTGGGAAACATTTGTGCAACATTGTGCAACATTTGTGCAACATTTGGTTATGGTAAATTAGACACTTGTGCAACACTTTGGTATCTTTATTGAGGAAACGTTTTACCACTGTGTGGCGAAACGTTTCTTCAATGAAGATATTCCTCAGTATCGTTGGTTAGGTCTCATTTAGATTATGCTGCTCAGGTTTGTTCACGGTATTCCAGAATGGATATAAATGCGCTGGAAAATGTACAGAGAAGGATGATAAAGTTAAGTAAAAGAAGACAAGTGCAAGTAATGTGACATTATTGTGTCACATTACTTGCACTTGTGTTCTCTTACCTTAGATATTGTCAGTAATTCTACCAAGATTATTACGATGACAGTGTTGATCCCATATATCAGAAATGTTTCCTATGAGGATAGACTGAGGACCCTGAAGCTGCACTCTCTGGAAAGGCGTAGAATTAGGGAGGATATGATTGAGGTGTATAAATGGAAAGCAGGAATAAATAAAGAGTATGTAAATAACGTGCTAAAAATATATCTAGCAAGACAGGACTCGCAGCAATGGTTTTAAGTTGGAAAAGTTTAGATTCAGGAAGGATATAGGAAAGGATTGGTTTGGTAATAGAGTTGTGGATGAGTGGAACAAACTCCCGAGTACCGTCATAGAAGCTAAAGCGTTGTGTAGTTTTAAAAATAGGTTAAAGAACTATATGAGTGGGTGTGGGTGGGTGTGAGTTGGACCTGACTAGCTTGGGCCAGTGGGCCTGCTGCAGTGCTCCTTCCTCATGCTCTTGTTATTCTCTGTATTGACTTGAAGAAGTCACTAGTTAACGAAACGCTTCCTCAGTAAAAATTCCCAGATGTTGCTTAGTTATTCTTGCATAAACTGCGAAATTTATTCGATTTACATGTACTTCATGTGATACGCTTGGTGCAGTGCTTACTCCCTCATCTTTCTTGCATATTGTGTGCAGTATCCCTCCTCCCTGGTTATTCCATGCTTGGTTTTCTCACTCTTCAATTTTCATTATTTTGCATTTATCAGGATTTATTTACAGCCACCTTCAATATGTATAAAGCCTCTTCACATCTCTCTCTCTCTCCCCTTCTTCATCATCTCCACCCCCAGCATCCTTCCCACCAGAGGTGGGAAGGATGTGAACCAAAATTGATTTACTATAATTAATGGGAATAAAAAATTCATGCTGTTTTACATGTAAAAAGGGCATATTTGACCTTAACAACTTTTGGAAGTTATCAAGAGTCATTCCAGGATGCTGGGAATAATGTCAACAACTTTGGTCATAGTTATCAGTCATTCCAAGATGCTAGGAATGGGGTCAACAACTTTGGTCATAGTTATCAGTCATTCCAGGATGCTGGGAATAATGTCAAGAACTTTGGTCATAGTTATCAGTCATTCCAGGATGCTAGGAATAATGTCAACAACTTTGGTCATAGTTATCAGTCATTCCAGGATGCTGGGAATGGGGTCAACAACTTTGGTCATAGTTATCAGTCATTCCAGGATGCTGGGAATGGGGTCAACAACTTTGGTCATAGTTATCAGTCATTCCAGGATGCTGGGAATGGGGTCAACAACTTTGGTCACAGGTCACCTGCGCACGCCAATAATTGCAAGACTTGCCTCACTTACTATACACAACACTGACATTTGAAACCCGTCTAGAATAAAATGTAATCGAAAAGTTGGAAGAAAATAATCGTGGCAACCACTTTAAGGTTGCCAGGATTATTAAGTGGTTGAGACCAGCTGATGAGAAGCTTCAGCCAGGGACCAGCTGGTGAGAAGCTTCAGCCAGGGACCAGCTGATGAGAAGCTTCAGCCAGGGACCAGCTGATGAGAGGCTTCAGCCAGGGACCAGCTGATGAGAAGCTTCAGCCAGGGACCAGCTGATGAGAAGCTTCAGCCAGGGACCAGCTGATGAGAAGCTTCAGCCAGGGACCAGCTGATGAGAAGCTTCAGCCAGGGACCAGCTGATGAGAAGCTTCAGCCAGGGACCAGCAGATGAGAAGCTTCAGCCAGGGACCAGCTGATGAGAAGCTTCAGCCAGGGACCAGCAGATGAGAAGCTTCAGCCAGGGATGCAAGGTGTCTGACTCAGCTATATATTGTAAACTAATATTTTATTTTCATGTCAGGCACTGAGGCACCTCCCTTGAGGTGCCTTCATAGTGTTGATCTGGACCTCTTGGCACAGGTAGATCAATGGTTCAGATAACCGACAAGTTGATAAATTAGACACATGTACAACACTTGGGTATCTTTACTGTGGGAACGTTTCTCCACACAGTGGCTTCATCAGTCCAATACAAAGAAGAACTGTGAAGAACAGAAGGAGTTTGAGGTAATCAGTCCCTCGGCCTGGAGTCGATGTAATTACTCCATCAATCTTGAAGAGAATGATGAACTAATTACACCGACTCCAGACTTAAGGACTGATTACCTCAGACTCCTTCTGATCTTCACAGTTTGATCCCAAGAAGGGGAAAGGGTAGCTCGAATTCCTTGGAATAAGAGCACTTTCCTTCCCCTCACCCATCTTGAGGGGTGAGCCTCCTAGACGGCATGAGTTAATGTGGTATCTCCCCTCTCCCCTTCCCGTCCCTATCCCATACCCTACTATTTCGCTTCTTCTTCCGTATTCACTTTCTTTCCATCCCCCCTCTATCCCTTCCCCCTCCCTCCCTCCCTTTTCCCTCTACCCCTTTTTCCTCCCTCTACCCCTTCCTCCTCCCTCCCACCCTCCACCCCTTCCCCTTCCCTCTACCTCTTCCCCTACCTCCCTCTCTCCCAGGGGCGCCATCTTGCCACAGAGATAAACGTGGTGTTCCAAACAATTTATTTCCACGCGGCAATATTTCCTCATTTAGGAGCCTGGGCAACTTTTTATTGTTATTTATACATTTTTGAATGAATAATTTTTGAATAAAGTGGCCTATGTGACTCTATAGTTTTTAATTTCGTGTTTAATGATGCATTACGAAGTGAACAAATGTTTTAGGCAATACAAGTTAAGAATCATTGTTGTTCAGGGACTTACTGCACATGTTAAATAGTCTAAACTCACTCACATTTCCCTGGGATCATCTTAGTATAGTAAAATACACACACACACACACACACAGAGCGGGGTTCCACAGGGGTCAGTCCTAGGACCAGTGCTATTTTTGGTATATGTGAATGACATAACGGAAGGGATAGACTTAGAAGTGTCCCTGTTTGCAGATGATGTGAAGTTATTGAGGAGAATTCAATCGGATGAGGATCAGGCAGGACTACAAAGAGACCTGGACAGGCTGGACACGTGGTCCAGCAACTGGCTACTCGAATTTAACCTCGCCAAACGCAAAGTCATGAAAATCGGGGAACGGCAGAGAAAACCGCAGACAGAGTATAGACTAGCTGGCCAAAGATTGCAAAGCTCACTGAGGAAAAGGATCTTGGGGTGAGTATAATACCGAGCACATCTCCTGAGGCGCACATCAACCAGATAACTGCTGCAGCATATTGGCGCCTGACAAACAGTTCCGATACCTCAGTAAGGAATCGTTCAAGACTCTGTACACCGTGTACGTCAGGCCCACACTGGAGTATGCAGCACCAGTTTGGTACCTACACCTGGTCAAGCAGGTCAGGAAATTAGAGAAAGTGCAAAGGTTTCCAACAAGGCTAGTTCCAGAGCTAAGGGGAATGTCCTACGAAGAAAGGTTAGGATAAATCAGCCCGACTACACTGGAGGACAGGAGGGTTAGAGAAGACATGATAACGACATACAAAATACTGCGAGGAATTGACAAGGTGGACAGAGACAGGATGTTCTAGAGATGGGACACAGAAACAAGGAGTCACAATTGGAAGTTGAAGACTCTGATGAGTCAAAGAGATGTTAGGAAGTATTTCTTTAGTCATAGAGTTGTCAGGAAGTGGAATAGTCTGGCAAGTGATGTAGTGGAGGCAGGAACCATACATAGTCTTAAGACGAGGTATGATAAAGCTCATGGAGCAGGGAGAGAGAGAGGACCTAGTAGCGATCAAAGAGGCGGGGTCAGGAGCTATGAATCAACCCCTTCAACCACAAATAGGTGAGTACACACACGAGCCAAGGGGTATGTCCTACGAGGAGAGGTTAAGGGAAATCGACCTGACGACACTAGAGGACAAGAGGGATAGGGGGACATGATAAAAACATATAAAATACTGAGAAGAATTGACAAGGTGGATAGGGACAGGATGTTTGAGAGATGGGACACAGCAACAAGGGGTCACAAAATGAAAGTTGAAGACTCGGATGAGTCACAGGGATATTAGGAAATATTTCTTCAGTCACAGAGTTGTCAGGAAGTGGAACAATCTGAAGAGTGTAGTAGAAGCAGGATTCATACATAGCTTTAAGAAGAGGTACGATAAAGCTCATGGAGCAGGGAGAGTGTGAACCTAGTAGCGACCAGCGAAGAGATGGGGCCAGGAGCTGTGATTCGACCCCTGCAACCACAAATGGTGATTACGTGCACACACACTGGGGAGGGTGAGGTGTGAAGGGGTGATGGGATCCTGTGCGGAGGGAGGGCAAAGTTAGGAACTTGTGCAGGGAGGGAGGAGGGGGAAGCGTGTGAGAGGATCTTGGGATCTTGTGCGAGAGAGGAGTAGGTGGGAAAAATTATATGTGGGGGAGGGATATGGGGATGGTTTGTGGGGAAGGGATATGGGGATGATTTGTGGGGGAGGGGTGGAAGAAAGTAATGGTTTGTAGGGGAGGGATGGGAGAGGTATGGTTTGCTGGGAAGGGGCTAGAGGGGGATTGTTTGAGGGGAGAGGTGGGAGGGGGATTGTTTGAGGGGAGGGGTTGGAGGAGGAGGGTGAGTGGAGAGAGGGCTGGGAGTGGTGTGTGGAAAGGGGAAAGGGGCGGTGTGTGGGGAGGGGGTGGTGTGTGGAGTGGGGGGAGGGGTGGTGTGTGGAGTTGGTGGTTTTTCATAGGAGGGGTAGAGAGAGTTCCTACAATAATCAATTAAGGTGTATCTGCAGTGACCCAGATATGCTTACGCAGGTTGGATATATGCTGTTTAATCCCGTGCCCAACTTATTAACTGAGGAATAGGGAAGTGAGGGCTGGGCTTAACTAACCTCTCTAGTCTTAACTCTAGAGTCTAGAGAGCTAGAGCACCAGTGTTGTTGTTGGTTGCTTTTTGTCTGAAGCGCGGTTGTGATCTTAGTCTGGCTGGTTGTGATCTTACTGTGGCTGGTTGTGATCTTACTCTGGCTGGTTGTGATCTTACTCTGGCTGGTTGTGATCTTACTCTGGCTGGTTGTGATCTTACTCTGTCTGGTGGTGATCTTACTCTGGCTGGTTGTGATCTTACTCTGGCTGGTTGTGATCTTACTCTGGCTGGTTGTGATCTTACTCTGGCTGGTTGTGATCTTACTCTGGCTGGTTGTGAGCTTAGTTTGTCTCAGATGACCCTGCAGGGCTGCAACATCCCCAACCTTCCTTCAGAGTACTGGCACTGTACTTCCCACCTCCAGGACTGCAACATCCCCAACCTTCCTTCAGAGTGCTAGCACTACTTCCCACCTCCAGGACTGCAACATCCCCCAACCTTCCTTCAGAGTGCTAGCACGTGCTTCCCACCTCCAGGACTGCAACATCCCCAACCTTCCTTCAGAGTACTGGCACTACTTCCCACCTCCAGGACAGCAACATCCCCCAACCTTCCTTCAGAGTGCTAGCACGTGCTTCCCACCTCCAGGACTGCAACATCCCCAACCTTCCTTCAGAGTACTGGCACTGTACTTCCCACCTCCAGGGCTGCAACATCCCCAACCTTCCTTCAGAGTGCTAGCACTGTACTTCCCATCTCCAGGACTGCAACATCCCCAACCTTCCTTCAGAGTACTGGCACTACTTCCCACCTCCAGGACTGCAACATCCCCCAACCTTCCTTCAGAGTGCTAGCACGTGCTTCCCACCTCCAGGACTGCAACATCCCCAACCTTCCTTCAGAGTACTGGCACTGTACTTCCCACCTCCAGGACTGCAACATCCCCAACCTTCCTTCAGAGTGCTGGCACTGTACTTCCCACCTCCAGGACTGCAACACCCCCAACCTTCCTTCAGAGTGCTGGCACTGTACTTCCCACCTCCAGGACTCAAGTCCTGGAGGTGGGAAGGAAATAATGTTTATATGTCGTAAGTTAATAAGGAAGGTAACCTCTTGGTACATACATTACAAGCAACATCACCACTATACTAGGGTCACCTGAGGGAAGAGTCCCGTGCAGGGACGCGCCCGGCGGACCAGCCTACCTAACTTCATACTACTTTAATAGTAAAGCTTTTCTCTTCTTCTGATAATGTTGAATTCTATTTTTAATGATCTTTATATGATTTGTTCATTATTATCTGGTGTTCCAGGAATGAATGATGATTGATTTGTTGGCGAAGATTTCTAGTTTGCTCCTTCCTAGAAATTATAAGGCTTAAATAGCAACGCACTTCTTGCCGAATAGGGCAAGCGAAAATTTGTGTATGCAATAATTTCGCAAAAATCATTCTGACCCTAACGAAAAAAATATATTTCATTGTGTTTGTTTATTATTAAATTATTGTAAACTTATATAAAATATATTTAGTTGGATTAGGCTAAATTAAATTGCCCTTGTTATAATAAGGTTAGGTAAGTTTTCTAAGGTTCCTTTGGTACAAAATCATTAATTTTTTATATTAACATAAATAAAAAAAATATATCTTTAAATGTATAAGAGAAAACTTTAGAAAGGACTTAATTTTAAATGAGTTCTTGCTAATTGACCAGTTTTACCTATTCGGACGATACACACACAATAATATATATATATATATATATATATATATATATATATATCACATTATATATATATATATATATAGTATATATATATATATATATATATATATATATATATATATATATATATATATATATATATATATATATATATATATATATATATATATATATAGTGCCGATTAGTAAAACTTGCGTTTTTGGCTTAAATAGCAACGCTCACCTTGCCATATAAGACAAGTGAAAATTTGTGTATGCAATAATTTCGGCAAAATCATTCTGAACATAACGAAAAAATATATTTCATTGTGTTTGTTTATTATTAAATTAATGTTAACGTATCTAAAATATATTTAGTTGGGTTAGGCTAAATTAAATTGCGCTTGTTGTAATAAGGTTAGGTAGGTTTTCAAAGTTTCTCTTGGTACAAAATTATAAATTTTTACATTAACATAAATGAAAAAATATATCTTTAAACGTATAAGAGAAAATTTTAGAAAGGACTTAATTTTAGATGAGTTCTTGCTAATTGACCAGTTTTACCTAATAGGCACGACATATATATATATATATATATATATATATATATATATATATATATATATATATATATATATATATATGACAACCACTATGAAAAATAGAGGAATTCAAGCGCTTTCGTGACTACTCACATTATCATAGTTCCTTGATAATGTGAGAAGTCACGAAAGCGATTGAATTCCTCTATTTTTCATAGTGTTGTCTTGCATATTTTGATATCACCTGTTTACTGTGATCTTTTTGTATATATATATATATATTATAATTTGTAGGTTTATTTGTAAGTCAGAGGTGAGGAAGGTGCAGTACCACCTGGCAGCAGGAGACAGGCAGGCGCCACCTTCCCTGACCCGCCACATTACCAGAGTAATGGAGACTATATTTCAAGTTATTCAACCACTGCCCAGACACATTCAGGCCAGGTTCCACGGCTATTTTATCACTTTCCATGTTGTAAGGCAACACTGGTGTATCAGTGGGTAATCCCTGACCACTGCAGTCATAGCCAATCCTTGCTCTTCCCACACCCTGCTGCTGATCGTATCTCTGATCTCATGAAAGGGGGATTTGTGCAGTGTAATCCCTTATGGAGTGAAAGGCTTCCATAAAGAGGGTTTTGTGGGAAGTATAAAAGATATGATCGGCTTTTCCACCTCCACGGATTGTACGCTTATTAATTTGCTGCTCATCTTCTCGTTTTTTTTTTTTGCTCTTTCCTAATCATCCTCCACTTTCTCTCTTCCCTCCATCCCTCTACCATCCACCCTCCCATTTACAAGCCTTCATCCCCCTCCCTTGTTCCTTCCCCATGGAAGAAAAACTTCAGTCCTGCTGTAGTACAGTATTCAAGTGTTGGGGGAAAGGCATGCTGGCAAAAAATATCTTTCTCTTCTATCTCTACTCCCTCTCCATTACCGTCTCTTTCATCCCTCCATCCTCTCCCTCTCTCTCCTCCCTTTCCTTTGATTTATCTAAGTCTCTAGTGTATCATATTCTATGCCCTTGCTTCTGCTAGTGACTTGTGTCACTCTTGCTCTCAGTAAAAAACTTCGTAAGTTTGTCTTTATATTTTTTTTGCGTATAAGTGTGTAAATTATGTAAATATTTATATATACTTTGTGCCTCAATGTAAATATATATAATTCACGTAGGTTAGCATGGGACACATTGTGCAGGTTTATACAGAAGTCTCTTAGCTATGTGAGATAGCGAGGGAGAGACGAGATAGCAAGGGGAGAGACAGAGAGAAAGAGAGAGAGAAACAGAGAGAGAGAGAGAGGAAATATCGACAACTCTGCGACAGTTGCCATGCCTGCATCACCCTGCACTTGTGCCACTCTTGCTTGCACAAGAACCATAACATAAACAATATTCTCCTTTAGAACAACATAAGGAATGTCAGTTTGTCTCAGAATATTCCCAATATTTCTATATTTAACGTGTATAGTTTTTAAGACATGTGTCTGCCACAATTTTCAATGATTTACCCCGAAATCTCAGTATGATGGCTGTTATGCTCTCTGAACATTTCTTTAATGACCTCGAGAGAAGCACTACAGGATAACTATTATTATTATCATCATGGGGAGCGCTAAACCCACATATCCAGGTCTCACGCTACTTAACTTCAAGACAGGAATGCTACGTATCACTATGGGCTTCCTGCATGCACCACCGAATATTACACACCTCTGTACAAACACTTTATCATATAGAAATAAATCTACATTATTATTATTATTATTATTATTATTATTATTATTATTATTATTATTATTATTATTATTATTATTATTATAACCGGGGACATGTTAAATTTATTCACAGTCTTTTAAAGATGACCTTGAAACACTAGCGTAACTGTGCTTCCACCAAATTCACTGAACTGGCTTAAGTCTGCTCCATCAACTACTAGAGTATTACTAAACTTTACACTGATGAAGACATGTGCAGGTGTTGTACATATGTTTTACTTAACATTATATGAATTCGATCTAATTATGATCCTTTTGGTGTTTGGTAGTCTCGTTGCCTCACCTAGAAGTACAAGTACCTAGCAACGTCACTCATTAGCGAAACAAATGAATTTTCTAGTGACGAAACCTTGTTCAACTTTTCTTTCAATCGAAAAAAAAAATGCCTGAGAAATGTTAAAAGAGAACAGAAGAGGTGAACACTAAAGGAGCCTTTAAGTTAATCTAATAATAATTCCACCTCAGGCAAAGCTTTACAGTACAACCTCAGAGCTCAATGCAAGAGCTCCACAAGACAAACTCCCACTCAGAGCTCAACATATCACCACCTCATGAAAATGCCTATAGAACAGAAACCGTAACAGTGAAGAATTAAGTGCATGCAGTTGTCATGGCCTTTCCTCCTGGCTCACAGGATGGTTTTATGGGATGAAAAACCATGCACATTAAATAGGAACTTAAGCCAGCACTACCATAGTGGTGGACCTTCTGGCTGGCCCCACTTCCACTCACCAGTGTTTAGCAGGCGAAGTTCCTGAGGTTTTTATACACCTCTGCCGGTGTGTACCTTTGTGCTATAATAAAGATGGGTGGAAGAGCTATAACCATTGTTGACAACTGTTTTTGCAACCTTGTTACTAAAGCAACCAAGAGAATAGAAAGGATGAAGTTACTGTGGTGTCTCCAATGCAGCGAGTGTTGGGAATCCTGGAAGGTTGTGAAGCAGCAGTCCAAGCATGGCGCCCATACGTTACTAACAACAGACCAGTAAACCTCTTGTTAAATTGCACTTTATTAATTATTTCCATTTAATCAGAAGAGGTGGTGTAGTGTGGCTCACACTACACCACTTCATCCAGTCATCGTAGAGTGGGGGATCAACTTATCTTTGGTATGTATATATATATATATATATATATATGTCGTGCCGATTAGGTAAAACTGGTCAATTAGCAAGAACTCGTTTAAAATTTAGTCCTTTCTAAAATTTTCTCTTATACGTTTAAAGATATATTTTTTTTTTCATTTATGTTAATGTAAAAATTTATAATTTTGTATCAAGAGAAACTTTGAAAACTTACCTAACCTTATTATAACAAGCGCAATTTAATTTAGCCTAACCCAACTAAATATATTTTAGATACGTTAACAATAATTTAATAATAAACAAACACAATGAAATATATTTTTTTCGTTAGGTTCAGAATGATTTTTGCGAAATTGTTGCATACACAAATTTTCACTTGTCTTATATGGCAAGGTGAGCGTTGCTATTTAAGCCAAAATGCAAGTTTTACCTAATCGGCACGACATATATATATATATATATATATATATATATATATATATATATATATATATATATATATATATATATATATATATATATATATATATATATATATATATATATAACTCGTGCGAAGTTGTATAAGACACTGACCCTATCACACCTCTACGTTTCTACATGTTTAGGTTACAGAGACTTTTGAACGAGCTTAGAATCTAGTTCCAAGGCGATGGCACTCTAGCTGGCACCACAGAGTATTTGGCAGAGGACAGCAGGTAAAATTGAAGTGCATGAAGAGAGGCTAGGTATCTCCCTAACTCTCTCCACATGTGAATTCGGTGTCTGCCAATCAACCCACCATTTAGTGAAAGTTTCTTTGCAAAGAGAACTACTGATCCAGCCAAGTGTACTCTCGATGTTCCTCTTGAGTCTAACGCTATCCACGACCTAAAGGAAAAAAAAATCACCGATCTCAAGAGGATGAACGGTAAGATAAGAGACAGAAATGTCAACATTATCTTCCTCACTGCCTTGCTGTTCTCATCCACCTTTAAAAAAATAATATCAGTGAACTTGTGACGCAGACAAGAACACACTAGTGATCCAGCCGCTGTGAACGACCTCAGCTTCACAAGTGGCGGTAGTCAGTGTGATCCTCTCTGTCAGCTTCCACACACTGACTAGCCACTACTGTGGTCATTATTAAACAATATACACGAAACATCCTGACGTATATAAGACTGGTGCAACAGCTGTTCTCCAGTCTAGTCACAACAGGAGAGCGCTCACCTCTCAGCAGTATAGACCGGCAGTTAGTTTGATATCTTTATTATGCAGCTCATACCCATCATGTGGGTGGTAGTCAAAAGATTACAGAGGTACATAATGGGTCCAGGGACTGGACCTCAAAGTTTGATAGCTGGGGAAGTTACAAAGGTAATGAACTCAGGTAGATCTGGTCACAATCATGACAAGTTACAAAGGTATTTACAGATTACAGAGGTATATAATGGGTCCAGAGACTGGGCACCGAAGTTTTGATAGTTGAACAAGGTACAAAGGTAATGAATCATGTAAGTAGGTAATTTACTTACGTTTATACATGGTTGCAATCATGAACAAATTATAAAGTAATGAGCAATTTAATAGTCTACACCCGGTCACAACTGTAATGAGTTATAGGTGCAAATATTAATTATTGGGTCACACACACACATGCAGTCATATATTTTTTTTGTTTAACCTAGTTTTGAGGTCTTTAAGTTTTTTAATTGCTGATATTGGTAAAACTGGGTGTATATATTAATATAATGGCGGGTAACACTTTAATATTCTTGGGCAAGTCGCGTAATTCAAAATGGTGTCCATCGCCACCTTGAAATGTACATAATTGAAATAACTTTTGATCTAATTTTATGGTTTGTATCTTACTTTTTTTTCAACGAACAGTTTATGGAGCACTTAGAGAGCAATATAAATGGTTTATTCCTTATGAATCACAGATAGTTCGATACTCTGGCCCTAACAACCTTCAGTGCTTGATAATGCTGCCCTGCATGCATCGTCTTTGACGATGCATGCAGGCCTTTGATTTCTTCTGAGAATGCAAGATTTTGCTTTCAAATAATCGGTGCCAGGAAATTCCTGGACACAACATACGAACAATTCGTGAAGATGGAGATGAGTTGAAGCCCTGCACTTGTGCAACATAACAACCACTTATAAACATGATCCCTTTACACCCCGATATAATGAGGACTTCACTGGTTCAGTCTCGGCGTCTTACTGAAATATCAAGACAGAAGGTGACTGTATTTACTTGTGACCAGTAATTGTACAGAGTTGCTCTTATGGTAATGTGGGAGTATCCTGAAATTTTTTTCTGATGTATTGAGACGTAGAGTCGTTCATTTAATGAGTTTCATTGGGTTTGTTGGCACAATGGCGGAGACTTACCAGAGGTCAGGCAGCAGCTGTTTTCTGAACTATCAAAGATGTTCAGTGGGGAAAAAAATCCTCTGTGTCAGAGTTCTTCGTACGGTTGCAGAAGAAATCATGCTGAGTATATTTGATAACAATGAACCATCAAACATCAGAGACAATCAAGCTTTGGCTAGATTATCACATTAAACCAGTTTTCATAATGTACACGAGGGAAGACACGGCAGCAAACTGGCCATTACATGTTTACCACATGTTTCATTTTAACCAGGTCATCAAAATTATGCCAATTATGGTTTGTTCTACTTGAGATTAATTCAAGCACCGCCTCCCATGTGGATGAATCATTTTCTAGAAGACGATCATGTAACGCGACATATTCCTGAACTTCGGAACGGAATTTGTAGTGGTATGTAGTAGGTTGGTAGACAGGAACCGCCCAGGGAGGTACTACCGTCCTGCCAAGTGAGTGTAAAACCAAAGCCTGTACATGTCTCATAAACATGCAAGATTTCAGGTTAAGTAAAAGGACACAAATGCAACTAATGTGACATTTTATTGTGGCAAAGATTTCAGGTACATCTTGCTACTTCTACTTACACACTACACATTCATATACAAGCATATATATACACACCCCTCTGGGTTTTCTTCTACGTATTTTCTTACTAGTTCTTGTTCTTATTTCCTCTTATCTCCATGGGGAAGTGGAACAGAATTCTTCCTCCGTAAGCCAGGCGTGTCGTAAGAGGCGACTAAAATGTGTTGTGGGGTTCTTTTCATAGATTTGGTAATATTAACAGACGATGAGCTTGGGTTTTGGTAGCGTTTAATGAGGCGTTGGATATATGGGAGCTGAGAGCCTATGCCTGTGTCCGTCTCGTAAGCCTACTCCGGATGATACTGATCTACTCGGCCGCCCGGCGCTGAGGCATTCAAAAGGCAGGCCTATGATTGGCTGATGCCAGATCACATGGGCAGAGGTTGGAAATCACGTGAACAGCCGTGGTGCAGCCGTTATAAGTACAACCGTACAGCTCGGGCATGCTACGTATGGCGTCTCGACATACAACTATACAAACTAAGGGCAACAGGCAACAACTCTCAGCTGATTCTATACAATGTCAAAGTACACAACAGTTAACATTATACTTCACATGGATATTATCGTGACGGAACAATCTACATTACTATATGATGCATCTTGATACTTGGGAATTATCTAAATGAGCTCATTCAAGAATATCATGATAAAAGAGATAAAAAAAAATAATTTGTTCGATCGAACTGTCTTCATGTGATCTACGAATTCTGAGGAAATATATTTACAAGAAGGTAGTGATTAACAGACAAAGTAGATCTGGTGCACTCAAATCTATACTGTTAATTCTCAGAACTCGGAGAGAACGTGAACACAAAAAAAAAATTTGAGTAATACTAATTAGATATTATAACACACAGTTAAACGCTTACTACATATTTATCTATACAGGTTATTTACATTTAACCCCAACTCTGCTAGGGTGAGATTGATATAGGCTGTATAATTATCATCTCTGGGTGGATCAAACTCTGTTACAATAGGTAACTCAACTTCTAATTGAGGAGGATCTACACTGGTATCTACAAACGATACTTGAGGATTTCTTAACACTTGGCGTGTACGTAGGGAATAACGACATTCAGGTTGATCTGACTGATCATTAGAGGTAGAGGGAACAGCAACAGGAGAAATATCAGATTCTGTCTCACTTATCTGATTGTCAGGGGTGTCAGGGACTTCGTCATCATCATCGCATACTAACTTCATATGATCTAAATGCGATTCTTTAAACTGACCCGTGCTAATTTCTCTAACTTTATACTTGTTGCCATTAATATGTTCGACTACTCTATAAGGACCAACGAACTTTTGATCGAGTTTTGGCATTGCTGACGTTCTATTAAAGTTGAACAGCATGACTCTGGACCCTACTTGAACTTTAGTCGGTTTGGCTTTAGTATTAGTTACTCTAGTAAATTCTGCTGTTTACTTATGAAGTGTTTCACGGATTCTTCTGAAAACACTGAGCTTGACTGGTACGAACTGCTACGAAATCATCTGGATTGTAAGTCGGTTTCGGATTGGAATATAACAGCTCATAAGGCAAACGCTTATCGACACCGTACAGTGCATAATGAGGGGTATCACCTATTGAAGCGTTAAAGGCAGAATTTATGGCACATTGAACATCAGGAATGACTTCATCCCAGGTTACACTATTGGGATTGATGGTAGCTCTCAAAACGTCAAGGACTTTCTTATTAGTTCTTTCTGCTAACCCATTACTGGCAGGATGGTGCGGGACAATGGTTGATTTTGTAATCTTGTATAGTTTACACAAGTTTTCTAGGATCTCATTACAAAATTCACCTCCATTATCTGTTATGAGGGACTTATGAGTGGTATATCTACAGATTATACGTTCCTTGAATACTTTTGCTACTGTCTCGGCAGTCTTGTCTGGAATAGGAACTAACTCACAATATCTGGTGAAATGATCGACCATCACACACAGATGTTTGTTTCCACTGAGGGAACATTGGAAGTTGGTCAACAGATCTAGTGCAACTCTTTCCCATGGCTCACTAGTAGTAGGAAAGATCTGGATCCAGAATCTCGCCTAGAAAACAATGTGAACATTGTTACAAGCAACATATATACTCTAAATATTGTTGTCCATAATGTTGTATATGAGTGCCTAAAAGGATTTCGTAACAAAATTTCCCCCAAGAGTTACTACAATGGCTGCTACATAGAAACACATTACTGTTGGCACTACTAAAGTACTTGACACTGGTCTGGTATACTCTCGTGATTGGATTACAAGCAGACTCTAGAGTAAGTGCCAGGTCCTACTTCCATGTTTAGTGATTACGGAAGGATGAGAATGTGCAAATCAAAGTAAAAAGTGAAGACACTGTTACAACAGCTGCTGCCTCTGGAAGTGTTTCGGTCCAAGTCGGACCGAAACGTCGTGGTAAGCTCCTCTCTTCTATATGCGGGTTATTTGTGTAAGGCTCTGGATGTTCAGTGACTGATGGATCAACTTTGTGAAGTAAGACACATAGGCAACAGTTAGGCATCTTTATTGAGAAACGTTTCGCCTACACAGTAGGCTTCTTCAGTCGAGTACTGTACACGACTGAAGAAGCCTACTGTATAGGCGAAACGTTTCGGAATAAAACTGCCTAACTGTTGCCTATGTCTTACTTACCAACCTGTCAGTATTGTATACCATTTTCATATTTAGCTTTATTGTGGGTCATTCTCTGGCCCGATCATGGCACTGTCAGTGACTCTCGGTAACTTTTCAAAAACGCATTAATTCAGAAGTTGGTAACGTTACTTCATCACAGACCAATACAAGACATACAGCGCAAAGTATATTACAAGGCAGAATAGGACCGTTGGGGCCAAGTAGAATTCACCAGATGACTCCGTCAAATACGTTACTATCCCAGAAAGTCTTACATTAAAATATAAAAAAAAAACTAATGTTCATGGAATCACCTGTTCAAGGAAGAACCATGATGCTGGTACAGCTGTTTCAAAGAATAGTTAGATAATAACAGATATATTAGCTGCACATACACTGAGAGGCTGTGGTAACATTGCTTCTTGTTTTGGCATAGGAAAAATAAAAGTAGTGAAAGTATTACTGCACAGTCATTCGCTTTCATTGTTGGGGAAAGCAACTGAAAATATTAGTGATATCAGTCAGCAAACTTCAAAATTCACGAATGCATGTTATTGTAGAACTCAGTGTTTATCTACGACAGAAGCGCGAATAAAATCATGGTCAGCGAAAATGGGATGAAATTGTTCTCAACCTCCGAACCTTCGTTCGCTGCCGGACACACGAAGCCATTCAACAAAACATGAAGCTTTCACGTTTACAAACCTGTGTTTGGAAAAATTCCCTGAGCAATTTCCCTGCACTAGAGCCACTGTATTGCGGTCATTGCAAGGATGTTCCTTAAAAATTCTTGCGCGTCCTGTAACGGTGCCGAAAAATACTGCATTAGTCCCTCGGGTATTTTGAAATTAGTAAGGCGCTCCTGTGAGCGTCAACGACACTGCCGCACTTGCAAATGTGGTGTGCAAATGAAAATTTACCCTGTACAATGTTTTGTATTGCAGCAGTGTTTGCAGGGCACCACTGGTGCAGCAGCACATGAAGACACAACAGTGTTTGCAGGGCACCACTGGTGCAGCAGCACATGAAGACACAACAGTGTTTGAAGGGCACCACTGGTGCAGCAGCACAACATGAAGACACAACAGTGTTTGCAGGGCACCACTGGTGCAGCAGCACATGAAGACACAACAGTGTTTGAAGGGCACCACTGGTGCACCAGCACAACATGAAGACACAACAGTGTTTGAAGGGCACCACTGGTGCAGCAGCACATGAAGACACAACAGTGTTTGAAGGGCACCACTGGTGCACCAGCACAACATGAAGACACAACAGTGTTTGAAGGGCACCACTGGTGCAGCAGCACATGAAGACACAACAGTGTTTGAAGGGCACCACTGGTGCACCAGCACAACATGAAGACACAACAGTGTTTGAAGGGCACCACTGGTGCAGCAGCACATGAAGACACAACAGTGTTTGAAGGGCACCACTGGTGCAGCAGCACATGAAGACACAACAGTGTTTGAAGGGCACCACTGGTGCACCAGCACAACATGAAGACACAACAGTGTTTGAAGGGCACCACTGGTGCAGCAGCACAACATGAAGACACAACAGTGTTTGCAGGGCACCACTGGTGCAGCAGCACATGAAGACACAACAGTGTTTGAAGGGCACCACTGGTGCACCAGCACAACATGAAGACACAACAGTGTTTGAAGGTCACCACTGGTGCAGCAGCACATGAAGACACAACAGTGTTTGAAGGGCACCACTGGTGCACCAGCACAACATGAAGACACAACAGTGTTTGAAGGGCACCACTGGTGCAGCAGCACAACATGAAGACACAACAGTGCTTGAAGGGCACCACTGGTGCACCAGCACAACATGAAGACACAACAGTGTTTGCAGGGCACCACTGGTGCAGCAGCACAACATGAAGACACAACAGTGCTTGAAGGGCACCACTGGTGCAGCAGCACAACATGAAGACACAACAGTGTTTGAAGGGCACCACTGGTGCAGCAGCACAACATGAAGACACAACAGTGCTTGAAGGGCACCACTGGTGCAGCAGCACAACATGAAGACACAACAGTGCTTGAAGGGCACCACTGGTGCAGCAGCACAACATGAAGACACAACAGTGTTTGAAGGTCACCACTGGTGCAGCAGCACAACATGAAGACACAACAGTGTTTGAAGGGCACCACTGGTGCAGCAGCACAACATGAAGACACAACAGTGTTTGAAGGGCACCACTGGTGCAGCAGCACAACATGAAGACACAACAGTGCTTGAAGGGCACCACTGGTGCAGCAGCACAACATGAAGACACAACAGTGCTTGAAGGGCACCACTGGTGCACCAGCACAACATGAAGACACAACAGTGCTTGAAGGGCACCACTGGTGCAGCAGCACAACATGAAGACACAACAGTGTTTGCAGGGCACCACTGGTGCACCAGCACAACATGAAGACACAACAGTGTTTGAAGGGCACCACTGGTGCAGCAGCACATGAAGACACAACAGTGCTTGAAGGGCACCACTGGTGCACCAGCACAACATGAAGACACAACAGTGTTTGCAGGGCACCACTGGTGCAGCAGCACAACATGAAGACACAACTGCAACCACCACCATCTGGGAACTATACACCACCTACTCTGCCACCACTATCTGGGAACTATACACCACCTACCCTGCCACCACCATCTGGGTACTATACACCACCTACCCTGCCACCACCATCTGGGAACTATACACCACCTACCCTGCCACCACCATCTGGGAATTATACACCACCTACCCTGCCATCACCATCTGGGAACTATACACCACCTACCCTGCCACCACCACCTGGCAGAGGCTCCGCCATTACCCTTCTCGTGGGAACGGGTTGCGCAGTAGAGTACATTTTTTTTACGGGTTTTGAGGGTAGGCTTAAAGATGGCCGAGCCTTCCCGCTCTGCCAAGCCTGGTATTCCACCAGGGTTTGTCTTCTCAAGCCACCGCTGCCGCCTATATGGGTCACTGGGTGAGGCCGAGGTGTTGGTTAGCGTGTTAGTGGGTGTTTGGCGCATGCGTCGTTAGTGTTTTGTGAGATGCTATTTTTTGTAGAGTTGGTTTGTCTTGGGTGGCTGGCGTGTTTACTGAGTACTGCTGGTGGTTTGTTTTGGTCGCTGAAGATGGGAGGTGTGGGTTAGGCAACAAAAATCCCGGGAACTGTCAGGGTGGATTATGAGAACGTCACAACAAGAGGAGCAACACCAGTGATGAGGATTTTAGAATCACCTGTGTTGCCAGGACGTTATGTTGTCACAGAACACAGCAGTAACAACTTGGTTGGTCAGGCCATCCAGCGCAAGGGGGACGTGTTGCTCCTGGACTGGATCCACTTCATCACAGGTTTATTCGATCAGCACTTAATGAAAATGGAAATTTCTATTTTCATTATTCCTGGACAAGTGGCTCCGCCCAGGAGCAACCTAGCAAAACTCGGGTGTCCACTGTACTGCAAATGTTTATAAATTCAATTGAAAGTCCATCCAAAATCGAATTGCACATACTGTAAAGTCCTTTTCACATGCTATTTGATTTTGAATGAATTTATAATAAAAAATCACACTATACTATAGGCAAGCTTGGACAGACGTTGATCCCTCGGGATAGTGTTGGGGTAGATTCTACGTAGCAGATTTCAAGGCAGGAAAGAGGAGTTGGAAAATACACTGAGGTGGTGTAGTGTCTGCATGGAACCAGTAAAACAACTAAACTATTTGTATTCTTTCTAAGCATTTTTGTCCTTTCAGGAACGGAGACAAGAGAGAGACCTGGTAATATATACAAGGATGATATTTGAGAGCCTTTTTTTTCTTTTCCCCAGTCATAACTTGCTGGAGTGTGAAAGATATGGGAGACAGTGTGAAATAAACCCATGAGGGGCAGGGAGGCCATGGGTACAATGAGAGAACACTGTCAACATCTGTGGTTCATGACTCGACATACTGCCACCTGATATCAGAATTATTGCTGGAACGAAGATAATGGTTATCATGAAGCCGGATAACTTTCCTGCTGGAAGTGCCCCATCAACCGGTTGTCATGGCTATGTGGGCCTGCTGGTCGCTAGCATAAACAGCTTAGTTGACCAGGTGGTCAACAGGAAAGCCTGGCCTCAGGCCGGGCTACCTGGAGTGAGGAAATTCCTGCAGGTCTTCCTCACCTAACTCCATCACTGCTGTCCACACCACGCACCACACCACGCACCACACCACGCACCACACCACGCACCACACCACGCACCACACCACGCACCACACCACACCACGCACCACACCACGCACCACACCACACCACGCACCACACCACGCACCACACCACGCACCACACCACACCACGCACCACACCACCACGCACCACCACACCACGCACCACACCACACCACGCACCACACCACGCACCACACCACGCACCACACCCAGCAAACTTTAACTCTCAGCGCCCACACCACACACACACACACCACACACACACACACACACACACACACACACACACACACACACATACACACACACACAGTTCATGGAGCAGGGAGAGCAGAGACCCAGTAGCGGACAGCGCAGAGGCGGGGCCAGGAGCTGAGTCTCGACCCCTGCAACCACAATTAGGTGAGTACACACACACACCCACACACACGCGTGCGTAAGGTGGGAAACACGTCCTCGAGGGCACAGCTGGAAGTTAAAAACACAGATGAGCTATAGGAATGTCATGAAATATTTCTTAATCTCAGAGTGGTTGGAAAATTGTATGACCTCCATGAAGTAGTGGTGAAGGCAAAAGTTTCATACATAGTTTTGAGAGCTCATGGGGAAGGGGGATGAGGGAGTGAATCTGGGAAGCTACAAGGTGAGAAGCGGACCGAGACTCGACTCCTGCAACCCCATATAGGTGAGTACACAATCATATACACACACGCGCGGACACGTGCACAAGCGCGCACACAGTTTCAAGAGAAGATATGATTGGGCCCTGGAGACCGGAAATCACTTCAGTTATATTTTTACAAATAGAACAAATAGGTTGTAGTAAACAATGGAAAATTTAGACTTAAAGTAGAAAACTCAGTACCCCTTGACACGATCCTAGTCGTTTAAATACTTTATTGGTTCTATGAGACACTAAAGTAGTTTTTGCAGCTCTGCTACCTCTCCAGCCTTGAGCGGAGCTATCAGCATTGAGTGGTACTCCAAGCTCTGCTACCTCTCCAGCCTTGAGCGGAGCTATCAGCATTGAGTGGTACTCCAAGCTCTGCTACCTCTCCAGCCTTGAGCGGAGCTATCAGCATTGAGTGGTACTCCAAGCAAGAGCACACAGGAATTAAAGAGAGCTACTATTAACATTATTTATCTTGTTTTGAAAGTTTTCATTATCCATCTTGTTATTCTCCTTGCTTCATAAGAAAGAAGGAACACTGCAGCAGGCCTACTGGCCCATGCGAGGCAGGTCCAAGTCTCCCACCGGCTTCAGTAGCATTTGCTTTGTTTCTTTTAACAAAAATGTCAGCTAACATTATTTGATCCACGTCCATGTTCTTGCCAAGCGATGGCGTGTTTTGTATACGTTTCCGTACTGAGTTCCTCATTCTCTCCATATCTCTGTACATCATGTTAATTTCTTCAGCCCACTGGTAGACTGTGTTTATATCCTTTTGCAATTTTACGGTATCCTCTGCTGAGATGACTAATACTTACTTTTGTGTTTTCTGAAAAGGATGATACAGTAGTTTTGTCTGTGTGTTTATATACACTTATTATGAGACTGAGAAACAGGAGAGGCGCCAGGAACTATGCTATGGTGTAGTGAGCTGTTTACATTACTAAGGCTACGTTCTAAGTTGCTAACGCTACTTTTTTACATGCATAAGGTTAGATTTTACATTATTTACACCTCTTGTGCTCCTTAGAAAATTGTAAATATAGCTGTTATAGCTGTTGATCTTGTTTTATGTGGTTTCACAACAAAATGTGACTTCACTTGTTGAATGCCTGAGAGAAGTCCCCGAAGACTACACCTGCCGTTTGGGATTCTTCTAAAACCTCTGCAGTGTTATTTCAGCACTAAACCCATGTTGTGCCTACATAGCACCATGTTGTGCCTACATAGCACAATGTTGTGCCTACATAGCACCATGTTGTGCCTACATAGCACAATGTTGTGCCTACATAGCACCATGTTGTGCCTACATAGCACCATGTTGTGGCTATATAGCACCATGTTGTGCCTACATAGCACCATGTGCCTACATAGCACAATGTTGTGCCTACATAGCACAATGTTGTGCCTACATAGCACCATGTTGTGCCTACATAGCACCATGTTGTGCCTACATAGCACCATGTTGTGCCTACATAGCACCATGTTGGGCCTACATAGCACCACATACACGTACTTCAGGCACTCATAAGTTGGCTTGTTATTATTCTGACTTGCAACTCTCCCAGACGACGTCGCTTTGATGCTCACCAAACATTCACTTACTAATATTTTCGGGAAGCTTTTACGTGTTCGCTGAGTGAGGGTGGGGAGGTGGATGAGGGGTGAGGGTGGGGAGGTGGATGAGGGGTGAGGGTGGGGAGTGTAGGTGGGGAGGTAGATGGGGAGTGAAGGTAGGGAGGTGGATGGGGGCGAGAATAGAGAGGTGGGTCTACCTGCCTGGAGTCTAAATGGAGTCTACCTGGAGGGCATTCCGGGGATTAACGCCCCCGCGCCCGGTCCATCACCAGGCCTCCTGGTGGATCAGGGCCTGATCAACTAGGCTGTTGCTGCTGGCCGCACGTAATCCAATGTACGAACCACAGCCCGGCTGATCCGGCAATGACTTTATGTATCTGTCCAGCTCCCTCTTGAAGACAGCTGGGGGTCTATTGGTAATTTCCCTTATGGCTGATGGGAGGCTGTTGAACAGTCTTGGGCCCCGGACACTTATTGTCTTTTCTCTTAGTGTACTAATGGCGTCCCTACTATTCATTGGGGGTATGTTGCATCGCCTGCCAAGTCTTTTGCTTTCGTAGGGAGTGATTTCTATGTGCAGATTCGGGACCAGTCCATCTAGGATTTTCCAGGTGTAGATTATGATATATCTCTCTCGCCTGTGCTCCAGTGAGTACAAGTCAAGTGCTTCCAAGTGTTCCCAGTAGTTAAGATGTTTCATGGAACTTACAAGTGCAGTAAAGGTTCTCTGTACATTCTCTAGGTTTGCAATTTCACTTGCTTTGAATGGGAATGTTAATGTACAGCAGTATTCCAGCCTAGAGAGAAGTGATTTAAAAGGGATCTTCAATGGCTTGGCATCTCTTGTCTTGAATGTTCTCATTATCCATCCTATCGTTTTCCTCGCAGATGTGACAGTGGCATTGTTGTGGTCCTTGAAGGTGAGATTCTCAGACATTACCACTCCCAGGTCCTTCACATTACTTTTAAGCTCTAATGTGTGCTTAGAGTTTGTAGTATACTTAGTCCTAGCTATTATTTCCTCCAGTTTTCCATAACGGAGTAGTTGGAATTTGTCTTCATTGAACATCATATTGTTCTCTGTTGCCCATTGGAAAACTTGGTTTATATCTTCTTGGAGATTTGCCGTGTCGTCAATGGATGACACACTCATGCAGATCCTAGTATCGTCTGCAAAGGATGATACAGTGCTATGGTTTACATCTGTCTATGTCTGATATGAGAATGAGGAACAGGATAGGTGCGAGTACTGTGCCTTGTGGGACAGAGCTCTTCACTATGGCAGCTTCCGATTTAACTCTGTTTACCACTACTCTCTGTGTTCGATTGGTTAGAAAGTTGAAGATCCATCTGCCTACTTTGCCAGTTATCCCTTTAACACGCATTTTGTGTGCTATTACACCATGATCACACTTGTCAAAATCTGTGTATACTATATCTGCATTCTGTTTGTTTTCCAGTGCATCCAAAACCATATCATAGTGGTCCAGTAGTTGCGAGAGGCAGGAACGACCTGCTCTGAACCCATGTTGCCCTGGATTGTGCAATTGTTGGTAATTCAAGTGGTTTGCTATCCTGCTTCTTAGAACTCTTTCAAAGATTTTATGTGGGACGTTAGAGCTATTGGTCTATAGTTCTTAGCTATTACTTTCCTGCCACCTTTATGGAGTGGGGCTATATCCGTTGTTTTTAGTGACTCTCCTGTGCCTATGTTCCTTCTGCATAGCATACTTAGGTCCCATGAGAGGGGTTTCTTGCAGTTCTTAATAAACACAGAGTTCCACGAGTCTGGGCCTGGGGCTGAGTGCATGGGCATGTTATCAATGGTTTTCTCAAAGTCTAGTGGAGTTAGGGTTATGTCAGAAATTTAGCATACATTGACAGGGTTTTGAGGCTCAGTCATAAGTAGGGGAGGTGGGGGTGAGAGTAAGGGAAGGTGGGGGTGAGAGTAAAGGGAGGTGGGGTAAGAGTAAGGGGAGGTGGGGGTGAGAGTAAGGGAGGTGAGGGTGAGAGTAAGGGGAGGTGGGGGTGAGAGTAAGGGGAGGTGAGAGTAAAGAGATGTGGGGGTGAGAGTAAGGGAGGTGAGGGTGAGAGTAAGGGGAGGTGGGGGTGAGAGTAAGGGAGGTGGGGTGAGAGTAAGGGGAGGTGGGGTAGAGTAGGGGAGGTGAGTAAGGGGAGGTGAGGGTGAGAGTAAGGGGAGGTGGGGGTGAGAGTAAGGGGAGGTGGGGGGTGAGAGTAAGGGGAGGTGGGGGTTAGAGTAAGGGAGGTGGGGGTGAGAGTAAGGGGAGGTGGGGGTGAGAGTAAGGGGAGGTGGGGGTGTAAACTTACACCACTGTCAACTTCACCTACACCACAACGATGTACATTTACATCACAATTATGTACACTTACATCTCAACGATGTACACTTACATCACAATGTTGTACACTTACATCACAATGATGTACACTTACATCACAATGTTGTACACTTACATCACAATGTTGTACACTTACATCACAATGTTGTACATTTACATCATAATGATGTACACTTACATTACTACATTACAACGATGTATACCTCACAACGATGTACACTTACACAACGATGTACACTTACATTACTACATTACAACGATGTATACCTCACAACGATGTACACTTACACAACGATGTACACTTACACCAAAAAGATGTACACTTACATCACAACGATGTATACTTACACAACATACACAATAATTATGTACACTTACACCACCTACACCATAATGATGTACACTTACACCACCTACACCATAATGATGTACACTTACACCACCACACCCTCAATATGTCACTTACATCCACACACACCGATACATAATGTACTTACACCACACACACTACAATAATGTCCACTTACACCACACACACTACAATAATGTCCACTTACACCACACACTACAATAATGTCCACTTACACCACACACACTACAATAATGTCCACTTACACCACACACACTACAATAATGTCCACTTACACCACACACACTACAATAATGTCCACTTACACCACACACACTACAATAATGTCCACTTACACCACACACACTACAATAATGTCACTTACCACACACTACAATAATGTCCACACACCACACACACTAATAATGTCCACTTACACCACACACACTACAATAATGTCCACTTACACCACACACACTACAATAATGTCCACTTACACCACACACACTACAATAATGTTCACTTACACCACACACACTACAATAATGTTCACTTACACCACACACACTACAATAATGTCCACTTACACCACACACACTACAATAATGTCCACTTACACCACACACACTACAATAATGTCCACTTACACCACACACACTACAATAATGTCCACTTACACCACACACACTACAATAATGTTCACTTACATCACAGTGATGTACACTTACACCACACACACTACAAAAATGTCCACTTACATCACAGTGATGTACACTTACACCACACACACTACAATAATGTTCACTTACATCACAGTGATGTACACTTACACCACACACACTACAATAATGTCCACTTACACCACACACACACTACAATAATGTCCACGTACACCACACACACTACAATAATGTCCACTTACACCACACACACTACAATAATGTCCACGTACACCACAGACATTACAATAATGTCCACTTACATCACAGTGATGTACACTTACACCACACACACTACAATAATGTCCACTTACATCACAGTGATGTCCACTTACACCACACACACTACAATAATGTCCACTTACACCACACACACTACAATAATGTCCACTTACACCACACACACTACAATAATGTCCACTTACACCACACACACTACAATAATGTCTACTTACACCACACACACTACAATAATGTCCACTTACATCACAGTGATATACACTTACACCACACACCCTACAATAATGTTCACTTACTTCACAGTGATGTACTGTATTGTATTGGGCTCCTGCTTTGGTGGGATGGGACATACACAGATGACAGCTAAGAAATGAGTGATATATTAAAGTCCCAATACGACTCAGTGTTCAGCGAGCCGCTGTCCAGACTAAGGGTCGACAATCCAAATGAATTCTTTATGAACGAGACCCAAAATTTGGTCATCTCAAAAATTTCGGATATTATCCTAACTCCACAAGACTTTGAAAAGGCAATAAATGACATGCCCACTCACTCTGCCCCAGGCCAGACTCATGGAACTCCGTGTTCATCAAGAATTGCAAGAAGCCTCTGTCTCGTGCCTTCAGCATTCTATGGAGAGGGAGCATGGACACAGGGGTCATCCCACACTCACTAAAAACAACAGAGATATCCCCACTCTACAAAGGTGGCAGTAAAGCAATTGCAAAGAACTACAGACCGATAGCACTAACATCACACATTATAAAAATCTTTGAGAGGGTTCTAAGAAGCAAGATCGCCAACCACCTAGATACCCATCAGTTGCACAACCCAGGGCAACATGGGTTTAGAGCAGGTCTCTCCTGGGTGTCCCAGCTACTGGACCACTATGACAAGATCCTGGATGCTGTAAAGGATAAACAAAGTACAGATGTGGTATACACAGACTGCAAAACCTTTCGACAAGTGTGACCATGGTGTAGCACACAAAATGCTTGATAAAGGAATAACAGGAAAAGTTGGTAGATGGATCTATAACTTCCTGACAAATATAACACAAACAGTAAAGTCTGAGGCAGCTACGGTGAAAAGCTCTGTTCCACAAGGCACAGTACTCGCTCCCATTCTTTTCCTCATCCTCATATCTGACATAGACAGAGATGTAAGCCATAGCTCCGTGTCTTCCTTTGCGGATGACACCCGGATTGCCATGACAGTGACCTCCATCGAAGACACCGCAAGACTCCAAGCGGACATTAACCAAATCTTCAAATGGGCCACTCAAAAAAATATGATAATATTCACTTGGAAAATCCTAGAGGGATTAGTACAAAACTTGTACACAAAAAAATACTCCCTATGAAAGCAAAAGACTCGGCAGGAGATGCAATATTTCCCCGATGAAAAGCAGGAGCGCCACGAGTACACTGAGAGAGAACACAATAAGTGTCCGGGGCCCAAGACTGTTCAACTGCCTCCCAGCATGCATAAGGGGGATTACCAATAAACCCCTGGCTGTCGTCAAGAAGGCACTGGACAGGCACCTAAAGTCAGTACCTGACCAACCAGGCTGTGGTTCGTACGTCAGTTTGCGTGCGGTCAGCAGTAACAGCCTGGTTGATCAGACCCTGATCCACCATGAGGTCTGGTCTCAGACCGAGCCGCGGGGGCGTTGACCCCCGAAACCCTCTCCAGGTAAACTCCAGGTAAACACACTACAATAATGTCCACTTATATCACAGTGATATACACTTGCATCGCAACGATGTACACTTGCATCACAACGATGCACACTTGCATCACAACGATGTACACTTGCATCACAACGATCTACACTTACACCACAACGATGTACACTTACACCACAACGATGTACACTTACACCACAACGATGTACACTTACACCACAACGATGTACACTTACATCACAACGATGTACACTTGCATCACAACGATGTACACTTGCATCACAACGATGTACACTTGCATCAACGATGTACACTTGCATCACAACGATGTACACTTGCATCACAACGATGTACACTTACACCACAACGATGTACACTTGCATCACAACGATCTACACTTACACCACAACGATGTACACTTACACCACAACGATGTACACTTGCATCACAACGATGTACACTTGCATCGCGACGATGTACACTTGCATCACAACGATGTACACTTGCATCACAACGATGTACACTTGCATCACAACGATGTACACTTGCATCAACGATGTACACATGCATCACAACGATGTACACTTGTATCACAACGATGTACGCTTGCATCAACGATGTACACTTGCATCACAACGATGTACACTTACGTCACAACGATGTACACTTACACCACAACGATGTACACTTGCATCACAACGATGTACACTTACACCACAACGATGTACACTTGCACCACAACGATGTACACTTGCATCACAACGATGTACACTTGCATCACAACGTTGTTCACTTACACCACAACGTTGTACACTTACACCACAACGATGTACACTTACATCACAACGATGTACACTTGCATCACAACGTTGTACACTTACACCACAACTATGTACACTTGCATCACAACGATGTACACTTACATCACTACGATGTACACTTAAATCACAAAGATGTACACTTACATCACAACGTTGTACATTTACATCACAGCGTTGTACATTTACATCACAACGATGTACACTTATATCACAGCGATGTACATTTATATCACAACGATGTATACTTACATCACAACGATGTACACTTGCCTTACAACGATGTACTTACACCAAAACGATGTACACTTACACCACAACGATGTACACTTATTCTCAACGATGTACACTTACATCACAACGATGTACACTTACATCACAACGATGTACACTTACACCACAACGATGTACACTTACATCACAACGATGTACACTTGCATGACAACGATGTTCACTTGCATCACAACAGTGTGCAATTACACCACAACGATGTACACTTGCATCGCAACAGTGAACACTTACATCACAGCGATGTACACTTGCCTTACAACGATGTACACTTGCATCACAACGATGTACACTTACACCACAACGATGTACACTTACACCACAACGATGTACACTTACCCCACAACGATGTACACTTACACTACAACGATGTACACTTACACCACAACGATGTACACTTGCATCACAACGATGTACACTTACACCACAACGATGTACACTTACCCCACAACGATGTACACTTACACCACAACGATGTACACTTACATCACAACAGTGTACACTTACACCACAACAGTGTACACTTACATCACAACAATGTACACTTACACCACAACAATGTACACTTACACCACAACAGTGTACATACACTTACATCACAACAATGTACACTTACACCACAAAGGTGTATACAACAACAGTGTCCTAACACTCACAGGTAGAGTAATGTCGCTGAGAGCTGAAGAGAAGAGCAGGTTGAGAAGTACTGATGAGAGAGAGGG
>WNWK01000308.1:475000-552500 GCA_009830355.1 Cherax destructor
CGTTCTTTAACTTCTACTCTGTAGAACTAATATTTTCTAGTGTGGAAACCAGTAGTGTTTTCAGGTCTTGGTGTGCGTGCGGTCCTGGGACCCAGGTGTGCGTGCAGTCCTGGGACCGAGCTGTGCGTGCGGTCCTGGGACCGAGCTGTGCGTGCGGTCCTGGGACCGAGCTGTGCGTGCGGTCCTGGGACCGAGCTGTGCGTGCGGTCCTGGGACCGAGCTGTGCGTGCGGTCCTGGGACCGAGCTGTGCGTGCGGTCCTGGGACCGAGGTGTGCGTGCGGTCCTGGGACCGAGGTGTGCGTGCGGTCCTGGGGCCGAGGTGTGTGTGATGTCAACAACATTCATGTTTTCAACACGTTTCACTAACCTCATCATATTCTTCCTTGCAGGTATGTGTATGGCAAACACGTCGACCTCTTCCTCTCTCCTCCCCTTACTTTCCCTCCTTTCACTCTCCATTCTTTCTCTCCTGCCTCTCTCCCCTGTCTCCCGCCCTTCATCCTTCTCCCTGGTACACGAGACGGAGGCAGGTATCGCGTGTACACTTCAGCGTCAACGTACCAGGTAAAACTTCAGAAGTATTCACTGCAGTAGTTGCGTTTGTAACGTCATAAGTGCCTGTTAAACATACCTGACTGTCTGCTCTGTTTCACCCAGTGTATGTCTGCTCTGTTCCACCCAGTGTATGTCTGCTCTGTTCCACCCAGTGTATGTTTGTCTTGTACCATCCAGTGTATGTCTGCCTTGTACCATCCAGTGTATGTCTGCCTTGTACCATCCAGTGTATGTCTGCCTTGTACCATCCATTGTATGTCTGCCTTGTACCATCCAGTATATGTCTGCCTTGTACCATCCAGTGTATGTCTGCCTTGTACCACCCAGTGTATGTCTGCCTTGTACCATCCAGTGTATGTCTGCCTTGTACCATCCATTGTATGTCTGCCTTGTACCATCCAGTATATGTCTGCCTTGTACCATCCAGTGTATGTCTGCCTTGTACCACCCAGTGTATGTCTGCCTTGTACCATCCAGTGTATGTCTGCCTTGTACCATCCATGTATGTCTGCCTTGTACCATCCAGTTATGTCTGCCTTGTACCACCCAGTGTATGTCTGCCTTGTACCACCCAGTGTATGCTGCCATTGTACCATCCAGTGTATGTCTGCATTGTACCACCCAGTTTTATGTCTGCATTGTACCATCCAGTGTATGTCTGCCTTGTACCATCCAGTGTATGTCTGCCTTGTACCACCCAGTGCATGTCTGCCTTGTACCATCCAGTGTATGTCTGCCTTGTACCATCCAGTGTATGTCTGCCTTGTACCACCCAGTGTATGTCTGCCTTGTACCACCCAGTGTATGTCTGCATTGTACCACCCAGTGTATGTCTGCATTGTACCACCCAGTGTATGTCTGCATTGTACCACCCAGTGTATGTCTGCATTGTACCACCCAGTGTATGTCTGCATTGTACCACCCAGTGCATGTCTGCCTTGTACCATCCAGTTTATGTCTGCCTTGTACCATCCAGTGTATGTCTGCATTGTACCACCCAGTGATGTCTGCCTTGTACCATCCAGTGTATGTCTGCCGTGTACCATCCAGTGTATGTCTGCCTTGTACCATCCAGTGTATGTCTGCCTTGTACCATCCAGTGTATGTCTGCCTTGTACCATCCAGTGTATGTCTGCCTTGTCCATCCAGTGTATGTCTGCCTTTACCATCCATGTATATGTCTGCCTTGTACCATCCAGTGTATGTCTGCCTTGTACCATCCAGTGTATGTCTGCCTTGTACCATCCAGTGTATGTCTGCCTTGTACCATCCAGTGTATGTCTGCCTTGTACCATCCAGTGTATGTCTGCCTTTTACCACCCAGTGTATGTCTGCCTTGTACCATCCAGTGTATGTCTGCCTTGTACCATCCAGTGTATGTCTGCCTTGTACCATCCAGTGTATGTCTGCCTTGTACCATCCAGTGTATGTCTGCCTTGTACCACCCAGTGTATGTCTGCCTTGTACCATCCAGTGTATGTCTGCCTTGTACCACCCAGTGTATGTCTGCCTTGTACCACCCAGTGTATGTCTGCCTTGTACCATCCAGTGTATGTCTGCCTTGTACCATCCAGTGTATGTCTGCCTTGTACCATCCAGTGTATGTCTGCCTTGTACCATCCAGTGTATGTCTGCCTTGTACCATCCAGTGTATGTCTGCCTTGTACCATCCAGTGTATGTCTGCCTTGTACCATCCAGTGTATGTCTGCCTTGTACCATCCAGTGTATGTCTGCCTTGTACCATCCAGTGTATGTCTGCCTTGTACCATCCAGTGTATGTCTGCCTTGTACCATCCAGTGTATGTCTGCCTTGTACCACCCAGTGTATGTCTGCCTTGTACCACCCAGTGCATGTCTGCCTTGTACCACCCAGTGTATGTCTGCTCTTACATTTGTGTCTGTCGTCGAGGGTGTGCAGGAACGAATGCCGTGTCACGGTTTGCGACTATCTGGCGGAAGGGGGTTACGGCAGGCAAGCAGACAGTCGAGCGGGCAAGCAGACAGTCGAGCGGGCAAGCAGACAGTCGAGCGGGCAAGCAGACAGTCGAGCGGGCAAGCAGACAGTCGAGCGGGCAAGCAGACAGTCGAGCGGGCAAGCAGACAGTCGAGCGGGCAAGCAGACAGTCGAGCGGGCAAGCAGACAGACAGACAGGAACACACACACAACAACACACACACACACACACACACACACACACACACACACACACACACACACACACACACACACACACACACACACACACACACACACACACACAGAGGCAAGCGGGCCGGCAGGCAGAAAGGCAAGAGGGTGGGCGGATAGACGGGTAGGTGGACGGCAGACAGGGAAAGGCGTGGCAGGTGGGCAAGTAGATATCACAGTCAGCCAAGACGGTAACTAAGTGATGAATAACAAGGATTATCTCCTAGGCTCTAAGCTAACTTCTGCACAGGTTGTTATCACTGCATGATCACACTCACTGTTGTTATTACCAACATTTTCAGTATTCCAATGTCAGTTGCTTCTGTCACCTTGTTATTTAATTTTTATGTTTCCACTCTTCCTCTACTTCCCCTTTAATATTTATATATCCGCTCTGCAACACTGAAATAACTCTGTGTGTGTGTGTGTGTGTGTGTGTGTGTGTGTGTGTGTGTGTGTGTATGTGTGAGTGTGTGTGTACATATTACACATTAATAATTAATTTAAATATTACAAGTGGAAGGTGGGGAAGGGAGAGGGGAGTGCAGGAACATTATGTGGGTGATCCTGCTTCCTGCACATTGTTGATTCTGTCCTGTGTAACTTCCTATATATTGTTAACCTCAAGCACCACACTAATAGCACTAATGGTTCTGCCCTTCATAATTAATGTACGAGGTAACCAGGTGGATAGTGGCTTTTATATAAATAAATATAGTGTAAATAAATGATCTTACACCAGCCAGAATGGGAATTAAATCTCAGTGTATACTACATGGGAATTAAATCTCAGTGTATACTACATGGGAATTAAATCTCAGTGTATACTACATGGGAATTAAATCTCAGTGTATACTACATGAACACTGTTGTATTTATGTAGCATACTGTTGTCATATTAGAATGCACATATTAGCAAATAAATAAATTATATATATATATATATATATATATATATATATATATATATATATATATATATATATATATATATATGTCGTGAAGAATAGGTACAACTTGCTATCTTGGCTTAAATAGCAACGCTCTTCTTGCCTAATAAGAGAAGCGAAAATTTGGGTATGTAATAATTTCGCAAAAATCATTCTGAACCTGACGAAAAGAATATATTGTGTTTATTATTAAATTATTGTAAACTTATCTGAAATATATTTAGTTGGATTATGCTAAATTAAATTGCGCTTGTTATAATAAGGTTAGGTAAGTTTTCTAAGGTTCTTATGGTACAAAATTATTATTTTTTACATTAACATAAATGAAAAAAATATACCTTTAAACGTATAAGAGAAAATTTTAGAAAGAACTTAATTTTAAACGAGTTCTGGCACGTATAACAGGAAGGGCACTGCAATGGATCAGAAAATACCTGACAGGGAGGCAACAACGAGTCATTTTACGTGATGAGGTATCACAATGGGCGCCTGTGACGAGCGGGGTCCCACAAGGGTCAGTCCTAGGACCAGTGCTATTTTTGGTATATGTGAATGACATGATGGAAGGGATAGACTCAGTGGTGTCCCTGTTCGCAGATGATGTGAAGCTATTGAGGAGAATTAAATCAGATGAGGATCAGGCAGGACTACAAAGAGACCTGGACAGGTTGGACACGTGGTCCAGCAACTGGCATCTCGAGTTTAACCCCGCTAAATGCAAAGTCATGAAGATCGGGGAAGGGCAAAGAAGACCGCAGACAGAGTATAGGTTAGGTGGCCAAAGACTGCAAGCCTCACTCAAGGAGACAGATCTTGGGGTGAGTATAACACCGAGCACGTCTCCGGAAGCACACATCAACAAGATAACTGGTGCAGCATATGGGCGCCTGGCAAACCTGAGAATAGCGTTCCGATACCTTAGTAAGGAATCGTTCAAGACACTGTACACTGTGTACATCATGCCCATATTGGAGTATGCAGCACCAGTTTGGAACCCACACCTGGTCAAGCACGTCAAGAAATTAGAGAAAGTGAAAAGGTTTGCAACAAGGTTAGTTCCGGAGTTAAGGGAAATGTTCTATGAAGAAAGGATAAGGGAAATCGGCCTGACGACACTGGAGCACAGGAGGGTTAGGGGAGACATGATAACGACATACAAAATACTGCGTTGAATAGATAAGGTGGACAGAGATAAGATGTTCCAGAGAGGGAACACAGAAACAAGGGGTCACAATTGGAAGTTGAAGACTCAGACGAGTCAAAGGGATGTTAGGAAGTATTTCTTCAGTCATAGAGTTGTTAGGAAGTGGAATAGTCTAGCAAGTGATGTAGTGGAGGCAGGAACCATACATAGCTTTAAGACAAGGTATGATAAAGCTCATGGAGCAGGGAGAGAGAGGACCTAGTAGCGGTCAGTGAAGAGGCGGGGCCAGGAGCTAAGTGTCGACCCCTGCAACTATAATTAGGTGAGTACACACACACACACACAGTGAAGAGGCGGGGCCAGGAGCTAAGTCTCGACTCTTGCAACCACAATTAGTGAGTACACACACACACACACACACACACACACACACACACTACACATATATATATATATATATATATATATATATATATATATATATATATATATATATATATATATATATATATATATGTGTGTGTGTGTGTGATTAAGAATTCCCAAAAAATGCTGATGGCTGTGTCTATAAGATTCCCTGTACAAAATGCAATAAATTTTATTTTGGGAAAACTGGAAAAGTCTTGAACTAAGATTACAGCAACATAAATATAGCATTAGAGCCGGGCAAGTCTAGTCCTCTGCTCGTTTGAAAGATTTTATACACCCATTGATTTTCAAAAGGTCAAGAAAACTTTCAAGAAGGAAATCAATGGTTGAACGAAATATAGAATTAAGCTTTATAAAAACAGTACTGATTACAATTTGAATTTAAGTCCATGACTGTACAAATTAAATTCATTTATAATGCATGTCACTCTTGTAACTTGACTAAAACCTTCAAAACACTGGAAATGTGTTTCCAGTCTCAGTATGGTCATGTGTTAGGTCACATTAGAGACGGAAGAGAAAAAGGTTACCGAATATATTAAAAACGTGAATATGTTACAACTTAAGTTGTCGTACCAAACATAAAAAGCACAAAGGGAACAAAAAGTCATCTAGGATATTGCAAGAAGCCTCACATATTTCTATTCGTATGCAAAATCCAAACTAAGAACTTCCCTCGGAATTGGACTCTTCATAACAGGAGGTTCATATTCTGACGATGAGCAGGATATCTGCGACATTCTAAAATACCAGTATGAGTCGGCGTTCAGAAACCCACTAAATGACAGAAGGGCGGGGAATGCAGAAACCTTTTTCATTCCATCTGAAGGTCGTGCAGACCAACACTGCTAATCCCATAGAATACGAAAAATAAATTGAAAACATGCCCACTCAGCACCAGGACCAGATTCAAGAGATTCTTTGTTTATATAAAAAAAGTGGAAAGTACCACTAGCAGGAGCCCTCAGTATTGTTTGGAGAAAGAGCTTAGATGTAGGTGAAATACCAGATATCTTACACCAGCCAAAACTTACAGCCCAGTAGTCCCCAGCATCCCACATCATAAAAGGCTTCGAAACGGTGATGAGATGCCAAATTACAAACTTTACGGAACAGCACTATCTGCTTAACCCAAACCAGCACAGTTTTAGAACTGGACGATCGTGCCTGTTACAACTACAAAAGAACTGTAACAGAATTACGGAGGCGTCGGAAGAAACCCAAAATGCACAGACTTTGCAAAGGCGTTTGAATAATGCTGTCAGAGGGTGACTGCACACAAAATGAGGGTGATAGGTACAACGGGGAAAATAGACAAATAGATATTCAGCTTTGTGACACAGAACGCAAGTAACAGTAAACAGAGCAAAATCCAGCACCAGCGAGGTAAAAACCTCAGTATCCCAAGGTACTGTCCCGACACCTTTGCTGTTTATTGTCTCATAGCAGACATAGATAAAAAAAAACACCCGTCACAGTTTTGTATCATCATTTGCAGTTGACACTAAAACATGAAAATCACCATAGTACAAAACACAGAAAAATTGCAAGAAGTTATAAGCAGAGTTTTCCATTGGACAGTGGAGAATACATTAATTCAGTGGTGATACATTCCCTTTGCTGAAATACGGAAAGAATGAAGAACTCAAAAGACAATGTATACAGAACCCAAGAAGATGGCCAAATAGAGCCAAAGAAACACGTTAAAGCTCTGGGAGCAAATATGTTTGCAGAGCTTTCTTTCAAGGGACACAAAGCAAATGTCATAACAGCCAGGAAAATGAAGGGATGGATAATGATAATTTTTAAAACAAGGGAAATGGTGCCAATGGTGACTGTTCAGATCGCTTATGCTTTCTTACTTGAGTCTTGTTCAGTGTTGATGGCTTTGTTCAGGGCAATGAAGATCTAAGAGCGGAACAGACACAGAGATCATTTGCAACACACAGAGCCAATAAAACATTTACTGGGAATACCGCAAAGTCTTAAATATGTACTAGCTAGAGCAGAGGGAGAGAGACATGATGATATGTACGTGGAAGGTACTTGAGGTCCTAGTTCTTAATCTGCATACTGCCATAACATAATGGAGTGAGAGATATGGGAGACAAGATCAAATAAACTCAGTAACAAGCAGGGGCGCTGTGGGCCCAATAAGAGTACTGTATCAACATTCGTGGCCCAGAATCTTTTTAACATCTTAACAGAAGATGTCAGAAACACTGCTGGAACAAGTGTAAAAGATTTCAAGAGAAAATTGAGCATTAAGTGCCAGATCAACCAGGCTGTGGTGGATAAGTAAGCAGCTACCAGTAACAGCCTGGTTGACCAAGAAAGCAGCATCAATGGTGTGTGGAGTACACTGAACTCACTCTCATGTTCGTGGAACCAGTTTGAGATGACATGTGCTTTGTGACGTGGTGTATTATCCTGCTGGAAGTAGCCATTGGAAGGTGGGTGGAATCTGACCATAAAGGGACGCACATGGTCAGCAACAATACTCAGGTAAGCTGTGGCATTTAAACGATGCTCATTTGGTATTATGGGGCCTATTGTGTGCCAGGAAAACATTCCTCACACCATTACACCTCTACCATTAGCCTTAACCATTGCTACAAGGCAGGATGGAGCCAGGGATTCATGTTGTTTATGTCAAATTCTGAAACCTACCATTTGCATGTCGCAGCAGATTCGTTAGACCAAAGCAGTTTTTCTTTTTTTAATCTTCAGCTGTGTAGTTTTAATGAGTCTGTGCCCAATGTAACCTCAGTTTCCTGCTGAAAGGAACTGAACCCGGTTTAAGTCTTCTCCTTCTGTTGCCCATCCACTTCAAGATTCTGCATACCACTGTTGTATCGCCTGGTTATTTAAGTTACTGTCACCTTTCACTCTGAAATACTCTGATCATTCTCCTCTGACCTCCTTCGTTAACAAGGAGTTTTCGCCCACAGCTGCCGTTCTCTAGATGCTGTGTTTTTTTCACATCACTTTTTGTAAACTCTAGAGACTGTTGTGAATGACAATCCCAGGAGATCAGAAGTTTCTGAAATATTTAAACCACCAAGTCTGGTACCAACAATCATTACAGCTGAGTCTCATGACAATGTCTGCATGCTTTTAGGCATTGAGGAGCTGCCACGTGATTGGCTGATTAGATTTTTGCATTAACTAGCAGGTGTACAGATTATTCTTTTCAGAGTTAACGTTTGCTAACAACTCTGGCGGGACAGACTTCTGAAAAAATCAAACCTTTCTGTTTTCGGAGATTCATTATGTGTTTTAAGAAGAAGGACGGGGAAATCAGACCCATCGCTGTTGGTAACACTCTTCGTCGTCTCGTTGCCAAAGCAACAGTGAGAAACATTCGCACAGAAGCCGCCAGTTTACTCCAGCCAAACAAACTGAATTTTGGAGTCTTCAGGACTGCTTGTAACCTAATGAAAAGAGACGTAGTCTTCGCAGCCACTCGAGAGCATTTCCAGTCTTTTTACCTTTTATCATCAAATGGCTACAGAAAAAAAAAATTATTTGGCGAACATGAAATCGCCTCATCAGATGTTCGGCAGGGTGACCCACTTGTTCCGTTCCTTTTCTGCATACCGGTAACAGAACTCTCATCCAGCTTGCAGTATCTGGTACCTGGATGATGGCACTCTAGCAGGTGCCGAGGAGTTCCTCGTCGCGACCTTCAAAGTGTGAAATCATCTCGACAAACCAGGAAATAATTACAGAAATGCGAACAATCCTATAAGAAGCCTCAACTACAACCTCCTCCAAGAACATCCTATGGGAAGCACCGCTGGGTCGCCAGGCTGTCAACATAGTCCTCAAGGACAAACTGAACGATCTATAAAAAGACTGAGGAGGCAATAAGGGATTTGGATGCCCACGATACCCCCATCTTCGCCTAACACAGGTATATTTGCTGCAGTGAATCGGCAGACCGATTCGGGTACCATGGTCTTGTTTGCTGTAGATCCAAGGGAAAGTTTTCAAGGCATGAAGAGGTTGATAGCATTAAGAAGAGTCTTGCAATAGCTGGATGCCCAGCAATAAGGAAGCCACCCGAGCTACGTAGATCTGATGGTAACCAAAAGCGTCGAGATGGAATTACCCTGCAAGCCTGAACAGACGGCAGGCAGGTGGTGTGGGACTACACATGTGCATCCACATTAGGTGACACTTATCTCTAATACACCAGAGAGGAAGGAGGGGCAGCTGGCAGCTTCAGGAAGTCCCAAAAGCCTAGAAAATATGGTGAACTTGCCCATCATTATCTGTTTGTTTCCAAAATCTCAGAGACCCTCATGGGAATAGAGTGCATCCAAGTTCCTGAAAGACTAGGCAAAAGACCCATTAGGACAACTAAGGATCCCAGGGCAGCTAGTTTCTGTTTTAGCGTCTGTGTTGCAGATTAAAGGGATAATGCCTGTTGTATCCTGGGTACGCGCCTCACTTCTAAGGAGTTGTGTGAGATTTCTGTATTGTAATTTTTGACAAACTCGTAGCAATGTGTACTTGTAATGCATCCCTCAAGCCTCATGTAATATATATGTGACATCCATCTTTGTACCATCAATGTATTTTTTAAACGTTGTGCACCATATTACGTAATGAATATATATTTGTAAATCTGGGTTAAGTTAACTTAACGTAGCATTAATAAACCTGTATTGACGTATGGTTAACCGCTGATAAGAAAACGTAAACGAGTGGCTTACGTCTATCAACGTGGGACACCTCATTGTCCCTACATTCTTATCAATAATGAGAGGAATCGCGCACGACGAAGCATCCGTCCCACAGCCCAGTACACTTCCCAGGAAGAGCCTGGATCCCTTGTCCCGTCCCACAGCCCAGTACACTTCCCAGGAAGAGCCTGGATCCCTTGTGTCCCGCAGTACTGTTAATCCTGCTTGTCACCCCGATGAGATCACATTATACCCGTGGAAGTCTGCCAGACAGCTGCTGCTGTGGGTCAACACGTGTGTATCTCCTCTCCCTGACACGTACATCCCTTTAGTGTTGGTCAGCAGGGTGGCGCCGCTGATCATAGGGACGCACACATGCTCAGCACTTACAGGGAGGGGCTTAAACTGTCGATACTTTGTACTAATTGGATTGGAAACCGTTAGTCCACGGGGGTAAAAAGTGTCGTATGTTTTTCCAAAGCGTTGAGTTCCAGGTTCATAGGGGCAGCTTGGGATTCCAGCCCTGCTGCGTCGCCTTCGTTATTGAAGCTGTGTTGTTGTTGTTACGGCGGTGGCTGCTGCTGCTGCTGCTGCTGCTGCTCTCCACGGCAGCGGCGGAGGCGGATAATGCCGCCGAGAACCTAAAAAATTTAATGGTTTTTCTTCAGTCAACCATATTGCGTCACTGGGGTGGTAGGAGAGTAGGTAAAGCACAAGTATTGCGTCACTGGGGTGGTAGGAGAGTAGGTAAAGCACAAGTATTGCGTCACTGGGGTGGTAGAAGAGTAGGTAAAGCACAATTATTGCGTCACTGGGGTGGTACGAGAGTAGGTAAAGCACAAGTATTGCGTCACTGGGGTGGTAGCAGAGTAGGTAAAGCACAAGTATTGCGTCACTGGGGTGGTAGGAGAGTAGGTAAAGCACAAGTATTGCGTCACTGGGGTGGTAGAAGAGTAGGTAAAGCACAATTATTGCGTCACTGGGGTGGTAGCAGAGTAGGTAAAGCACAAATATTGCGGCACTAGTATTCAGGAACTAGCCTGGTGTTAAGGGACTACCCTGGTGTTCAGGAACTAGCCTGGTGTTCAGGAACTAGCTTGGTGTTCAGGAATTAGTCTGTTCAGGAACCAGCCTGGTGTTCAGGAACCAGCCTGGTGTTCAGGAACCATCCTGGTGTTCAGGAATTAGTCTAGTGTTCAGGGACAAGCCAGGTGTTCAGGAACTAGCCTGGTGTTAAAGGACTACCCTGGTGTTCAGGAACTAGCCTGGTGTTCAGGAACTAGCTTGGTGTTCAGGAATTAGCCTGTTCAGGAACCAGCCTGGTGTTCAGGAACCAGCCTGGTGTTCAGGAACCATCCTGGTGTTCAGGAATTAGTCTAGTGTTCAGGGACAAGCCAGGTGTTCAGGAACTAGCCAGGTGTTCATGAACTAGCCAGGTGTTCAGGAACTAGCCAGGTGTTCAGGAACTAGCCAGGTTTTCAGGAACTAGCCAGGTGTTCAGGAACTAGCCAGGTGTTCAGGAACTAGCCAGGTGTTCAGGAACTAGCCAGGTGTTCAGGAACTAGCCAGGTGTTCAGGAACTATCCAGGTGTTGAACTTTAGGTGCCGAGTTCATCGTTTCAACTATTATCAGTGTGTGTGTGTGTGAACGTTTGTACGTACTTATTTGTGGTTGCAGGGGTCGATTCACAGCTCCTACCCCTCCCCTTCGCTAATCACTATTAGGTCCACTCTCTCTCCCTGCTCCATGAACTTTATCGTACCTCTTAAAGCTATATGCGGATCCTGCCTCCGTACATCACTCTCCAGATTGTTCCACTTCCTGATTGATTACTATTACTGAAGAAATACTTCCTAACATCCCTGTGACTCATCTGAGTTTTGAACTTCCATCTATGGCCCCTTGTTGCTATGTCCTATTTCTGAAACATTCTGTCCCTATCCACCTTGTCAATTCCTCTCAGTATTTTATGTCGTTATCATGCCCCCCTCTATCCCTCCTGTCCTCAAGTGTCGTCAGGTTGATTTCACTTAATTTCTCCTCGTAGGGCATACCCCTTAGCTCAGGGACTAGTCTTGTTGCAAACCATTGCACTTTCTCTAATTTCTTGATGTGCTTGACGCATTATGGGTTTCATACTGGTGCTGCATACTATAATATGGGGCTGACGTACACAGTGTACAGTGTCTTGAATGACTCCTTACCTAAATGTCGAAACGCTGTTCTTAGGGTTGCCAGGCGCCTATATGCTGCAGCCGTTACTTGGTTGATGTGCGTCTCAGGAGATGTGCTCGGTATGATGCTCACCCCAAGATCCTTTTCCTTAAGTGAGTTTTGCAGCCTTTGACCTCCTAGGCTGTACTCCGTCTACGATCTTTGTCCTTCCCTAAACTTCGTGAATTTGCACTTGCTGGGGTTTAACTCTAGGAGCCATTTGTTGGACCAGGCTTACAGCCTGTCCAGTTTTCCTTGTAGTCTTACCTGATCCTCGCCCACTTGTATTCTCATCATCAGCTTCACATCGTCTGCGAACAGTGACACGTGTTCTGTCATGTCATTCACATATACTAGAAACATCAGCGGACCTAGGACTGACCCCTGTGTGTGTGTGTATGTGTGTGTGTGTGGGGGGGTTGGCGTGTGTGGGTAGGTGGTGTACTCACCTAATTGTGGTAGCAGAGGTCGATTCATAGCTCCTGGCCCCGCCTCTTTACTGGTCGCCACTAGGTCCACCCTCTCCCTGCTCCATGAGCTTTATCATACCTCATCTTAAAACTATGTATGGTATCTGCCTCAACTACCTCACTTTGCAGACTATTCCACTTCCTGACAACTCTATGACTGAAGAAATACTTCCTAACATTCCTGTGACCTAACGGATACTAGCTTCGAACTGAAACCCTTTGTTGCTGTGTACCATCTCTGGAACATCCTGTCTCTGTCCACCTATTCGATTCCTCTCAGTATTTTATATGCCGTTATCATGTCCCCCTTGTCCCTTGTGGGACACAACAAGGGGTCACAATTGGAAGGTGAAGACTCAAATGAGTCACAGGATTGTTAGGAATATTCTTTTTCAGTTATAAAGTTGTCAGGAAGTGGAACAGTCTGGAGAGTGACGTAGTTGAGGCAGGATCCATACATTGCTTTAAGAAGAGGTATGATAAAGCTCATGGAGCAGGGAGAGAGTAGACCTAGTAGCGACCAGTGAAGAGGCGGGGCCAGGAGCTATGACTCGACCCCTGCAACCAGAATTAGGTGAGTATACACACACACATACACCAACCAAACACACACCAACCACACATACACATACACCAACCACACACACACATACACCAACCACACATACACATACACCAACCACACACACACACACATACACCAACCACACACACACACACATACACCAACCACACACACATACACCAACCACACACAAATACACCAACCACACACACATACACCAACCACACACACATACACCAACCACACACACACATACACCAACCCCACACACCAACCACACACACCAACCACACACACACACACACCAACCACACACACACACCAACCACACACACACACATACACCAACCACACACACACACACACACCAACCACACACACACACCAACCACACACACACACATACAACCACACACCAACCAACCACACACACACACACCAACCACACACACCAACACACCAACCACACACACACACACACCAACCACACACACACACACACACACCACACACACACCAACCACACACACACAACAACCAACCACACACACACACAACACCAACCACACACACATACACCAACCACACACACACACACACACACACACACACACACCAACCACACACACACATACACCAACCACACACACATACACCAACCACACACACACACCAACCACACACACACACACACCAACCACACACACACACCAACCACACACACACACACACACCAACCACACACACACACACCAACCACACACACACATACACCAACCACACACACATACACCAACCACACACACACACCAACCACACACACACACACACACACCAACCACACACACACATACACCAACCACACATACACACACCAACCACACATACACACATACACCAACCACACACACACCAAACACACACACACACACACACCAACCACATACACACATACATCGACCAAACACACACACACACCAACAACTGGTACCTGGAGTTCAACCCCACGAAGTGTAGTCATGAAGATCGGTGAAGGGCAAAGAAGACCGCAGACAGAGTACAGTCTAGGGGGGCCAAAGACTACAAACCTCACCGAAGGAAAAGGATCTTTCAGTGTGTATAACACCGAACAATATTTGATGTGCATCAACCAAATAACTAGTGAACCTAAAAACAGCATTCCGTCATCTCAGTAAGGAGTCCTACCTGACCCTGTACACCGTGTAAGTCAGGCCCATATTGGAGTATGCAGCTCCATTTTGGAACCCACACCTGACCAAGCACGTCAGGAAACTAAAGAAAGTTGAAAGGTTTGCACCGAGACTAGCCTCGAACTAAGGGAAACCGAGACTAGTCTTGTTGGAAACTTTTGCACTTTCTCTAATTTTTTGACGTGCTTGACCAGGTGTGTGTGTGTTAGTTATCATTTTGTCCTAGGCACATGTCGATTAGACACTAGGCCTGTTGTATGTGTGTGTATGTGTATATGTGTTTGTATGTGTGTGTATGTGTGTGTATGTGTGTTTGTATGTGTGTGTATGTGTTACCATTTTGTCCTAGGCACATGTCGATTAGACACTAGGCCTGTTGTATATATTTGTGTGTGTGTACTCACCTAATTGTGGTTGCAGGGGTCGAGACTCAGCTCCTGGCCCCGCCTCTGCACTGTCCGCTACTGGGTCTCTGCTCTCCCTGCTCCATGAGCTTTATCATACCTTGTCTTAAAACTATGTATGGTTCCCGCCTCCACTATATCGTTCGCTAAACTATTCCACTTCCTAACTACTCTATGGCTGAAGAATTGCTTCCTAACATCCCTCTGACTCATCTGAGTCTTCAGCTTCCAGTTGTGTCCCCTTGTTTCTGTGTTTCCTCTCTGGAACATCCTGTCACTAGCTACCTTGTCGATTCCCCGCAGTATTTTGTATGTCGTTATTATGTCTCCTCTAACCCTTCTGTCCTCCAGTGTTGTTAGTCCTATTTCCCTCAACCTTTCTTCATAGGGCAGTCCCCTGAGTTGTGGAACTAGCCTTGTCGCAAACCTTTGCACTTTCTCTAATTTCTTGACGTGCTTGACCAGGTGTGGGTTCCAGACTGGTGCTGCATACTCTAGTATGGGCCTGACGTACACAGTGTACAGTGTCTTGAACGATTCCTTGTTAAGGTAACGGAACGCTAATCTTAGGTTTGCCAGTCGCCCATATGCTGCCGCGGTTATCTGGTTGATGTGTGTTTCCGGAGACGTGCTTGGTGTTATACTCACCCCAAGGTCTTTCTCCTTTGATGAGGTTTGTAGCCTTTGTCCACCTAGCCGGTACTCTGTCAGCGTTCTTCTTTGCCCTTCTCCGATCTTCATGACTTTGCATTTGGTGGGGTTAAATTCGAGCAGCCAGTTGCTAGACCAGATGTCAAGCTTGTCCAGGTCTCTTTGAAGTCCTGCTTGGTCTTCATCCGATGTGATTTTCCTCATTAATTTCACATCATCTGCGAAAAGAGACACTTCTGAGTCTATCCCGTCCGTCATGTCATTCACATATAGCAAGAATAGCACTGGTCCTAGGACTGACCCCTGCGGTACACCGCTCGTCACAGGCGCCCACCGTGATACCTCATCACGCACCATGACCCGTTGTGGTCTCCTTGTGAGGTATTCCCTGATCCATTCCAGTGCCCTTCCTGTTATACACGCTTGGTCTTCCATCTTCTTTACTAATCTCATGTGAGGAACTGTGTCAAAGGCCTTCCTGCAGTCCAAGAAAATGCAGTCAACCCACCCTTTTCTCTCTTGCGTTACCTCTGTTACTTTATCATAGAACTCCAGGAGGTTTGTTACACAGGATTTGCCTTCCCTGAATCCGTGCTGCCTGGCGTCGATTATCCTGTTCTGTTCCAGATGTTCCACCATTCTTTTCCTGATGATTTTCTCCAAGACTTTGCACACTATACATGTAAGTGACATCGGTCTGTAGTTTAGTGCCTCTTTTCTGTCTCCTTTTTTAAAGATGGGGACTACGTTGGCCTTTTTCCATATCTCAGGTAGCTGCCCAGTTTCAAGGGATGTGTTGAAAATTTTGGTAAGTGGCACACTGTGTGTGTTAGTTAGTTACCATTTTGTTAGTTACCATTTTGTCCTAGGCACATGTCGATTGGACACTAGGCCTGTAGAATGTATGTGTGTGTGTAAGGAAACACTTCGAAATGTTTCCACCCCGCCGGGAATAGAACCCGGGCCCTCTGTGCGTGAAGCGAGAGCTTTACCCACTAGGCCACCGGGGCTGTGTACTCACCTATTTGTGGTTGCAGGGGTCGATTCATAGCTCCTGGCCCCGCCTCTTCACTGATTGCTACTAGGTCCTCTCTCTCCCTGCTCCATGAGCTTTATCAAACCTAGTCTTAAAACTATGTATGGTTCCTGCCTCCACTATGTCGCTTTCTAAGCTATTCCACTTCCTGACAACTCTATGACTGAAGAAATACTTCCTAACATCCCTTTGACTCATAGGAGTCTTCAACTTCCAATTGTGACCCCTTGTTTCTGTGTCCCCTCTCTGGAACATCTTGTCTCTGTCCACCTTATCTATTCCTCGCAGTATTTTATATGTCGTTATCATGTCTCCCTAACCCTCCTGTCCTCTAGTGTCGTCAGGCCGATTTCCCTTAACCTTTCTTCGTAGGACAATCCACTTAGCTCTGGGACTAGTCTTGTTGCAAACCTTTGCACTTTCTCTAATTTCTTGACGTGCTTGACCAGGTGTGGGTTCCAAACTGGTGCTGCATACTCCAGTATGGGCCTGACGTATATGGTATACAGAGTCTTGAATGATTCCTTAGTGAGGTATTGGAACGCTATTCTTAGGTTTGCCAGCCGCCCGTATGCTGCAGCAGTTATCTGATTGATGTGTGCCTCAGGAGATGTGCTCGGTATTATACTCACCCCAAGATCTTTTCTTTGAGTGAGGTTTGCAGTCTTTGGCCACCTAGACTATACTCTGTCTGCGGTCTTCTTTGCCCTTCCCCGATATTCATGACTTTACATTTGGCAGGGTTAAATTCAAGGAGCCAGTTACTGGACCAGGCTTGCAGCCTGTCCAGGTCTCTTTGTAGTCCTGCCTGATCCTCGACTGATTTGATTCTTCTCATTAACTTCACATCATCTGCAAACAGGACACTTCTGAGTCTATCCTTCCGTTATGTCATTCACATATACCAAAAACAGTACAGGTCCTAGGACTGACCCTTGTGGAACTCCACTCGTCACAGGTGCCCACTCTGACATCTCGTCACGTACCATGACTCGTTGTTGCCTCCCTGTCAGATATTCTCTGATCCATTGCAGTGCTTTTCCTGTTACGTGTGCCTGATCCTCTAGCTTTTGCATTAATCTCTTGTGAGGAACTGTGTCGAACGCCTTCTTGCAGTCCAAAAAATGCAGTCTATCCACCCTCTCTCTCGTGTCTTACTTCTGTTATCTTGTCATAAAACTCCAGTAGGTTTGTGACACAGGATTTTCCTTCCCTGAAACCATGCTGGTTGTCGTTTATAAGCTTGTGTCTTTCTAGGTGCTCCACCACTCTCCTCCTGATGATCTTCTCCATGACTTTGCATACTATACACGTCAGTGACACAGGTCTGTAGTTTAATGCCTCGTGTCTGTCTCCTTTCTTAAAAATTGGGACTACATTTGCCATCTTCCACGCCTCAGGTAGTTGCCCAGTTTCAATGGATGTGTTGAAGATTTGTGTTAGTGGCACACACAACATCTCTGCTCCTCTCTAAGGACCCACGGAGAAATGTTGTCTGGTCTCACCGCCTTTGAGGTATCAAGTTCACATAGCAGTTTCTTCACCTCCTCCTCGGTTGTGTGTATTTCATCCAGCACTTGTTGGTATACCTCCCTATTCTGAATTTCTGGAGTCCTTCCTGTCTCCTCTGTAAATACTTCTTTAAATCTCATATTGAGCTCCTCACATACCTCTTGGTCGTTTATTGTGAACTCCCCACCTTCCTTTCTCAGCCTGATTACCTGGTCCTTGACTGTTGTTTTCCTCCTGATGTGGCTCTACAACAGCTTCGGGTCAGACTTGACTTTTGATGCTATATCATTTTCATATTGTCTGAGCCTCCTTCTTACCTGTGCATATTCGTTTCTGGCTCTTCGGCTAATCTCTTTATTTTCCTGGGTCCTTTGTCTTCTGTACTTTTTCCATTCTCTATTACACTTACTTTTTGCCTCCCTACACCTCTGGGTGAACCAAGGACTCGTTCTGGTCTTCCCATTACTTCTGTTTCCCTTGGGGACAAACCTCTCCTCTGCCTCTTTGCATTTGGTTGTGTGTGTGTGTGTGTGTGTGTGTGAATGAGAGAGTGAGTGTGAGAAAGTGTATGTATGTATGGGCTCACCTATTTGTACTCACCTATTTGTGGTTGCAGGGGTCGAGACTCAGCTCCTGGCCCCGCCTCTTCACTGACCACTACTGGGTCCTCTCTCTCCATGCTCCAAGAGCTTTATCATACCTCGTCTTAAAACTATGTATGGTTCCTGCCTGTGTGTGTGTGAGTTTTCTCATGAGACAATTGACGCTCCTACATTCTGCAGCTGCGTAAATTTAACCCCAGGCGCCAAAACACGTAAATTATATGCTGAGTTGCCGTGTAACTGTGGTGGCCCCTACATACACCACTCAGCTGCCCCACGCTAGTTCCCTCAGCCGCACAAACGCGTCAGCTCCTGTCCCCACGCCTGTGCTGATGTGCGTAATGATCCCATGGAATACGTGGGGGAAATGCGTATACCCGGCAAAACAAAGGACTACGCCTCAACATAAAAAGCGTAAATGCGTCTCTAAGGGAAAAAATCACTACCCGTACGGAACTGTTCCCCTTTTTTTCCCCCACTCCCTCTCCTGGTACTTCCCCAATATTCCCCTCCCTGCAGTATTCTCCCCGCATATTTCTGGCAGTAAGGACAACAGTAGCTTCACATATATCGTGGTAATGGCTGACAGATATTACTCATCATAACTCAGCCTTCACTCTCCCCCTCAATAGTTTTGTACATTTGCCTGTGTTAAGTAGGTGGCTCTGGCGCCTGGGAACCCGGTCACTCCAGCATAAAAGAACATCAGATAAGGGGAAGTTAATCCCCCTCTGGCCGGTACCCAGGTTATTACGTCTCTCGCCCTCGATACTTATTTAACTCTTGTTAGTGAGCGTTTTAACGTCAGTCCTGAGAGTATTGTTGTTCACTACCCACCCAACACAATAAGTGTCAGGGGCCCAAGACTGTTCAACAGTCTTGGGCCCCTGTCAGGGAACGGTTGAAGTCCCTTGACCTGTACTCCTTGGAACGTAGGCGAGAAAGATGCATGATAATATGCACTTGGAAAAATCCTAGAGGGACTAGTCCCGGAAATCACTCCCTAAGAAAGCAAGACTCGACAGGGGATGCAATATTTCCCTAAATGAAACGCAGGAGCGCCATGAATACATAAGAGACAACACAGTAAGTGTCAGGGGTATAAGATTGTTCAACTACCTCCCAGCATACATAAGGGGGATTACCAATAGACCCCTGGCTGTCTTCAAGAGGGAGCCGGACAGGCACCTAAAGTCAGTACCTGACCAGCCGGGCTGTGGTTCGTACGTCGGTTTACGTGCGGCCAACAGTAACAGGCTGGTTGATGAGACCCTGATCCACCACGAGGCCTGGTCAAGTACCGGGCCCCGGGGGCGTTGACCCCCGAAACCCCATCCAGGTATACCCATTCCTGTGATTCTTGGTTCACTCCAGTGATTCCTGGTTCATTCCCGCCACCAATGAACCACTCCTGCCACCCCTGACTCACTCCTGCCACCCCTGACTCACTCCTGCCACCCCTGACTCATTCCTGCCACCCCTGACTCACTCCTGCCATCCCTGACTCACTCCTGCCACCACTGACTCACTCCTGCCACCCCTGACACACTCCTGCCATCCCTGACACACTCCTGCCATCCCTGACACACTCCTGCCATCCCTGACACACTCCTGCCATCCCTGACACACTCCTGTTATCCCTGACACACTCCTGCCATCCCTGACACACTCCTGCCATCCCTGACTCACTCCTGCCACCACTGACTCACTCCTGCCACCCCTGACACACTCCTGCCATCCCTGACACACTCCTGCCATCCCTGACACACTCCTGCCATCCCTGACACACTTTCCTTGTTGTAGCTCTGGTAACCGCGCTCTGGGGAAAATAAAACTGGAGTAAAAGTTGCACGTTAGGGATGAAAGGAAGAGGATGAGGCTGGAACCTGGTTTGTCAGGACACTGCTCTAGTCTGTCTCCCTCCACCCCCCCCCCTCTCTCTCTCTCTCTCTCTCTCCGTCTTTTTCCTTCTCTTTTCCTTCCTCTTTCCCTCACTTTCTCTCCCTCTCCCTTTCTGTTTCCTTCTCTCTCTCTCTCTGTCTGTCTTCTTTCTCTCTCTCTCTCCTCTCTCTCTCTCTCTCTCTTAGTGTTGTTACAGACCCACTATCGTTCACTTTAATATATTATCTAGGCCATTTTATCAAGGTCTCCGTCTTCCCTGCTTGTGTCTACCACGTCTTCCCTACTTGTGTCTACCACGTCTTCCCTACTTGTGTCTACCACGTCTTCCCTACTTGTGTTCACCACGTCTTCCTGCTTGTGTCTACCACGTCTTCCCTACTTGTGTCTACCACGTCTTCCCTACTTGTGTCTATCACGTCTTCCCTACTTGTGTCTACCACGTCTTCCCTACTTGTGTCTACCACGTCTTCCCTACTTGTGTTCACCACGTCTTCCCTGCTTGTGTCTACCACGTCTTCCCTACTTGTGTCTATCACGTCTTCCCTACTTGTGTCTACCACGTCTTCCCTACTTGTGTCTATCACGTCTTCCCTGCTTGTGTCTACCACGTCTTCCCTACTTGTGTCTACCACGTCTTCTCTGCTTGTGTCTACCACGTCTTCCCTACTTGTGTCTACCACGTCTTCCCTACTTGTGTCTACCACGTCTTCCCTGCTTGTGTCTACCACGTCTTCCCTACTTGTGTCTACCACGTCTTCCTCTTTGTCTCCGTCTTCCCTACTTTGTGTTCTCTCTACCACGTCTTCCCTCTTTTGTCTACCACGTCTTCCCTACTTGTGTCTACCACGTCTTCCCTGCTTGTGTCTACCACGTCTTCCCTGCTTGTGTCTACCACGTCTTCCCTGCTTGTGTCTACCACGTCTTCCCTGCTTGTGTCTACCACGTCTTCCCTGCTTGTGTCTACCACGTCTTCCCTGCTTGTGTCTACCACGTCTTCCACACAGTTGTTTTTAACTTGTTGTCTATACCGACCTCGCACAATAATAATATTATTAATATTAATAGTATTTATTTTTTTCCCTCTTCCCACGCCATCTTTCTTCATCCCTTTTCCCCTCTATGCCTCTCCCTTTCCCCCCTCCCCTCACACCCTCTCCTTTGTCTAGCTTAATGATTCATGGTGTCAGATTTCTTCACTCTCAATAATTTATCTCCGGTTTGTGGCATATATTGAACTTTCTTCTTCCAGAGAAAGATGAATGTTCTTTTATGTCCTGTGAGGCTTGTGTGTGTGTGTGTGTGTGTGTGTGTGTGTGTGTGTGTGTGTGTGTGTGTGTGTGTGTGTGTGTGTGTGTGTGATGTGTGTGTGTGTGTATGTGTGTGTATGTGTTTAAGCTATCAGGATATCTAAATCAACCAAGAATTTCGCTACTTCTCAGCATCTATTATTTTTCTTTGCCAATATTCAAGGCCTAAAAGGAAAGGAAAAAATGCACCTTTCATAAATGGCCTCAAAGAAACGTGTGGCATTTTTGGAGTTTTTACAGAAATTTCGTGGAGAGCGACGTGCATATCACACACTGCAATTTGTATATTTGTGATAACATAAATGTGTAGCAGGAAGATGATTTATATGCGAACTTTGTTGCAGTAAGGTGTTAAAATCATCAACCTGTGTGCACCTGGAGGGTGCTCCGGGGGTCAACGCCCCCGCGGCCCAGTACTTGACAAGGCCTCCCGGGGGATCAGGACCTGATCAACCAGGCTGTTACTGCTGGCCGCAAGTTGTCCAACTTACGAAGCACAGCACGGCTGGTCGGGTACTGACTCTAGTTATCTGTCCAGTTTCTCTTGAAGGCAGTCAGAGGTCTATTGGTAATTTCCCTTATTGTACGAATGGCGCCCCTGCTTGTCTCTGCAGTATGTTGCACCGTTTTCTCAATCTTTTGCTTTCGTAAGGAGTCATTTCTGTGTGCAGATTTGAAACTAGCCCCTCAAGGATTTTCCAGGTGTAGATTATGATGTATATCTCTCGCCTGCGCTCCAGTGAGTACAAGTGAAGTGCTTCCAGGCGTTCCCAGTAATTTAGGTGTTTGACGGAACTTATATATGCAGTAAAGGTCTCTGTACATTCTCTAGATCTGAGATTTCACCAGCCTTGAATGGAGATGTTAATGTTCAGTAGTATTCCAATCTAGAGAGAACAAGTGATTTAAAAAGGATCATCATGGGCTCGGCATCCCTTGTTTTGAAGGTTCTCATTATCCATCTTATCATTTTCTTCGCAGATGTGATAGTGACACTATTGTGATCCTTGTGTGACAAAAGTGTGACAAAAGTGTGACAAAAGTGTGACAAAAGTGTGACAAAAGTGTGACAAAAGAGCTTGGAATAAAAGTAGAGAATAAAAACTTATTAACTATCATCACCACCATCATCAGTAAGGGCAGAAGAATGCAATGAACATATAAAGATAGGTAACTGCCTTGAAAATTATGCACCAAATATTATCCTTCTTGGAGGTTACAATCTCCAAGAAGTAGCAGGAAGTGCTCTAGCCCAACTTACATCAACCAGAGAACAACTTACATCAACCAGAGAACAACTTACATCAACCAGAGAACAACTTACATCAACCAGAGAACAACTTACATCAACCAGAGAACAACTTACATCAACCAGAGAACAACTTACATCAACCAGAGAACTCTTAAGACTACGAAAAGTTTGCATTGACTCAACAGATGCCAGAATCGACTGGAGATAAAATACCATGAGATTCGATCGTCACAATGAAGAACTAATGAAAGAGAATAGTCTCGAGTATAGTAAACTATGATCACAATCTCACTGAAGTACAAACAAACATTTAATTCACGTGTGGGAAACTTGATAGTAAACAGTAGAGGATGTTTAGTAAATTTAATTCCAACAATCCAAAAACTTGCTGGGATAAGTTAAACAAAAACTTGTCAAGATATTTGAAGGAAAACCAAAGTGAGAACTTCAGAACAATGTACCGAAAACCTGAAGAGACGTGTACAGGTCTGTTTAAATTATGTTCTGCTGAAAAAGCCTAAAAGATGAAACATAGAAAGAGAGAAGTAAAATGTTTTACAGAAGGAGGCAAAAGGTTGCTAAATTGACTAAAGAAAACTAAAAATATTACAGCAAAGAGAGAAATCGTGGATATAAATCACCGAGTAAAGCAGTCATAGCAGGGAAGAAACACAAGAGACGAAAAGTCATTCAGGAAATTGAAAAACAAAATTAAAGTACTTTTCTCACACGCAAAATGTAAGTCAAAAACCTCTTCCAGTATTGGTTTTCCACTACAGGAAGTTCATAAACTGAAAGTCGAAAAAGAAATGAGCAACATCCTGAAAGAAGAGTATGAAATCAATGTTCAGCAACTCAACAAACACTATAGAAATCCAAGACGCAGATAATTTCTTAACTGAGCCCATCATGCAAATTATATATCTAACATTAACACAAATCGTCTGGAATTCGAATAGAGTTAAGTTAAAATGCAAATGCACGCAGCACTTGGGCCTGTTTACTGGATTTCATTGTTTGTAAAGTTCATAATAACCTTAGTACGAGCACTGTGTTCTTTGAATCATGAGTTTACATTCAAGTGAAATTGCGGAGGCTTTGAAAAGAACAGAGACAACTCTCTTCCCAAAGGAGGCATGCATATTATACACACACACACACACACACTCATATATATATATATATATATATATATATATGTCGTGCTGAATAGGTAAAATTGGTCAGTTAGCAAGAACTCGTTTAAAATTAAGGCCTTTCTAAATTTTTCTCTTACAGGTTTGAAGATATAGTTTTTCATTTATGTTAATGTAAAAATTAATAATTTTGTACCAAAAGAACCTTAGAAAACTTACCTAACCTTATTATAACAAGCGCAATTTAATTTAGCCTAATCCAACTAAATATATTTTAGATAAGTTTACAGTAATTTAATAAGTAAACACAGTGAAATATATATTTTTTCGTTAGGTTCAGAATGATTTTTGCTAAATTATTGCATACACAAATTTTCGCTTACCTTATTCGGCAAGAAGAGCGTTAAAAACATTCTTTCTCGCGTTTTTATTGTATATTTTTAATTTTAAAGAGTTTAGTTAACGACGTGATACCAGAGTCAATATATTGTAAACTCAACTATTCTCCTATCATTAAAATCCTCTGAGGCTTTTACAGCTTTACAACACCTTATCCGACCGGCTTAAGGTTTTCAACCCTAGTCAACTATTACTACGTGAAGGTTGGTGGAGCAGTTGAAAATTGCAAGTGCCCGCTGTTCAGTTTTTTATAGACTGTTCCCGAAATTGGTTTCTATAATACAGCTGACGGCCTTCATAATTTCAGCACTGGTATAGCCTATATAGAAGATTGATATTAATGAAGTGTGTAGGTGCCTTTTGGACACTTTTAATCTCGAAATAGTATAATTATATTTTGCATTATATAACTGGATTATGCTTCCTGAAGGGGAAGTACCTTGATGATAGTGAGGGGCTCTTGATCCAAGGAGCTGAACTTATTCTATTCTTCGACTTTATTGGGTTGTCTTAGGTTAAATTAACATAATGTTCTTTCATGTCCATATAACATTTGTGTCCTAGAAACCATTGCAGAAAAAAAATGTAACCAAAGCCTAAATGAAACTTATTTTTTCTGACCTAATTACCTAAACACTGGTCAGGTTTACGTAGAGAAAAGGTTTGATTTTTGTTGGTCTTTGTAGGCCCCTATTTGCTCATGAAAAAAAAAAATAGAAATTTTATATACTGTTTCTGGTGCGACAGTTTACTAATACGACAACCGAGTAGCTTCAACCCTGACAACTTGATAATTCAACTTGTGTGTGGCTTCAATCTTTGCTTGCTTGTGTACTTTAGGATATTGCTCTCTGGAAGGATTGAATTAAATATGGTCCATGTACAGCCTAATTTACCATTTATATTGAAGAAATTTGGATAGTTTTTCCCTGATGACTTGGGAATGTGTCTTATGATTCGCTTCACACACACACACACACACACACATATATATATATATAATATATATATATATATATATATATATATATATATATATATATATATATATATAATGTCGTGCCTAATAGGTAAAACTGGTCAATTAGCATGAACTCATTTAAAATTAAGTCCTTTCTAAAAATTTCTCTCATACGTTTAAAGATATATATTTTTTATTAATGTTAATGTAAAAAAAATTAATTTTGCACCAAAAGAATCTTAGAAAACTTACCTAACCTTATTATAACAAGCTCAATTTAATTTAGCCTAACCCAACTAAATATATTTTAGATATTTTTACAATAATTTAATAATAAACAAACACAATAAAATATATTTTTTTCGTTAGGTTCAGAATGATTTTTGCGAAATTATTGCATACACAAATTTTCGCTTGTCCTATATGGCAAGAAGAGCGTTGCTATTTAAGCCAAAATCGCAAGTTTTACCTAATCGGCACGGCATATATATATATATATATATATGTCGTGCCATTAGGTAAACTGGTCAATTAGCAAGAACTCATCTAAAATTAAGTGCTTTCTAAAATTTCTCTATACATTTAAAGATATATTTTTTCATTTATGTTAATGTAAGAATTTATAATTTTGTACCAAGAGAAACTTTGAAAACTACCTAACCTTATTAAACAAGCAATTTAATTTAGCCTAACCAACTAAATATATTTTAGATATGTTAACATTAATTTAATAATAAACAAACACAATAAATATATTTTTTCGTTATGTTCAGAATGGTTTTGCGAAATTATTGCATACACAAATTTCACTTGTCTTATATGGCAAGAAAGCGTTCTATTTAAGCCAAAATCGAAGTTTTACCTAATGACGCATAATATATATATATATATATATATATATATATATATATATATATATATATATATAATATATATAATAACACACACACATATGGAAGAAATAACAATAAAACCCGTGCTTCTCTTGCCTCTACTTCCTATTCCTCTGAAAATACGTAAACACATGAAAGCACTCAGGTTTTATTTCCTATTTTCACTATATTTTTTGTTCATACACATATACATACATACACGTCAGCCTAAAAGCCAAACATGTCAAGACCAGTATTGCTGAGGCTATTTTCGTAGCAAGAAGATGCTGAAGATTGCCCAGCACACGTCTACTGATGTCATAACTACAATATTTATCGGTAAGTCTGCTCCGGAGGTTCATGTTTTTACTGAGCTGAGCGAGTCACGGCGGGCGACGACACGAGTGAACTCTACTTCCGCAAGCAACCAAGAGCAGGACTTGCCACGCCGGAAGTGACTCAAAATGATGATCACCATAGCTGGAAGTATTACTACTACTGAAGGTTGCTGTTGGTGCAGAGAAGCCACTTGTGTCTACCAGACCATGTGTGTCTACCAGGCCAGGTGTGTGTACCAGGCCAGGTGTGTCTACCAGGCCAGGTGTGTCTACAAGGCCAGGTGTGTCTACCAGGCCAGGTGTGTCTACCAGGCCAGGTGTGTCTACCAGGCCAGGTGTGTCTACCAGGCCAGGTGTATCTACCAGGCCAGGTATATCTACCAGGCCAGGTGTGTCTACCAGGCCAGGTGTGTCTACAAGGCCAAGTGTGTCTACAAGGCCAGGTGTGTCTACAAGGCTTGTGTTCTTCACCCTGACAGTGCTTGGAGTGAACGGAGTCCTAGTTGAAACCCATGACAAGTCCAGTCTTGAAACTAGCAGTCCAGTGCGTTAAAACTGTACCATGCCGGCTTAATAAGATTCATTCAACTAAGTGTATTTATATATACACACACACACACACACACACAGAAGTATAGAAGGATAAGGACCCAGGAGAATAAGGAGAGCAGTCGTAGAGCCAGAAATGAATATGCACAGGTATGAAGGGAGGCTCAGCGACAATACGAAAATGACATCGCAGCGAAAGCCAAATCTTACCCGAAGCTGTTGTACATACACATCAGGAGGAAAACAACAGTCAAGGACCAGGTAATCAGGCTGAGGAAGGAAGGAGGGGAGATCACAAGAGACGACCGAGAAGTATGTGAGGAGCTCAACATGAGATTCAAAAGTGTTCACAGAGGAGACAGAAGGGACTCCAGAAAGACGGAGAGGTGGGGTACACCACCAAGTGTTGGACACAATACATACAACCGAGGAAGAAGTGAAGAGCTGCTAAGTGAGCTAATAAATCAAAGGCGATGAGGCCGGATCACATCTCTAAATGGGTCCTGAGAGAGGGATCAGAGGCGCTATGTGTGCCACTAACAACAATCTTCAACACATCTATCGAAACAGGGCGACTACCTGAGGTATGGAAGAGAGCAAATGCAATCCCAATTTTTAAAAAAAGGAGACACGAAGCATTAAACTACAGACCAGTGTCACTGACATGTATAGTATGCAAAGTCATGGAGAAGATTATCAGGAAAGAGTGGTGGAGCACCTAGAAAGGAATGAGTTTATCAACGACAATCAACACGGTTTCAGGAACGGAAATCCTGTGTCACAAACCTACTGGAGTTCTATGACAAGGTGACAGCAGTAAGACAAGAGAGAGAGGGGTGGGTAGATTGCGTTTTCTTAGACTGGAAGAAGGCTTTTGACACAGTTCCACAAAAGAGAATAGTGCATAAGCTGGAGGACCAAGCAGGTATAACAGGGAAGGCACTGCAATGGATCAGGAAATACCTGTCAGAAAGACAGCGAGTCATGGAACATGGCGAGGTTTCAGAGTGGGCGCCTGTGACGAGCGGGGTTCCACAGGGGTCAGTCCCAGGAACGGTGCTGTTTCTGGTATATGTGAACGACATGACGGAAGGAATAGACTCAGAAGTGTTCCAGTTTGCAGATGATGTGAAGTTAATGAGAAGAATTCAATCGGGCGAGGAACAAGCAGAACTACAAAGGGATCTGGTCAGGCTACAGGCCTGGTCCAGAAACTGGCTCCTGGAGTTCAACCCCACCAATTGCAAAGTCATGAAGATTGGGGAAGGGCAAAGAAGACCGCAGACGGAGTACAGTCTAGGGGGCCAGAGACTACAAACTTCACTCAAGGAAAAGGATCTTGGGGTATGTATAACACCGGGCACATTTCCTTAGGTGCGCATCAACCAAATAACTGCTGCAGCATACGGGAGCCTAGCAAACCTAAGAACAGCATTCCGACATCTCAATAAGGAATCGTTCAGGACCCTGTACACCGTGTATGTCAGGCCTATATTGGAATAGGCAGCACCAGTTTGGAACCCACACCTAGCCAAACACGTAAGGAAATTAGAGAAAGTGCAAAGGTTTGCAACAAGACTAGTCCCGGAGCTAAGGGGCAAGTCCTACGAGGAGAGGTTAAGGGAAATCGACCTGACGACACTGGAGGACAGAAGAGATAGGGGGATATGATAACGACATATAAAATACAGAGAGGGATTGGAAAGGTGGACAGAGACAGGATGTTCCAGAGATGGGACACAGCAACAAGGGGTCACAATTGGAAGTTGAAGACTCAGATAACTAACAGGGATGTTAGGAAGTATTTCTTCAGTCACAGAGTTGTTAGGAAGTGAAATAGTCTGGGAAGTGATGTGTTGGAGGCAGGATTCATACATAGCTTTAAGAAGAGGTATGATAAAGTTCATGAAGCAGGAAGAGTGACCGAGTAGCGGCTAGTGAAGAGGCGGGGCCAGGAGCTGTGAATCGACCCTCTGCAACTACTACTATGTGAATACACACACAAGGAAGGTAGGCAAGGCCACCCACAGTGACCACAACGGTACACTGTTGATGATGGGTCAATAAAGGTTCTGCACTCGTGATTATTGCACGTGTTGTTATTGTAATTGTGAATATTGTTTCTGATACACAAGTTTGTGGTGCTGCCACACGAGGTAGTTTCCTAGTCAACACTGCTTTCATTACCAAGTCTAAGCTGAAATTTTTACCTAAAAAATTCAGAAAATTATGGCTAGGCGTTGACATCATTAGCGGATTAAGTAGATTTTTTCCCCAAAATGAATTACTTCCGTACTTTTTTTCCGAGTGGTGATTGGTTGATATAGTTGGTGTTGCCATATGAGAGAAGCAGTGTTTATGTCGGTGGTCTGTGTGAGGGGTCTCCTGAGGTGGGCGTTAGGTGCTGATGACCCCTTATTCCAGGCAACACTTGCTTACTGATGCTACTGATGCTATGTAATCACTGGTATACTGATGTTATGTAACCACTGTCTTACTGATGTTATGTAACCACTGGCTTACTGATGCTGTGTTAAGTAAACACTGGCTTACTGATGTTATGTAACCACTGGCTTACTGATGCTGTGTTAAGTAAACACTGGCTTACTGATGTTATGTAACCACTGGCTTACTGATGCTGTGTTAAGTAAACACTGGCTTACTGATGTTATGTAACCACTGGCTTACTGATGCTGTGTTAAGTAAACACTGGCTTTCTGATATGTAACCATTGGCTTACTGATGCTGTGTTAAGTAAACACTGGCTTTCTGATATGTAACCACTGGCTTACTGATGCTGTGTTAAGTAAACACTGGCTTTCTGATATGTAACCATTGGCTTACTGATGCTGTGTTAAGTAAACACTGGCTTACTGATATGTAACCACTGGCTTACTGATGCTGTGTTAAGTAAATACTGGCTTTCTGATATATAACCATTGGCTTACTGATGCTGTGTTAAGTAAACACTGGCTTACTGATGTTATGTTACTGTTAACTGTATACATCGTAACTCTAGCCGTTAAACAACCGCTTAAATTACGATTTTATTCAGATGATTCACATTTAGGAAACAAACTTTTAACGATGTTTCGGTCCGACTTACACAAGAAAAGTGTTCTTATCTCCCTCTTTCTCCGTGCTCTCCGCATTTGTGATCCTCAGTTCCTTGAAGCAGAAATTTTCACTCTTCATAATTCATTTTCCCGCCTTGGCTACCCTTCCCATTTCATAGATTCTGCTTTCTCTATTAAAGTTAGAGACACTCAGTACAACCATCGACTTCAGTTCCAGAATCTCTACTATCCACCTCAGCCCAGTAGGGCCACAGCATAACTCTCCACTCTCTTCACAATCATCCACAAACATTAGCACCTACAATTTAAGGTAAATACTATTATTTCTGTTACATTTGTAGTCTTAAGCAGTAAAAACAACATAATACATCACGATAATGAACTACAATTACATATTCTCTCTTATATTTGTAAGATCTGTTGGTCTAAAAAAAACTTGTTTGGCTTTTTGGGGACTCATACCTTTGATGAGTTCCGAGAGTCCTTCTACTCCCGGAGCCCGGCCTTGGGCCAGGCTCGTCTGGTGCCTGCCTGAGTCAGCCAGCTGTTGCTGCTGGTGGCCCGCTGCCCCACCTATCCATCACAGCCTGGTTGCTCTGGCACCTGGTGAAGATACTTGTCCCAGCAATGTTTCTAATATCTTCTGGTAAGATGCTGAATAGTCTGGGGCCACGGATGTTGATACAGTGTTCCTTTATTGTACTCACTGCGCCCGTACTTTTCACTGGGTCTATTTTGCACTTCCTCCCAAATCTCTCACACAGTCTGACTTGTTAATGGTTAAAGTCGGACCAAAACGTCGTCCTAAGTTTCAGTCTCTTTCGTGAGGGATATTTGTATATTGTTGCAGACATGTTATTGTGACTTTTTATTCGTTAGGTTTTTACTCAGGTTTAAAAAAAAAAAAACATCGGTACCTTATGTTGTGGATGAGGTTTTAATCTTGTCAAGGAGGGTTGCTGTCCCTCATTTATCGTTTTCTGTAACGCATCGTTAATCTTGAGTCAGAATGTCTGGGGTGGTGGGACTTGACTGTGTGATCAACACCCTGGGTGCTTAGACCGTCAGGCAGGTCTGGTCCAGGGCCCACCCCTGGGAGGTCTGGTCCAGGATCACCACTGGGAGGTCTGGTCCAGGACCACCACTGGGAGGTCTGGTCAAGTACCACCACTGGGAGGTCTGGTCAAGGACCACCACTGGGAGGTCTGGTCAAGGACCACCACTGGGAGGTCTGGTCCAGGACCACCACTGGGAGGTCTGGTCCAGGACCACCCCTGGGAGGTCTGGTCCAGGACCACCCCTGGGAGGTCTGGTCCAGGACCACCCCTGGGAGGTCTAGTCCAGGACCACCACTGGGAGGTTGGTCCAAGACCACCACTGGGAGGTCTGGGCCAGGAACACCACTGGGAGGTCTGGTTCAGGACCACCACTGGGAGGTCTGGTCCAGGACCACCACTGGGAGGTCTGGTCCAGGACCACCACTGGGAGGTCTGGTCTCAGGACCACCACTGGGAGGTCTGGTTCAGGACCACCACTGGGAGGTCTGGTCCAGGACCACCACTGGGAGGTCTGGTCCAGGACCACCACTGGGAGGTCTGGTTCAGGACCACCACTGGGAGGTCTGGTCCAGGACCACCACTGGGAGGTCTGGTCCAGGACCACCACTGGGAGGTCTGGTCCAGGACCACCACTGGGAGGTCTGGTCCAGGACCACCCCTGGGAGGTCTGGTTCAGGACCACCACTGGGAGGTCTGGTCCAGGACCACCACTGGGAGGTCTGGTCCAGGACCACCCCTGGGAGGTCTGGTCCAGGACCACCCCTGGGAGGTCTGGTCCAGGACCACCCCTTGGAGGTCTGGTCCAGGACCACCCCTGGGAGGTCTGGTCCAGGACCACCCCTGGGAGGTCTAGTCCAGGACCACCACTGGGAGGTTGGTCCAAGACCACCACTGGGAGGTCTGGTCCAGGAACACCACTGGGAGGTCTGGTTCAGGACCACCACTGGGAGGTCTGGTTCAGGACCACCACTGGGAGGTCTGGTCCAGGACCACCACTGGGAGGTCTGGTCTCAGGACCACCACTGGGAGGTCTGGTCCAGGACCACCACTGGGAGGTTGGTCCAAGACCACCACTGGGAGGTCTGGTCCAGGACCACCACTGGGAGGTCTGGTCCAGGACCACCACTGGGAGGTCTGGTTCAGGACCACCACTGGGAGGTCTGGTCCAGGACCACCACTGGGAGGTCTGGTCCAGGACCACCACTGGGAGGTCTGGTTCAGGACCACCACTGGGAGGTCTGGTTCAGGACCACCACTGGGAGGTCTGGTTCAGGACCACCACTGGGAGGTCTGGTTCAGGACCACCACTGGGAGGTCTGGTTCAGGACCACCACTGGGAGGTCTGGTCCAGGACCACCACTGGGAGGTCTGGTCCAGGACCACCACTGGGAGGTCTGGTCCAGGACCACCACTGGGAGTCTGGTTCAGGACCACCACTGGGAGGTCTGGTTCAGGACCACCACTGGGAGGTCTGGTCCAGGACCACCACTGGGAGGTCTGGTTCAGGACCACCACTGGGAGGTCTGGTCCAGGACCACCACTGGGAGGTTGGTCCAAGACCACCACTGGGAGGTCTGGTTCAGGACCACCACTGGGAGGTCTGGTCCAGGACCACCACTGGGAGGTCTGGTCCAGGACCACCACTGGGAGGTCTGGTCCAGGACCACCACTGGGAGGTCTGGTTCAGGACCACCACTGGGAGGTCTGGTCCAGGACCACCACTGGGAGGTCTGGTCTCAGGACCACCACTGGGAGGTCTGGTCTCAGGACCACCACTGGGAGGTCTGGTCCAGGACCACCACTGGGAGGTCTGGTCCAGGACCACCACTGGGAGGTCTGGTCCAGACCACCACTGGGAGGTCTGGTCCAGGACCACCACTGGGAGTCTGGTTCAGGACCACCACTGGGAGGTCTGGTTCAGGACCACCACTGGGAGGTCTGGTCCAGGACCACCACTGGGAGGTCTGGTGCAGGACAACCACTGGGAGGTCTGGTCCAGGACCACCACTGGGAGGTCTGGTCCAGACCACCACTGGGAGGTCTGGTCAGGACCACCACTGGGAGGTCTGGTCCAGGACCACCACTGGGAGGTCTGGTCCAGGACCACCACTGGGAGGTCTGGTCCAGGACCACCACTGGGAGGTCTGGTCCAGGACCACCACTGGGAGGTCTGGTTCAGGACCACCACTGGGAGGTCTGGTTCAGGACCACCACTGGGAGGTCTGGTTCAGGACCACCACTGGGAGGTCTGGTCCAGGACCACCACTGGGAGGTCTGGTTCAGGACCACCACTGGGAGGTCGGGTCCAGGACCACCACTGGGAGGTCTGGTCCAGGACCACCACTGGGAGGTCTGGTTCAGGACCACCACTGGGAGGTCTGGTCCAGGACCACCACTGGGAGGTCTGGTCCAGGACCACCACTGGGAGGTGTCTGGTCCAAGACCACCACTGAGACGATGAATCCAACATTCATCATAAAGTATTTTAACTAGTAGAATAATCAATGATAGTATAGTAGTGAACTATCGAATAGGCCAATGTTCTTGGATAAAAATTCACACACACACACACTTAATAACAGTTGTTTGGTACACTCTGTTTCATTTTCTTTCCTGACCTTTCTCTGCTCTCTTCGATTACCTTCACTTCCTTCTCCCTATTTTATTCGCCTCGCTTCCTTCACTTCCATCTTTCCACCTTCCTCTCCTCGTTTCTTATCTTTCATCAAGACTGGAAAATACACTTGACATCTTCACTTATTATGGTAATGTGGTAGGAAATATAACAGTATCCAAGACAATACACTCAGATCACAACATAATAGAAGTACAGACATGTATGCGCAGGGCTCCTCACCAGTAACATGAGATCAGTTATGAAGATGCCTTCATCAAATTCAGCTTCAGAAACAAAAATATAAGTGGGATCAAGTCAACCATGTCCTAAATGAAACAAAGTTTGAAGATATCCTAAGCAACACGGATCTGAAGCTTTGCCTAAAAAGAATTAACTCTGTGGCACTTGAGGTATGCTCAAGGCAAATTCCCTTAAGAAAAAAGATGTAGATCAGAGAGAGAGAGACGCTTCCTCTACAGATGAAGGCGAAGAATCACAGAGCTGCTGAAAGGGCCAGTATATCCGAAACACGGAAGGAGGCACTGGCCAGAGAAATAGAAAATATCGAACTTATGCTTAGGGAATCATACAGGAGCCAAGAAACACAGGAAGAACTTAAAGCCAAAATGAAACTGAAGAAAAATTATTTTCTTATGCTGCCAAATCTAGGACAAAAACCACATACAGTATTAGGCCCCTGCTTAAACAAGATGGGACTTACGCAGATGACAACAAAGAAATGAGATACTGTAGTCCCAATATGACTCAGCATTTAGTGAACCGTTAATCAAACTAAGGGTCGACAATGTAAATGATTTTTTATATGACCCAGACTAAAAATCTGGTCAATTCAAGGATTTCTGATATAATTCTAAGACCACAGAACTCTTAAAAAACAATAAATGACATGCCAATGCAGTCTACCCCAGGCCCAGACTCGTGGAACTCCGTGTTCATCAAGAACTGCAAGAAACCTCTTTCACATTCCTTAAATATTCTATGGAGAGCGAGCGTAGTCACAAGGGTCATGTCACACTCACTAAAAACAATGGACATAGCCCCACTCCACAAGGGCGGCACTAAAGCAGTTACAAAGTATTACGGACCGATAGCATTAACGTCCCACATCATAAAAAATTTCGAAAGGGTTCTAAGAAGCAAGATCAGTAACAACTTGGATACCCAACAATTGCACAACCCAGGGCAGAATGGGTCAAGAGCAGGTCTCACAACTACTGGATCAGTATGACATGGTCTTGGATGCACTGGTGGACAAACAGAATGCAGATGTAGTATACACAGACTTTGCTAAAGCCTTCGACAAATGCAATCGTGATGTAATAGCACACAAAATGCGTGATAAAATAATAACAGGAAAAGTGGGTAGATGGATTTATAACTTCCTAACAAATAGAAAACAAAGAGTAATAGTAAACAGAGGCGGCTACAGTGAAAAGCTGTGTTCCACAAGGTACAGTACTTGCTCCCATCCTGTTCCTCGTCCTCATATCTGACATAGACAGAGCTATAAGTCACAGCACCGTGTCCTCCTTTGCTGAAGATACCAGAAATTGCATGGCAGTGTCATCCATTGAGGACACGGCAAAGCTTCAAGCAGATATTAACCAAAGATTTAAATGGGCGTCAGAAAACAATATGAAGTTCAAAGAAGACAAAGCTCAATTCGCTATGATAACTCGAGGAAACAAAAACAGGATCGGAGTATTAAACAAATTCCAAAAACACAATAAAGCGAAAAACAAATGTGAAGGACCTGGGAGTGATAATAACAGAGAATCTCACCTTCAAAGATCACAACAATGTATCTACCACATCTACTTGGAATATGATAGGATGGATAATGAGAACTTTCAAAACTAGAGATGCCAAGGCAATGATGATTCTCTTCAAATCACATGTTCTCTCTAGGTTGGAATATTAATGTATACTAATAGCCCCTCTCAAGACAGGCGAAACTGCAGACCTGGAGAATATACAGAAAACTTTCACTGCACGTATAAGTACACTAAACCACCTAAATTACTGGGAATGGTTGAACTGTACTCCTTGGAATGCAGGCGAGAAATACACATAATATACACTTCGAAAATCCTAGAGGGACTAGTCACGGAAATCACTCCCTACGAAAGAAAAAACCCCTCGGCAGGGGATGCAACATCCCCCAGATGAAAAGCAGGGGCGCCATGAGTACACTAAGAGATAAGGGGCCCAAGACTGTTCAACTGCCTCCCAGCATACATAAGGGAGATTACCAATAGACCCCTGGCTGTCTTCAAGAAGGTGGACAGGTACCTAAAGTCAGTACATGACCAGCCGGGCTGTGGTTCGTACGTCGGTTTGCTGCGGACAGCAGTAACAGCCTGGTTAATCACGCTCTGATCCACCACGAGGTCTGGTCACAGACGGGCCGCGCAGGCGTTGACCCACGAAACTCCTCCAGGTGTACTCCAGGTATTCCTCTCCTCGCTTTTTCCACATTCCTTTCCTCATTTCTTCCACCTTTCTCTCCCAGTTTCTCCCCCTCTTCCTTGTTTACTTCATTTCCTTCCTAGCTACCTTGCATGTAAAAGTTGCTCTGCAGGTAAGAGCATCAGTTGTGTCTTGATGGATCATTGACCATGGTAATGTGACCCCCAACACCCTCACCCACAAAACTATCACTGCAGGGTTTTTTGTGTGTCAGGGGTGACTACTAGAGGTGAAGGTGTGAGGGTGGTAGGAGTGTGTGTGTGAGGGTGGCTAGGAGGGTGTGTGTGTGAGGGTGGCTAGGAGGTGTGTGTGTAGGGTGGCAGAGGGGTGGCTGAGGGGTGGTTAGGAGGATGTGTGTGTGAGGGTGGCTAGGAGTGTGTGTGTAGGGGTGCTATAGAGAGGTGGTGTGTGAGGGTGGCTATAGGAGGGTGGTAAGTGTGTGAGGGTGGCTAGAGATGTGTGTGTGAGGGTGGCTAGAAGTATGTGTGTGTGGTGTGAAGAGGTGGTGAGGTAGAGTATGTGTGTGTGAGGGTGGCTAGAAGATGTGTGTGTGAGGGTGGCTAGGAGAGTGTGTGGAGGGTGGCTAGGAGGATGTGTGTGAGGGTGGCTAGGAGGAGTGTGTGTGAGGGGTGGCTAGGAGGAGTGTGTGTGAGGGGTGGCTAGGAGGATGTGTGTGTGAGGGGTGGTGGCTAGGAGGATGTGTGTGAGGGGTGGCTAGGAGGATGTGTGTGTGAGGGGTGGCTAGGAGGATGTGTGTGTGAGGGGTGGCTAGGAGGATGTGTGTGTGAGGGGTGGCTAGGAGGATGTGTGTGTGAGGGGTGGCTAGGAGGATGTGTGTGTGAGGGGTGGCTAGGAGGATGTGTGTGAGGGTGGCTAGGAGGATGTGTGTGTGAGGGGTGGCTAGGAGGATGTGTGTGTGAGGGGTGGCTAGGAGGATGTGTGTGAGGGTGGCTAGGAGGATGTGTGTGGAGGGGTGGCTAGGAGGATGTGTGTGGAGGGGTGGCTAGGAGGATGTGTGTGTGGGGGGTGGCTAGGAGGATGTGTGTGTGAGGGTGGCTAGAGGATGTGTGTGAGGGTGGCTAGAGGGTGTGTGTGAGGGTGGCTAGGAGGGTGTGTGTGAGGGTGGCTAGGAGGGTGTGTGTGTGAGGGGTGGCTAGGAGGGTGTGTGTGAGGGGTGGCTAGGAGGGTGTGTGTGTGAGGGGTGGCTAGAGAGGGTGAGGGTGGCTAGGAGGGTGTGTGGGGTGGCTAGGAGAGTGTGTGTGAGGGGTGGCTAGGAGGGTGTGTGAGGGGTGGCCGGGAGGGTGTGTATGAGGGGTGGCTAGAAGGGTGTGTGTGTGAGGGGTGGCTAGGAGGGTGTGTGTGTGTGAAAGGTGGCTAGGAGGGTGTACTCACCTAGTTGTGGTTGCAAGGGTCGATTCATTGCTCCTGGCCCCGCCTCTTCACTGGCCGCTACTGGGTCACTCTCCTTGCGCCATGAGCTTTATCATACCTCTTCTTAAAACTATGAATGGATCCTGCCTCCACTATATCGCTTTCCAAACTATTCCACTTCCTGACAACTCTGTGACTGAAGAAATACTTCCTAACATCCCTGTGATTCATCTGAGTCTTCAACTTCCAACTGTGTCCCCTTGTTGCTGTGTCCCATCTCTGGAACATTCTGTCTCTGTCCATCTTGTCAATTCCTCTCAGTATTTTATATGTCGTTATCATGTCCCCCCTATCTCTCCTGTCCTCCAGTGTTGTCAGGACGATTTCCCTTAACTTCTCCTCGTAGGACATACCCCTTAGCTCCGGGACTAGTCTTGTTGCAAACCTTTGCACTTTCTCTAGTTTCTTTAGTGCTTGGCTAGATGTGGGTTCCAAACTGGTGCTGCATACTCCAGTATGGGCCTAACGTACACAGTGTACAGGGTCCTGAACGATTCCTTATTAAGATGTCGGAATGCTGTTATTAGGTTTGCTAGGCGCCCGTATGCTGCAGCAGTTATTTGGTTGATGTGCGCCTCAGGAGATGTGCCTGGTGTTATACTCACCCCAAGATCTTTTTCCTTGAGTGAGGTTTGTAGTCTCTGTCCCCCTAGACTGTACTCCGTCTGCGGTCTTCTTTGCCCTTCCCCAATCTTCATGACTTTGCACTTGGTGGGGTTGAACTCCAGGAGCCAATTGCTGGACCAGGCCTGCAGCCTGTCCAGATCCCTTTGTAGTTCTGCCTGGTGTGTGTTTGTGTGCGTTTGTGTGAGGGGTGGCTAGGAGGGTGTATGTGTGTGTGAGGGGTGGCTAGGAGGGTGTGTGTATGAAGGGTGCCTAGAAGCGTGTGTGTGTGTGTGAGGGGTGGCTAGGAGGGTGTGTGTATGAAGGGTGCCTAGAAGGGTGTGTGTGTGAGAGAGGGGTGGCTAGGAGGGTGATTTTATGAGAATTATTCTTCAGAAACATATTGAAATTACTAAAATACAGGAGAAAGAAGCATTCAAAATATTGAGAAACAAAAAATACTCCTTTTTCAAGCTATTCCATCAGAATGGCAACATAGTATGTTGGATCATTGCTATAATAAACTCAGAAGAAGTGTCGTGTGGGTTAACACTCAGAGCCGTCACCTTTGCTGTCTACTCTCTGCTATCCTGACTTGAACTCAGGCTAGTGAGCGAGAGACGCTCACAGCATTCAAAGGGTGACCTATGACATGCTAGGTCAGCAGAAAGACTAGTAACGGACAGTGATCACGTGAAAGGCTTGTGACTCACTAACGTTGTTGTTGTTGTATGTTCGCCGGTACATCCGGCCCGTGTCTTCTCCAAATGGTGACCCGGCATCCACTCACTAACGGTTGGTAAGAAACTACTACTGACGCGCGCGCGCGCGTGTGTGTGTGTGTGTGTGTGTGAGGGGCGTGGCTGCAGTGCGGGGATGTGTGAAGGCACAGAGAGGTGGGGGGAGGTATCGTGTGGTGGGGAGGCAGTGATTAACCTCGGCAGGTGATGTGGACGCTGACCTTACGTGTGTGGGGGGGATTGGTGGGGAAGGAGGAGGAGGCGGGGGGTGAGTGTTGGCAGTTACCTTGTACAGTTAAATCAATCAATAATAAACACATTGACTATAACGACACGTGTATACAGTATACCAGACTGTATGACTTAAGGATGGTAAAGCCCACACTTATACAAAACATTTCTGGCTAACTGAAAATGTGGCAAACCTAAAAATAATGAATAGAATATTTGAGATTATATACATATAATTGCAGACTATATACCAGGGGTGGAGAGTTCCAGACTATATACCAGGGGTGGAGAGTTCCAGACTATATACCAGGGGTGGAGAGTTCCAGATTGTATTGCAGGGGTGGAGAGTTCCAGACTATATACCAGGGGTGGAGAGTTCCAGATTGTATTGCAGGGGTGGAGAGTTCCAGACTATGTACCAGGGGTGGACAGTTCCAGACTATATACCAGGGGTGGAGAGTTCCAGACTATATACCAGGGGTGGAGAGTTCCAGACTATATACCAGGGGTGGAGAGTTCCAGACTATATACCAGGGGTGGAGAGTTCCAGACTATATACTAGGGGTGGAGAGTTCCAGACTATATACCAGGGGTGGAGAGTTCCAGATTGTATTGCAGGGGTGGAGAGTTCCAGACTATGTACCAGGGGTGGACAGTTCCAGACTATATACCAGGGGTGGAGAGTTCCAGACTATATACCAGGGTGGAGAGTTCCAGACTATATACCAGGGTGGAGAGTTCCAGACTATATACCAGGGGTGGAGAGTTCCAGACTATATACCAGGGGTGGAGAGTTCCAGACTATATACCAGGGGTGGAGAGTTCCAGACTATATACCAGGGGTGGAGAGTTCCAGACTATATACCAGGGGTGGAGAGTTCCAGACTATATACCAGGGGTGGAGAGTTCCAGATTGTATTGCAGGGGTGGAGAGTTCCAGACTATGTACCAGGGGTGGACAGTTCCAGACTATATACCAGGGTGGAGAGTTCCAGACTATATACCAGGGTGGAGAGTTCCAGACTATATACCAGGGGTGGAGAGTTCCAGACTATATACCAGGGTGGAGAGTTCCAGACTATATACCAGGGTGGAGAGTTCCAGACTATATACCAGGGGTGGAGAGTTCCAGACTATATACCAGGGGTGGAGAGTTCCAGACTATGTACCAGGGGTGGACAGTTCCAGACTATATACCAGGGGTGGAGAGTTCCAGACTATATACCAGAGGTGGAGAGTTCCAGACTATATACCAGGGGTGGAGAGTTCCAGACTATATACCAGGGGTGGAGAGTTCCAGACTATATACCAGGGGTGGACAGTTCCAGACTATATACCAGGGTGGAGAGTTCCAGACTATATACCAGAGGTGGAGAGTTCCAGACTATATACCAGGGGTGGAGAGTTCCAGACTATATACCAGGGGTGGAGAGTTCCAGACTATATACCAGGGTGTGGAGAGTTCCAGACTATATACCAGGGGTGGAGAGTTCCAGACTATATACCAGAGGTGGAGAGTTACAGACTATATACCAGGGGTGGAGAGTTCCAGACTATATACCAGGGTGGAGAGTTCCAGACTATATACCAGGGTGGAGAGTTCCAGACTATATACCAGGGGTGGAGAGTTCCAGACTATATACCAGGGTGGAGAGTTACAGACTATATACCAGGGGTGGAGAGTTACAGACTATATACCAGGGGTGGAGAGTTACAGACTATATACCAGGGGTGGAGAGTTACAGACTATATACCAGAGGTGGAGAGTTCCAGACTATATACCAGGGGTGGAGAGTTACAGACTATATACCAGGGGTGGAGAGTTCCAGACTATATACTAGGGGTGGAGAGTTTCAGACTATATACCAGGGTGGAGAGTTAGACTATATACCAGGGGTGGAGAGTTCCAGACTATATACTAGGGTGGAGAGTTACAGACTATATACCAGGGTGGAGAGTTCCAGACTATATACCAGGGGTGGAGAGTTCCAGACTATATACCAGGGGTGGAGAGTTCCAGACTATATACCAGGGTGGAGTTCCAGACTATATACCAGGGGTGGAGAGTTACAGACTATATACCAGGGGTGGGCAAGGTCTTCGATAAGAAGAGCCACAATATGGTAGTCCTACTCACCAAAGCTCTGGTCGTTGAAGACTTTGACCGAGTCTTCATTTTTGCAGTTAATAGTTTAAAATCTGGCTGGTAGGATGTGAAAGCAGTTCTAAGAATCTCAGTGAGGTGACTCTTAGTGAGGATAGTACGATGTTTAGACTTGATAAATTTCATTACAAAGAAGAGATTCACAGCAGTAACTTGTCCCAAAACAGAGAGTAGTGGGAAGCCAGTTTTGTGAAGACTGGGACACTTTGCTTCTGGATTTATTTCAAAAGTCAATTAGAGATGAGCTTTAATGTACCAGCTTCAAACCCACATCTTCCTGCAGCTCAGAAGGTGTGTTTCTACTGAAGCAACATCCCAGGCAAAAGTTGTAACAACAGGACATCCATCATTGATGACATCAATCACTAAAGGATTCACAAGAAATTAAAAACATGGCTTTTAACTTTTTTTAGTTTCTCAAACTTGTTCTCAAAATCATTATAAAGTGTTTCTAAGTTTCCTTCGTATTGTTTCAATTTGTCTTTAATTTCAACGTCGGGAAAAGCAGTTATTCTTAATTTAAGGCTGAGAAAGTGGTCAAATTTCTTTGTTGCCAGATCTCTGGAAAAGCTTTACTTTATTTTGAAAACTGATTGAGCAAGTTCTGTAATAACTTTGTTCCTTCCTTGAAGTGCCAGATTTAAATATTAGAGTTATTGCATTACGTCTGTCAAGAACATCAGATCCTGTATTCATCATTCATGATCTTCTAGTTGTGGTTATTTCTTTTTCTTTTCTTTCATAAAAGTAATGATTGGTTCACAAAGAACAACAAACTTATTCAAAAGATTAGTAGTTGACAGCCGTCCTGCGATACAGTACAATTAAAGGTCATTTAGTTTTTCCTCAGAATTGAACTGGAACTGTTTGCTTACTAAATGCTCGAGGTGGATAATACAGTGGATAATACAGTGGATGATACAGTGGATGATACAGTGGATGATACAGTGGATGATACAGTGGATGATACAGTGGATGATACAGTGGATGATACAGTGGATGATACAGTGGATGATACAGTGGATGATACAGTGGATAAAGACACACGTGTCAACTGCCCAACTAGGCCAGTATTTTGACCTACAATAGCTGGTGCTAACAAGTTAATGCAATGGTAATTGAGCATTTAATAAAGCTTTAAATGCATTTTTGACGTCAATACCTTTTGTGGTTTCCTTTAATCTTATCAGGTCTAAGAATTCTTCTTTTACATTTCCACATTTGTAACATAGCGAACAAATATAGCCAAATATATGTCTGCAGATTCATCCAATGGTAAACTTAAAGCAACGCAACCTTACAGATCAGTCTGCAGTAGAACTAATTTCAGAAATGCGTCTCTGGGTAGTGCGGCGGGAGATAGGAATTTGTTTTATTGCTTGTTTGAGTTCACTGGAGCGAGAATTGCAATCACATCAATAGTATTCTTTTTTTTTTTTCAATTTCTCCAAGCTATAACACAACTAGCTTCAGTAGCCAAATCACTTTGCTTACAGAGGGAAAATAAAATATTTTATTGAGTGACTAAATTAGATTAAAAAAAAAATCTTATTTTTTTCGCAGTTTTGATTCAGGAAGAAATTCAGATGCAAATTTTTATGATTACATTGATGGTGACTTTAAATTACTGGCTTTAAAGTGGCTGAAGGTTGTATGGCAGATGAGGCACAGAGCATTTTCACCCTTAACAGTAAAAGCAAAATCGTCCTTCCATTGTTGGTTAAACTCTCTTGTTCGTATTTCCGTTGTATACTCTTCTGTTACTCGGTCATTTTAAACAAGGGTTATATAACTAAAATCAATCTTAAATATTTATTAATCAAAAAATTACCTCTCTACACTGTTCTAGTTATGTTCAGCTTGTGCTGCTGCAAGCTTGTAACTTGTGCTGCTGCAAGCTTGTAACTTGTGCTGCTGCACGCTTGTAACTTGCTGCTGCAAGCTTGTAACTGTGCTGCTGCACGCTTGTAACTTGGCTGCTGCAAGCTTGTAACTTTGCTGCTGCAAGCTTGTAACTTGGCTGCTGCAAGCTTGTAACTGTGCTGCTGCAAGCTTGTAACTGATGCTGCTGCAAGCTTGTAACTTGTGCTGCTGCAAGCTTGTAACTTGTGCTGCTGCAAGCTTGTAACTTGTGCTGCTGCAAGCTTGTAACTTGTGGTGCTGCACGCTTGTAACTTGTGCTGCTGCAAGCTTGTAACTTGGCTGCTGCAAGCTTGTAATTTGTGGTGCGCAAGCTTGTAACTTGTGCTGCTGCAAGTGTCTGCTGCAACTTGCTGGCTGCTGCAAGCTTGTAACTTGTGGCTGCTGCAAGCTTGTAACTTGTGCTGCTGCAAGCTTGTAACTTTGGCTGCTGCAAGCTTGTAACTTGTGCTGCGCTGAAGCTTGTAACTTGCTGCTGCTGCAAGCTTGTAACGCGCGCGTGAACTGGCTGCTGCAAGCTTGTAACTTGCTGCTGCTGCAAGCTTGTCCTGTGCTGCTGCAAGCTTGTAACTTGTGTGCTGCAAGCTTGTAACTTGTGCTGCTCAAGCTTGTAACTGTGCTGCTGCAAGCTTGTAACTTGTGCTGCGTTGCAATGTGCTCAAGCTTGTAACGTGGCCAAGCTTTGTGCTGCTAACTTGCTTGTGTGCTGCAAGCTTGTAACTTGCTGCTGCAAGCTTGTAACTTGTGGTGCTGCAAGCTTGTAACTTGGCTGCTGCAAGCTTGTAACTTGTGCCTGCAAGCTTGTAACTTGTGCTGCTGCAAGCTTGTAACCTGTGCTGCTGAACTTGTGCTGCCAACTTGCGCTGCTGCAAGCTTGTAACTTGTGTGCTGCAAAGCTTGTAACTGTGCTGCTGCAAGCTTGTAACTTGTGCTGCTGCAAGCTTGTAACTTGTGCTGCTGACTTAACTGTGCTGCAATGCTTGCAAACTGTAACTTGTGTGCTGCTGCAAGCTTGTAACTTGTGCTGCTGCAAGCTTGTAACTTGCTGCTCAAGCTGCTGCTGCAAGCTTGTAACTTGTGCTGCTGCAAGCTTGTAACTTGTGCTGCTGCAAGCTTGTAACTTGTGCTGCTGCTGCTGCAAGCTTGTAACTTGTGCTGCTGCAAGCTTGTAACTTGTGCTGCTGCAAGCTTGTAACTTGTGCTGCTACAAGCTTGTAACTGTGCGTGCTGCAAGCTTGTAACTTGTGCTGCTGCAAAGCTTGTAACTTGTGCTGCTGAAGCTTGTAACTGTGCTGCTGCAAGCTTGTAACCGCTCAAGCTTGCTGCTGCTGCAAGCTTGTAACTTGGCTGCTGCAAGCTGAACTGCGCACTGTAACTGGCTGTGAACTGCTGGGCTTGACTGGCGCTGCAAGCTTGTAACTTGCTGCTGCTGCAAACTGTAACTTGTGCTGCTGCAAGCTTGTAACTTGTGCTGCTGCAACTTGTAACTTGTGTGCTGTTGTACGCCAGCTTGTAACTGGTGCTGCAACTTGTAACTTGTGCTGCTGCAAGCTTGTAACTTGTGCTGCTCAAGCTTGTAACTTGTGCTGCTGCAAGCTTGTAACTTTGCTGCAGCTGTAACGTGCTCAAGCTTGTAACTTGTGCTGCTGCAAGCTGACTGCCAGTGTGCCAAGCTTGTACTTGCTGCTGCAACTTGAACTGTGTGCTGCAAGCTTGTAACTTGTGCTGCTGCAAGCTTGTAAAACTTGATGCGCTGTCAAACTTGTAACTTGGTGCTGCAAGCTTGTAACTTGTGCTGCCTGCAAGCTTGTAACTTGGCTGCTAAGAACTGTCCTAGTCTTCTGTCAATTGTAACTTGCTGCTGCAGCTTGTAACTTGTGCGCTGCAAGCTAATAGCTGCTCAGTGACTGCTGCAAGCTTGTAACTTGATGCTGCTGCAAGCTTGTAACTTGTGCTGCTGCAGAACTTTTGCAACTGAGTTTGCTAACCTGCTGCACTGTACTTTGTGCTGCAAGCTTGTAACTTGGCTTGCAATTTAACTAGCTCTGCTAACTGTAACTTGTTGCTCAAGCTTACTTTCTGTGAACTTGAACTGTGCTTGCAAGCTTGAACTGTGCTGCTGCGTTGTTTGCTGAAGCTTGTAACTGTCTGCTGCAAGCACTGTGCTGTAAGCTTGTACTTGGCTGCATGCTTGTAACTTTGTGCTCATGTAACGGTGAAGCTGTAAGCTGTGAACTTGTAGACTGCTGCTGCAAGCTTGTAACTTGTGCTGCTGAAAGCTGATTGCTCTGCAAACTGTAACTTGGCTGCTGCAAGCTGAACTCTCTGCATTGTAGGTTGACTGACATGTCAAGCTTGCTAACTGTGCTGCTTGTGCAACTTGTAACTGTGCTTTCTGCAAGATTGTAACTTGTGCTGCACTGCTGTTGCATCTTCACACTTTGTTGCAAGCTTGTAATGTGCTGCAATTGTAACTGCTTGGTGCCTGCTGCAAGCTTGCTTGTGCTGCATGAAGAGTGATGTCAGAGTCCAGTTGCATCATACCTTCTTGTTTACTTGTTTTGATTATGTTATTTAAACACCAGTTTGGACACATAATGCATATGGATGTTTGAAAAGATAATATGAATTACCCATATATATATATATATATATATATATATATATATATATATATATATATATATATATATATATATATATATATATATATATATATATATACAGGTATGTACCAATAGTATATATATATATATATATATATATATATATATATTATATTGGTACATACTACTGTAGATTAATATAAAATTTTAGGAAAAATGGCAATGAAGCTCAATATAGTGTCGGGGGCCGTACAGAGTAGCTTCGGGATGCGGTACGGAGCCGCAGTTTCCCACCGTTGCCGTATAGAACCTTTTATGTTCACTGAGTTTCTACTCAGGTTCAGTGGAATGACACATCGATGTATTTTTGTATTCTGTTGCAGCTGTAAGAGCTTCAGGGTTTATATTTATATAGATTCTCCTATACATAAAATATGTTCAGTAGCAAGCGTGGATATTTTGTATTTTGGGCAAATTTCAACTTTTGAAAAGTGGGTGTGCGCGTTGCTTCGAACCTCGTTGACTGTTCATTCAAAATGCAGCTTTTGATGCGTTATTAGTGGTCTTAGGTGATTTGTTTTTGTACGTTTCATTGGATATTATCCAGGTAGATACCAGGTAGTAATTTTTAGCAATGTTGAGAAAACTATCTGAATAGATGACAAGAGTAGTGTCATCTGCAAACAGAACAGATTAAAGTATCTGTAACATATTTGGGAGGTCACTGATATAGACGAAAAATAGTAGAGGGTCATGGACGCTGCCCTGAGGAACTCCTTTTTTGATAGGTTGGACTGATGAGGTAATGTTGTTAATGGTCAGGCTAGGATTTTGATACCATAATGTTCTATATTAATTTGAGTAGCCTCATTTAATATTAGTTATTTTCAAGAGATTACATCATTCGTACTTTTTCCCGGCCTGTATAATTTTTTCCACGTTTTTTGTAATAATAGCAAGTTGTAAAGTGACCAGTAATTGTTAGTATCTACTGGGTCTCTGATTTCGTGTAGTGGGTAACCCTCGCTAGCTTCGGTATACTAAGGAAGGTTTTGGCTTCCAATGATTCGTTGAATAATGCAGCAATGAGCAGCTCTTTTTTTTATATTATTTCCTTTGTTATTAAGCGATTTAATTATTGATGTAATCTCAGCAGGAATAGTTGGGAATAGGTAGAGAGAGTTTGGTAAATTATCAGAGTAATTAGTAGCTAGGGCAAGGGAGTTTGGTATTTTGCTGGCTGGGTTACATAATTTAGACGAGAAGTCATTTATTTTCTTATACCTGCTGCCCCTGTTCACCTAGCAGTAAGTAGGTACTCGAGTGTTAGACGAGTTTTGTGGGTCACAGACTGGAGGACAAAACTAGCCTAAGTTGCTTGAAATGCTCTGCACAACCAGGGTCTTTCTATATAGTATGGCAAGGATGCCAGCTGGACCTGTAATAATTGTGTCGTGTACTTTCAGAAATTATTATTATTATTAAGTTTATTGGTTGTTTCAACAATCTGGATAGGAGGTTCATCCGGTTTAGTACAGTTTTTGGAGACTTTGTAAATTGACTTAAACCCAGTATTTATGAGTGTTTTCCAGGTCTTCGTTATATCCCTCTTTTGATTCATTAAACCCGCTATCATAATACAGTTGCCTCCATGTTCTAATTAGCTTGGAGAGCGATGAGCTATAGATTTTCAGATTGTTCTTTGGATATTAATCCCGAACTGTATTGTTCATAGTTATGTTTTGTGTACATGAACGCGTGGATACTGTTGGTAAGCCATAGATTAGTCTCTTTGTAGTGACCAGTTTGGTATTAATGAACATTGTTTATGGTAGAGGCTGACTTTTTTTGCAGGAATATGCAAACACGTGAGTTAATATTCAAACTGTCGGTAAACAAACTGTGCCAGTCAATATCACTGACTGCTGTGATCAGGTTAGTTACGGATGCCTCGCCCCTAAGCCTTAATGAAATTTTACTAGTATTAGGTAGTGATTTAGTTAAGTTGCTTACTAGGAAGATAGGATAGTGATTATGCCAGCTTCAAGAGGAGGTAATATTATTTATCCAGATGTGGTCCAGTGAGTCTTCACGGTGAATGAAGGTAATGTTGAAATCTGGAGCAATTACTGGGTGAAGTTTATCTAGTTTATTGTTTATAACTTGATCTTTAAGTTTTTCACTCAAATTGTCCATATGTAGTCGCCACATTTAACCTTGTTTCATGTTGAGTTAATACATTTTATCTTATCAGCGTACTCGATTTTAGTGCCACCTCTCATTTGACCAGGTCTGTAGTTATGTACCCAAGTTATGTTTAGTGTCATGTGTAAGACAGATTTCTGTTAGAATAATGGAAGTTAGTGTGGTAATATCATGGTGTTTACCCAGAGACTTAACATTGTTAGTAAATAATGATATACTGTGAGTGTTGCTGAGGACAGTTGTTATTGGCTAGCTGACAGTTGTTGTTGGCTAGCTGACAGTTATTGGCTAGCTGACAGTTGTTGTTGGCTAGCTGACAGCTGTTATTGGCTAGTTGACAGTTGTTGTTGGCTAGCTGACAGTTGTTGTTGGCTAGCTGACAGTTGTTGTTGGCTAGCTGACAGTTGTTGTTGGCTAGCTGACAGTTGTTGTTGGCTAGCTGACAGTTGTTGTTGGCTAGCTGACAGTTGTTGTTGGCTAGCTGACAGTTGTTGTTGGCTAGCTGACAGTTGTTGTTGGTTAGCTGACAGTTGTTATTGGCTAGCTGACAGTTGTTGTTGGCTAGCTGACAGTTGTTGTTGGCTAGCTGTGTCCTGTTGACGTAAATGAATTTCATTAAAAAGATGAGAGAGTAGATTCAGTTTAGGATCATTAGCATTCATCAGCAGTGTTGTGCTCTACGGAAGTAAAAAGAGGAAAAGTAAAATTGATGTGTATGGAATCATAAGTTTCAGACCCACTTATCAGCAGACGTCTGGCCAATCTTTATCAACTTTCAGCCACCAGTGGAGCATTTAAAATAGCAGGTGTTGCACCCAGGGGTCTTTATTCATCAAACAAGGAAATTGAAAAAGATGATTTTTACAAGAAAAGATACGCATGTTATAACTGTCTAGAGACTTCAATAAACATATTTGAAATTAAAAATATAATTGTTAAAGAAGGAAGAAAAAATGTAATAACTGAGAGAAACAGAAAATTGTTAATAGAATTAAAAATATAAATGTATTGAAGAAAGATAATACAAGTGAAAAAATAAACTGAGAAGAATACAAAATAAGGAAGTAATACAATACTAATATTTACTACAATGTGATATAAAGATACAGTAATAATACAACAGTGTAAACAATAAACTGGCAAGAAGCTCAATGTGAGGAAATTTAAAATAAGAATATCTCATACAAGGAACTAATATGTAGATTACCTCTTTAAAAGCTAATTTAAGTTTACCAAACAGTGCTACGCTTTCTTGAAATTTTAACCTACATATATTGCAAAAAGCGTAAAACTGGTAATTAGCAAGAACTCGATCTTAAATTTAAGACATTAACATAAGAAACCTTAACGAAAAGAACAATAGAAAACTGCTACACTAACGAACAATATAAAAGCGCAATTTAATTAGCAACAAGAAAGGCTAACGCAACTTGAAATTGCTAACAACAGGAACAGCAACAAAACGTTGATAAACAAAGTGAACAGCAACGAAACAGACTAACAACGTACTAACAATGAACAAAAGAAACAGACTAAGCAGGAACAATGAAACAGTGACTAACACAACAGGAAACATTAGACACGAACAAGAATGACTACAACCACAACGGAAACTTAACAACACAACGGAGTACTATCAACAGCCACAACAACGGAAGAGTGACTATCAACAACCACAACAACGAAGAGTGACTATCAACAACCACAACAACGGAAGAGGACACAACAACCACAACAACGAAGATGATATCAACAACACAACAACGGAAAGTGACTATCAACAACCAAACAACGGAAGAGTGACTATCAACAACCACAACAAGAAGTGACATTAACAACCACAACAACGGAAGAGTGACTATCAACAACCACAACAACGGAGAGTGACTATCAACAACCACAACAACGGAAGAGTGACTATCAACAACCACAACAACGGAAGAGTGACTATCAACAACCACAACAACGGAAGAGTGACTATCAACAACCACAACAACGGAAGAGTGACTATCAACAACCACAACAACGGAAGAGTGACTATCAACAACACAACAACGGAAGAGTGACTATCAACAACCACAACAACGGAAGAGTGACTATCAACAACCACAACAACGGAAGAGTGACTATCAACAACCACAACAACGGAAGAGTGACTATCAACAACCACAACAACGGAAGAGTGACTATCAACAACCACAACAACGGAAGAGTGACTATCAACAACCACAACAACGGAAGAGTGACTATCAACAATCACAACAACGGAAGAGTGACTATCAACAACCACAACAACGGAAGAGTGACTATCAACAACCACAACAACGGAAGAGTGACTATCAACAACCACAACAACGGAAGAGTGACTATCAACAACCACAACAACGGAAGAGTGACTATCAACAACCACAACAACGGAAGAGTGACTATCAACAACCACAACAACGGAAGAGTGACTATCAACAACCACAACAACGGAAGAGTGACTAACAACAACCACAACAACGGAAGTGACTAACAACAACCACAACAACGGAGAGTGACTATCAACAACCACAACAACGGGAGAGTGACTAACAACAACCACAACAACGGGAGAGTGACTATCAACAACCACAACAACGGAAGAGTGACTATCAACAACCACAACAACGGAAGAGTGACTATCAACAACCACAACAACGGAAGAGTGACTATCAACAACCACAACAACGGAAGAGTGACTATCAACAACCACAACAACAGAATAGTGACTATCAACAATCACAACAACGGAAGAGTGACTATCAACAATCACAACAACGGAAGAGTGACTATCAACAATCCAACAACGGAAGGGACTATCAACAACCACAACAACAGAATAGTGACGAAAACAACGGAAGAGTGACTATCAACAACCACAACAACAGAATAGTGACTATCAACAATCACAACAACGGAAGAGTGACTATCAACAATCACAACAACGGAAGAGTGACTATCAACAATCACAACAACGGAAGAGTGACTATCAACAACCACAACAACAGAATAGTGACTAACAACAACGGAAGAGTGACTATCAACAACCACAACAACAGAATAGTGACTATCAACAATCACAACAACGGAAGAGTGACTATCAACAATCACAACAACGGAAGAGTGACTATCAACAATCACAACAACGGAAGAGTGACTATCAACAATCACAACAACGGTAGAGTGACTATCAACAACCACAACAACGGAAGAGTGACTATCAACAACCACAACAACGGAAGAGTGACTATCAACAACCACAACAACAGAATAGTGACTAACAACAACGGAAGAGTGACTATCAACAACCACAACAACAGAATAGTGACTATCAACAACCACAACAACGGAAGTGACTATCAACAACCACAACAACGGAAGAGTGACTATCAACAACCACAACAACGGAAGAGTGACTATCAACAACCACAACAACGGAAGAGTGACTATCAACAACCACAACAACGGAAGAGTGACTATCAACAACCACAACAACGGAAGAGTGACTATCAACAACCACAACAACGGAAGAGACTATCAACCACAACAGGAATAACAAAACAGTGATGAACAAAGAGCATCAGCAACAATGACAAAGCAACGACCGTTTGTGCCGGAGGAGAGGGGAGGGGAAGTCGAGGGGAGGGGAGGGGAAGTAGAGGGGAGGGAGGGGACGGAGAAGGAAGAGGAGGGGAGGGAGGGTTTAGAAACTATAAGTGGATGGGGGAGGGGTGCTGTTTGGCGCCAACACTGTCTTTCCTCTCATTTCTCCTACAATCTTTTCCCTTTCATCAACTCTGATTCCTCTTCCTCCCCTACTCTCTACTTCCCTTATCTTCTACTTCCTTAACATCACCTGCCTCTGCCTCCCTATCTTCTACTTCTCTTATCTACCCTATCATCCACTTATACTTCCTACTTGCTGTACCTCCCCTACCTTATATTTAAGTAAGTTTATTCAGGTATACACAAATACATTTACTTATATTATCATACAAAGCAGCGTATGTGTAGAGAACCACCCAGGATAACCCAAAAAAAAGGTCAGACAAAGTGACTCATTTCCAGTTGTAGCTTGATGGTGAGTTCGTGTGTACTAGACTGAAGGTAGTACAGTGAGAGCAGCTGAGTCTGGCTACATCATCACTGTGTTTACACTCGTTCATTGTTTCCTTGACGGAAATGATGAATGATCTATGACATGATTCAAGAACTACACTAAATAACATGACCAGCATCCTAACACTTCCCCTCAACCCAGACTGTAGGGCGCCATGCTAGTGTGTGTGTGTGTACTCACCTAGTTGTACTCACCTAGTTGTGGTTGCAGGGGTCGATTCATAGCTCCTGGCCCCGCCTCTTCACTGGCCTCTACTGGGTCACTCTCCCTGCGCTATGAGCTTTATCATACCTCTTCTTAAAGCTATGAATGGACCCTGCCTCCACTACATCGCTTCCCAAACTATTCCACTTCCTGACCACTCGGTGACTGAAGAAATACTTCCTAACATCCCTGTGATTCATCTGAGTCTTCAACTTCCAACTGTGTCCCCTTGTTGCTGTGTCCCATCTCTGGAACATTCTGTCTCTGTCCACCTTGTCAATTCCTCTCAGTATTTTATATGTCGTTATCATGTCCCCCTTATCTCTCCTGTCCTCCAGTGTCGTCAGGTCGATTTCCCTTAACCTCTCCTTATCTCCGGGACTAGTCTTGTTGCAAACCTTTGCACTTTCTCTAGTTTGTTTACGTGCTTGGATAGGTGTGGGTTCCAAACTGGTGCTGCATACTCCAATATGGGCTTAACGTACACAGTGTACAGGGTCCTGAACGATTCCTTATTAAGATGTAGGAATGCTGTTCTTAGGTTTGCTAGGCGCCCATATGCTGCAGCAGTTATTTGGTTGATGTGCGCCTCAGGAGATGTGCCTGGTGTTATACTTACCCCAAGATCTTTTTCCTTGATTGAGGTTTGTAGTCTCTGGCCCCCTAGACTGTACTCCGTCTGCGGTCTTCTTTGCCCTTCCCCAATCTTCACGACTTTGCACTTGGTGGGGTTGAATTCCAGGAGCCAATTGCTGGACCAGGCTTGCAGCCTGTCCAGATCCCTTTGTAGTTCTGCCTGGTCCTCGTCCGATTTAATTCTTCTCATCAACTTCACATCATCTGCAAACAGGGACACTTCGGAGTCTATTCCTTCCGTTATGTCGTTCACAAATACCAGAAACAGCACCGGTCCTAGGACTGACCCCTGTGGAACACCACTCGTCACCGGCGCCCACTCTGACACCTCGCCACGTACCATGACTCGCTGCTGTCTTCCTGACAGGTATTCCCTGATCCATTGGAGTGCCTTCCCTGTTATCCCTGCCTGGTCCTTCAGCTTCTGCACTAATCTCTTGTGTGGAACTGTGTCAAACGCCTTCTTACAGTCCAAGAAAATGCAATCTACCCACCCCTCTCTCGCTTGTCTTACTGCTGTCAACTCCAGTAGGTGTGTGTGTGTGTGTGGTGCGTGCGTGCGTGCGTGCGTGCATGCGTGCGTGCGCGCTTGCTCTCTCAACAACTTGTGTTTGAGAGGGTTTTCACTCAGCTCTTAGCCCCGCCTCCTACACCACTTTGACCGGCATCACTTCTTGGGCCTTATCATTTCTACTCTTGAAGCTGTGTATTGAATTTGCCTCCACCACCGCTTCATCAAAGTCGGTCATCGATCTCCCTTAGAATTTTGTATGCTATAATTATGTTTCATCTTGTCCTCTCCTCTAAGGTCGTCAGGTTCAGTTCCCTGAACCTCTTCTCACAATTCATTACTCTCTCTCTTTTAGTACTAGCTTGGTTGCAAACCTTTGGAACTTTTTGAGCTTCACATGCTTTATAAAGTGTGGTGCTCCATGCTAGGGCCACGTACTCGATGACTGGCGTAATATTTGTCGAATTTAAGGATCTGAAAGATTCATTATTCAAGTTCCTGAATGCTGATCTGAAGAATGCTAATTCTGCTTATGCCGCTGACTTTATGCAGTTTATGTGCATTACTGGTGACATGTTTGGTGTTATATTTATTCCCCAGGTTCTTTTCACTCACTGATATTTGTAGGTTCTCTCCGCCCCTCCTGTACTCTATGTCCGGTCTGCCCTCACATTCTCAAGTCAGCATGACCTTGCGTTTATTCGGATTGAAATAAGAGATGCCAACTGTTTGATCATATATGTAATGTGTTCAGGTTTTAATTTAGTTTATTACTCTCTCCTGTTCTTATTCTTTTCATTATTTTTGCATTACCCACAGACATACACAAGACTCGATCTCCTGAGGGACAGTAGCAGTCGTAGTACTGATGCTTGCCGAAGCCCACTCATTACCCCCATTCTGATGTCTTATCCCTTACAGTTACTCTGTTTTCTATTCAGATTCTCCCTGACACATTGGAACACTCTCCCTTTCAACCCTTTGTGTATTCCTGTAATTCCTGGACTAATTTCTGCTATTGTACTGTAGTAAATGTTGTCCTTTGTCCCAAGAAAATAAACTCCACTCAGCCATATATCTCTCTTGCTTGATCTCTCTGACTAATACAAGTCCAGCAGAGTTTTAGGACAGGATCTTCCATCCCTAAAACCGTGTTTGGTTCTTCTGTAAAGAATCTCCTCTCCAAGTGTTCTAATATACTTTTTCTTGCTATCTTCTCCGAACTTTTTCACAACATCCTTGTTAGTGATACCGACCTCGGTGAGCTGGTAACTATATGTGATATCACGCCTGTGTAGGAAGAGTGAGAGGGAATGAGGAAGAGTGAGAGGGAATGAGGAAGAGTGAGATGGAATGAGGAAGAGTGAGATGGAATGAGGAAGAGTGAGATGGAATGAGGAAGAGTTGAGATGGAATGAGGAAGAGTTGAGATGGAATGAGGAAGAGTGAGATGGAATGAGGAGAGAGAGGAAGAGGAAGAGGGGAGGAAAGGGTGAGAGGATGAGGAGAGAGAGGAATGGAAGAAAGACAAAGGAGAAGTGGGAAGGAAGGGAAGAGAAAGAGAGAGAAGGGAAAGAGGGAGAAGGGAAGGGGTAAAAACAAACTGAAGTGTTAAGGGAGAGGAAAAATAAGATTTTCAGATAGGGATACAGGAATGAAAGAGTAGAAAGAAGCTAAAGGAGACTGGGAGGGAGAATGGATGAAATGGTGGGATAGAGTAGTGTCAGAGGTTTTTGAGAGCAGTTTAACTGCTATGGCGTCTGAGACCGGAAGGTGGGGAGGGAAGTAATGGCAGGGACAGGAAGAGGAGGAGGAGGAGGGGAGGAGGGGGATGAAGAGCAGCAAGGGAATGTCAGAGGTAAGAAAGAAGGAAAGAGAAGCTATATGTAGACCAAGTGAGAGAAGTATGAAAGAAGAGAGAGAGAGAGAGAGACGAGGTGAAAATGGAAAGACGAGAAAATAAAGAGGTTTAATCATAAAGTTAAATTAAGAAACTTTAAGAACAGTTGAGGGAGAAAATAGGGAAATAAAATAGAAGCTTTACGAATTATAAAATTAACAATAATAATGACTGGGAATAAAAACAAACAAACTTTGAGAAAGGAACTAGAGAACAAGGAAGACCAGTTGAAGCTGAACCTCGTCCTACCTCTGGTGTCTGTCGCCTTCATCTACTTTATCAGTTTATGTTTCCTTACACATTCATCCATTCTCTCTCTCTCTTTCTCTCTCTCTCTCTCTCTCTCTCTCTCTCTCTCTCTCTCTCTCTCTCTCTCTCTCTCTCTCTCTCTCTCTTTCTCTCTCTTTCTCTCCCTCTCTTTCCCCCCTCTCCCTCCTTGTTCGTTCGTTCATCCATTCGTTTTTCACCAGGTCCCAGATCATCCAGCCAGTGATGGATGTGTGTGTCAGTGGTTCACCGGCAGCAACAGCCTGGTTGACCAGACAAACACCAAAGGTGTATTAAAGGCATCCTTTCCTCCTCTGTTAGCAAACTTGTGTTTTGTTGACCTCGTACACACAAGGTCAATGTGGCCGGGGTCGGCTGGACATAAGTGTCTGGCCATCCTTCACACACACTACATGATTCTCAGTAGGCAGAGAGCTGAGAGCACACAGTCACTACATGATTCTCAGTAGGCAGAGCGCTGAGAGCACACAGTCACTACATGATTCTCAGTAGGCAGAGCGCTGAGAGCACACAGTCACTACATGATTCTCAGTAGGCAGAGCGCTGAGAGCACACAGTCACTACATGATTGTCAGTAGGCAGAGCGCTGAGAGCACACAGTCACTACATGATTCTCATTAGGCAGAGCGCTGACAGCACACAGTCACTACATGATTCTCAGTAGGCAGAGCGCTGAGAGCACACACAGTCACTACATGATTCTCAGTAGGCAGAGCGCTGAGAGCACACAGTCACTACATGATTCTCAGTAGGCAGAGCGCCGAGAGCACACACAGTCACTACATGATTCTCAGTAGGCAGAGCGCTGAGAGCACACAGTCACTACATGATTCTCAGTAGGCAGAGCGCTGAGAGCACACACAGTCACTACATGATTCTCAGTAGGCAGAGCGCTGAGAGCACCACAGTCACTACATGATTCTCAGTAGGCAGAGCGCTGAGAGCACACATAGTCACTACATGATTCTCAGTAGGCAGAGCGCTGAGAGCACACAGTCACTACATGATTCTCAGTAGGCAGAGCGCTGAGAGCACACAGTCACTACATGATTCTCAGTAGGCAGAGCGCCGAGAGCACACACAGTCACTACATGATTCTCAGTAGGCAGAGCGCTGAGAGCACACAGTCACTACATGATTCTCAGTAGGCAGAGCGCTGAGAGCACACACAGTCACTACATGATTCTCAGTAGGCAGAGCGCTGAGAGCACACAGTCACTACATGATTCTCAGTAGGCAGAGCGCTGAGAGCACACAGTCACTACATGATTCTCAGTAGGCAGAGCGCTGAGAGCACACAGTCACTACATGATTCTCAGTAGACAGAGCGCTGAGCACACACAGTCACTACATGATTCTCAGTAGGCAGAGCGCTGAGAGCACACAGTCACTACATGATTCTCAGTAGGCAGAGCGCTGAGAGCACACAGTCACTACATGATTCTCAGTAGGCAGAGCGCTGAGAGCACACACAGTCACTACATGATTCTCAGTAGGCAGAGCGCTGAGAGCAGACAGTCACTACATGATTCTCAGTAGGCAGAGCGCTGAGAGCACACAGTCACTACATGATTCTCAGTAGGCAGAGCGCTGAGAGCACACAGTCACTACATGATTCTCAGTAGGCAGAGCGCTGAGAGCACACAGTCACTACATGATTCTCAGTAGGCAGAGCGCTGAGAGCACACACAGTCACTACATGATTCTCAGTAGGCAGAGCGCTGAGAGCACACACAGTCACTACATGATTCTCAGTAGGCAGAGAGCTGAGAGCACACAGTCACTACATGATTCTCAGTAGGCAGAGCGCTGAGAGCACACAGTCACTACATGATTCTCAGTAGGCAGAGCGCTGAGAGCACACAGTCACTACATGATTCTCAGTAGGCAGAGCGCTGAGAGCACACAGTCACTACATGATTCTCAGTAGGCAGAGCGCTGAGAGCACACAGTCACTACATGATTCTCAGTAGGCAGAGCGCTGAGAGCACACAGTCACTACATGATTCTCAGTAGGCAGAGCGCTGAGAGCACACACAGTCACTACATGATTCTCAGTAGGCAGAGCGCTGAGAGCACACACAGTCACTACATGATTCTCAGTAGGCAGAGCGCTGAGACACACAGCACTACATGATTCTCAGTAGGCAGAGCTGAGAGCACACACAGTCACTACATGATTCTCAGTAGGCAGAGCGCTGAGAGCACACAGTCACTACATGATTCTCAGTAGGCAGACGCTGAGAGCACACAGTCACTACATGATTCTCAGTAGGCAGAGCGCTGAGAGCACACAGTCACTACATGATTCTCAGTAGGCAGAGCGCTGAGAGCACACAGTCACTACATGATTCTCAGTAGGCAGAGCGCTGAGAGCACACAGTCACTACATGATTCTCAGTAGGCAGAGCGCTGAGAGCACACAGTCACTACATGATTCTCAGTAGGCAGAGCGCTGAGAGACACACAGTCACTACATGATTCTCAGTAGGCAGAGCGCTGAGAGCACACAGTCACTACATGATTCTCAGTAGGCAGAGCGCTGAGAGCACACAGTCACTACATGATTCTCAGTAGGCAGAGCGCTGAGAGCACACAGTCACTACATGATTCTCAGTAGGCAGAGCGCTGAGGCACACACAGTCACTACATGATTCTCAGTAGGCAGAGCGCTGAGAGCACACAGTCACTACATGATTCTCAGTAGGCAGAGCGCTGAGAGCACACAGTCACTACATGATTCTCAGTAGGCAGAGCGCTGAGAGCACACAGTCACTACATGATTCTCAGTAGGCAGAGCGCTGAGAGCACACAGTCACTACATGATTCTCAGTAGGCAGAGCGCTGAGAGCACACAGTCACTACATGATTCTCAGTAGGCAGAGCGCTGAGAGCACACACAGTCACTACATGATTCTCAGTAGGCAGAGCGCTGAGAGCACACATAGTCACTACATGATTCTCAGTAGGCAGAGCGCTGAGAGCACACAGTCACTACATGATTCTCAGTAGGCAGAGCGCTGAGAGCACACAGTCACTACATGATTCTCAGTAGGCAGAGCGCTGACAGCACACAGTCACTACATGATTCTCAGTAGGCAGAGCGCTGAGAGCACACAGTCACTACATGATTCTCAGTAGGCAGAGCGCTGAGAGCACACACAGTCACTACATGATTCTCAGTAGGCAGAGCGCTGAGAGCACACAGTCACTACATGATTCTCAGTAGGCAGAGCGCTGAGAGCACACAGTCACTACATGATTCTCAGTAGGCAGAGCGCTGAGAGCACACAGTCACTACATGATTCTCAGTAGGCAGAGCGCTGAGAGCACACAGTCACTACATGATTCTCAGTAGGCAGAGCGCTGAGAGTCACACAGTCACTACACGATTCTCAGTAGGCAGAGCGCTGAGAGCACACAGTCACTACATGATTCTCAGTAGGCAGAGCGCTGAGAGCACACAGTCACTACATGATTCTCAGTAGGCAGAGCGCTGAGAGCACACAGTCACTACATGATTCTCAGTAGGCAGAGCGCTGAGAGCACACAGTCACTACATGATTCTCAGTAGGCAGAGCGCTGAGAGCACACACAGTCACTACATGATTCTCAGTAGGCAGAGCGCTGAGAGCACACACAGTCACTACATGATTCTCAGTAGGCAGAGCGCTGAGAGCACACAGTCACTACATGATTCTCAGTAGGCAGAGCGCTGAGAGCACACAGTCACTACATGATTCTCAGTAGGCAGAGCGCTGAGAGCACACAGTCACTACATGATTCTCAGTAGGCAGAGCGCTGAGAGCACACATAGTCACTACATGATTCTCAGTAGGCAGAGCGCTGAGAGCACACACTCTGACTTTGACTATTTTAAATAAAGAATACTGTGACTTGAATACACAAATAACCCGCATATATAAGAAACTTAAAACGACGTTTCAGTGGGACAGGGACTATTAACTAGTCACACAAGAGCACCAAGGTATAGGAGACGTGGAAGGCGGAGACGCGAGTTATACACGTATAACTACCGTGCAGTTTATCGTGGCTGAATTTATGATAGCGTGAACTGCTTATTGTTTATCTGAATTTGATAAATTTGTAAGTAGTTCATGTCCACTGTAATTGGCTTAGCAAACAAATGTTGAGGCCCAGTTCCTAGACCATTTTCTTGCGTACGTATTGTTTGTACTGCCGCCCAGGGGTTAGGTTCCCGGTACCTAATATGTCGTGTGGGGTTCTTGGCGATGGATTTGGTAATAAACACAAACGCAGCTTGGTTGGTAACTTATATTAGTGATAATAATGGGAGAGAACTCAGAGCCTGTGCCTGTATACTCTCTGCTATCCTGACATCAAGCCCAGCCCCTAACATTCAAATATTTGTCCAATGTCTTTTAAAGCTTCCCAAGGTCCTAGCCTCTATCACCCTACTCGGAAGATTGTACCACGCATCCACAACTTTGTTCGAAAACCAGTACTTACCTATGTCCTTTCTAAATCTAAATTTATCCAACTTAAATCCATTATTTCTGGTTCTTACCTGGTTCGATATCTTCAGTATTTTATTAATATCTCCTTTGTTTATGCCCATCATCCACTTGTACACCTCGATGATATCTCCACTCATTCTACGTATCTCCAGAGAGTGGAGATTCAATGCTCTAAGTCTATCTTCATACGGGAGATTTCTTATACTGTAAATCATTTTAGTCATTCTTCTTTGTATGTTCTCCAATGAATCTATATCCATCCTGTAGTAAGGAGACCAAAACTGAACTGCATAATCCAAATGAGGTCTCACTAGTGATGTATAGAGCTGTAAAATAACTTTTGGACTTCTGTTGCTTATACTTCTTGAAATAAATCCTAGTAATCTGTTAGCCTTATTGCGCACACTTAGGCACTGTTGTCTTGGCTTTAGATTCCTGCTTACCATGACTCCCAAGTCTTTTTCACATTCTGTATGATCAAGCTCTACTTCACCTAGTTTATAAATTCGAGGGTTATACCATGAGCTGCCAGTGCCCTGTACCTCAGTGCACGCACGAACAGTACTGCCAGTGCCCTGTACCTCAGTGCACGCACGAACAGTACTGCCAGTGCCCTGTACCTCAGTGCACGCAGGAACAGTACTGCCAGTGCCCTGTACCTCAGTGCACGCACGAACAGTACTGCCAGTGCCCTGTACCTCAGTGCACGCACGAACAGTACTGCCAGTGCCCTGTACCTCAGTGCACGCACGAACAGTACTGCCAGTGCCCTGTACCTCAGTGCACGCAGGAACAGTACTGCCAGTGCCCTGTACCTCAGTGCACGCACGAACAGTACTGCCAGTGCCCTGTACCTCAGTGCACGCACGAACAGTACTGCCAGTGCCCTGTACATCAGTGCACACAGGAACAGTACTGCCAGTGCCCTGTACCTCAGTGCACACACGAACAGTACTGCACAGCTCGGAGTATGTTTCTCATGCAGTTAAATAATAGCATTGAAGATTTGAAGTGAAACAGAAGAGGTCATTAACGAGATGCATTAGAAAGTTATCAGGGTTGAAGGGATGAAGCCAACACGAAGACACATACAAATTATCGCATGAAAATCAGTATTTAAATATTCCCAATTTCTATCATAAAAAATAGCAAATTGGGACCTATACAGACTCAAATTAATTTAAACTTTTCTTTGTAAGATTGGCCAGCATTTAAGGTTTCAGTAAATAAGAATAAACTGTCAGGAAAGGCCTTTTGCAGTAACTGATCTGAATCAAACTATTCCAAATATTTTAACAATTTCAGTAAAATTTCTAATTAGCTTCTACAGAGTGTAAACACACAGGACTCCGTCTTTCATGTGGAATGTATCAGCGATAACATTTTGAAGGCGATCAGACGAACCGTTCTTTAGTTATCGCATGGACTCCCACGGTTCCAGGTTTTTAATTAATCTACTGACAGGCGTAGCTGCACGTTAACTAAACTTAATGGGTACTATTCTGTCTAACAGGTGCATCTGCCATTGAATATTGAAGCCATTCAGAAGAGGTAGACTCAAATTTATTTAATGCAATTTAACAAGAATATCACTTTAGCACGTCAAATTAACAACAGTGTACCGACACACTTGAATTTCACTCCTCGCCATCATCGAACTAAGACGCACGCACTTCAGTATTCAGTATTTGGGAGACTGTGTAGTCTTCCAGCCACGGTACTCTCACTTGGGAGACTGTGTAGTCTTCCAGCCACGGTACTCTCACTTGGGAGGCTGTGTAGTCTTCCAGCCACGGTACTCTCACTTGGGAGACTGTAGTCTTCCAGCCACGGTACTCTCACTTGGGAGACTGTGTAGTCTTCCAGCCACGGTACTCTCACTTGGGAGACTGTGTAGTCTTCCAGCCACGGTACTCTCACTTGGGAGACTGTGTAGTCTTCCAGCCACGGTACTCTCACTTGGGAGGCTGTGTAGTCTTCCAGCCACGGTACTCTCACTTGGGAGGCTGTGTAGTCTTCCAGCCACGGTACTCTCACTGTTTAGTCTTTAATCATGGGATGGGCTCTGCAACTTTAGTCATAGGACACAGGTACATGTCAATAAGTTAATGGATTTTGCTCTAGTTACGATTCACAAGCGTTGAAAATTTGAAGCCTTTCTCATGTTATGAACGAAAAGACTCTAAAGTTGAAAAAAAAAATTCTGGAAACCACTTAAAGGTCTCCATTTAGGGATAAATAATAATAATATGGCAGGTTAAACACCCCGGGGTATCTGTAGGGTCCTCGGTGAAATTCTGGGTAATTACAACACTTACAGCTTAATATAATATTTTACCGCTGCTGCATTTATAAACTTTTTTGCATGAAAATATTTATTGCTTCTTCACATATATATGTGCTCACCTAATTGTGATTGCAGGGGTCAAGTCATAGCTCCTGGCCCTGCTTCTTCATGTGTGTGTGTTTAATTGACGATTTTGCTTTGTGTGGGCGTGGACAGTAGTCTTCAACCTGACACTTATTTTCATGCTTCATGTTGTATTTAGTTTTTTCCTGCAATTTACTCTTTTGCAGATTTTTTTTCCCTCTCACATCACTTCTTTTCTCCTTTTCTTTATCCTTCTCTCCTAAATTCCCTTCCTCCCTCTCTTCCTCCACTCCCCATTCTGTCCCCACGGATCATTTGTAATCACATCCATATGTAAACAAGACCACAGATCTGTTGTGTCAGAGATACACGAGAGGGTTAGTGCAGTCTCCCCTTCTACACCCCTTTTCCCTATCTCCCCTCCTTCCCCCTTACCCCTCATTCCCTTCACATCTCACTCTTTTCCCCCTCACACCTTCTCCCCATATCTTTTCCACCTCTTTCCTACCCCTTTCCCCTCGTTCCTACCCCCCTCCACAGGTTCCCACTTCCCCCTCCCCTCGTTCCCCTCGCAGAGGGGTAACCAGGCATGTATATGAAGTGGTCCGATGCCTCGACTGTGAATCGATCCTGGAATCTGGAATAGGAATCTGGAATGGCTCATTTTGATGGGGCGTCACGCACGATGTGACTGGGTGGTTGATTAATGGGTGGATGGTAGCGTTGATTAATGGATGGGAACGTTGATTAATGGATGGATGGTAGTGTTGATTAATGGATGGATGGTAATGTTGATTAATGGATGGATGGATGGTAGTGTTGATTAATGGGTGGATGGTAGCGTTGATTAATGGATGGATGGTAGCGTTTATCAATGGTTTTATACCATCGGGATGGATGGTAGTGTTGATTAATGGGTGGATGGTAGCGTTGATTAATGGATGGATGGTAGCGTTGATTAATGGGTGGATGGTAGCGTTGATTAATGGGTGGATGGTAGCGTTGATTAATGGATGGATGGTAGCGTTGATTAATGGGTGGATGGTAGCGTTGATTAATGGGTGGATGGTAGCGTTGATTAATGGATGGATGGTAGCGTTGATTAATGGAAGGACTGTTTGTATCATTGATGGGTAGATGGAATATTTGATGGATGGAGGCTAGCAGTGATGGATGGTAGTATTGATGGGTGTACATGAATGTTACATGACAGACGATGGGAGGGGCAGACAATCATAGATCCCACGAGAGATAGGCTGCACTAAGTACGTCAAACTCTCTCTGGATCATTTAACACTAGGATAACAGCGTTCTCGCCACCCAGCTTTGATCCATCGTTTTTTTTCCGACTGGTTCAAAAGTTGGATGAAGTGAATTCCTGGTACTGGACAATATGCACATAGGAAAGATATGAGAAGAATTTGGTTAATACTACTAGGAATACTAGTCCACAACCCCCTCCCCCCCACCTCTGCCTGACGCTGCGGCACCTTAACACGGTGGTGGGAGGTTGTGTCTAGGGGGTAGGGGGTCTCTCCTCTGGGAAGAGTGCCGACAAATTTAGGCAAAACAGAAAATATCCCCACCATTTATGCTAAAAGATGCTTGGTTCTTAGCTTGCCTAATAACCCAGCATCTTTTTCGGTATAAATGGTGGGGATGTTTTCCGTTTTGTCTAAATTTGTCAACACTTATGACTGATGATACAAACTGTTGTGTAATGTGAAAAAAAAATATTTTAAATAATTCTACTTGTTATGATTTAAGTAGTATGAGTGGATTCTTCCCCACAGTAACAAGTCACCTATGATGGTGTAAATTTGTTCATGTTTTCAACAGGATTATTCAAGCTCTGAACATCCAAACGATTATATCGTCTTGTAAACCAAAGCAACCAGTGCACAACCATCACCGCTTCCTCTGCTTCTGACACTATTATTATGTCCTGGGTGGCTCTTCCTTAAGGGCACGTAAGTTCCCCCGTCTTATAATAACATGTTTATTTTTCCACTATAATCTACCTTGTCCATAATTACTATCGCATTTGCTTTGTCTGTTTTGTAAGGTGAAGTCCAGGATCTTTCCTTAAGTCATGGTATAACTTAACAAATTGTGTTGTAGAGGTCTGAGCTCTACAGTGGGCAAGAGCGTGAGGGGACAGAGCCAGACCGCTGCTGGCCGAGTGATCATAGCGTACCACTGACCTGGGCAGGCCTAGAGATGGCAGCACCGTAGTGCCGCCGTATTTGAAACTAGATAAACAGCCTAGGCTGCCTATCAGACAGTACAGGCTGTCTACATTACTACAATTTTTTTTCCTGTTATCAATGATATGTATAGAGACATTTTGCACTCAAACTCAAGATAAGTCGTAATAAACGACTGTCAGTGAATTACCAGACGAATTTACGGGGACTGGAACCGTGGTCCTGACACTTAGCAGGTCCAGTTCTTGAAAAGTGGCCACCATTGTGACAGTACTTGAGTTTATAGACTAAGGCTTTGAAGGGTATGAGAATAGATGTACACTGAAAGCTTCTGAGGCTGTGAGAAGAGACAGTAGTCTTGTTGACTGGTTTATTGTTGTCTTGTTGACTGGTTTATTGTCTTGTTGACTGGTTTATAGTCGTGACTGGTTTATTGTTGTCTTGTTGACTGGTTTATTGTTGTCTTGTTGACTGGTTTGTTGTTGTCTTGTTGACTGGTTTATTGTCTTGTTGACTGGTTTATTGTTGTCTTGTTGACTGGTTTATTGTTGTCTTGTTGACTGGTTTATTGTTGTCTTGTTGACTGGTTTATTGTTGTCTTGTTGACTGGTTTCTCTATTTTTTTTTCTTTATTGCCTAATTAACTTATATTTGACTTCTTAGTTTCCCTCGACCTCAAGGTTGACCCACACTTTACCCTCTACATCATAACTGACCTCTCGTCTAGGGTCACTCTCCTCTGGCCTAGCACACATGTACCTCGACCTCTGACCTCCCACTTGGGATGTAAATATCGCTGGCCAGATGTACTGGAAATTAATTTCACTCTTCCCTGTGATTTTCCCCATCACTGATGATTGATTGTTACTTTGACCTTTTGAGTGGAAAATTCACAGGTGGGAGGTTGGACTTAAAGGTCAGTGGATGCATTAAGATGGAAGCAGTTGTGGGCTCTATGGACAGACACACACACTGACGGCAGAGATGTATACACACAGAAAGCAGACACTCTCATGGGAAAAGAGAAAGGCAGGTAATAGGCAGACACGCAGACAGACGTATAGAGAAACAGAAACAAACACAAGAAAGAGAAGGGACAATTTGTAGGAAGACATACAGAGTAGCACAAGCTCTCACCACTTCATTATTGTTGTACGCTGACGGCGCTTCTCAAGGCAGTGCATATCAGAACTGGAAAATGTACAGAGGTCGTATATTGACCGCATAAAACCAGTAAAATATCAAAGCTATTGATGATGCCTCAACACACTTGTTTTGATCTCTTTGTAACAGTGAAGAGATGCCTGATATGTACATTAGGGATATTTAAGGACCTGGTCCCAAATATGCACACTGCTATAATAACTTTCCGGTGTGATAGATATGGCAGGGAAGGTGTCGGGTACAGTTACGAAAGAGAACAGTGTCAATATCGTGGTCCGCGACTCAATATATTATCAGCTGATGTCAGAAATATTACCAAAATGAACATAGAAGTTTTCACCATGCTGGACAACTTCCGAAATAGCACTAAGTCGTCCAGTGTCCTTTCTCTTTTATCTACTATTGATTCAGGGGATTGTGTCTCCCACAGCCAGGTCTCAGACCAGGTAATGGTGCAGGGTTAAATACTATTAAGTAGAACATAGGGAAGTAAAAGTATGTGGGTAGTTAACGTATTTTTTTACACAGATCAGTTTTATAGACTAAGAGCTATTTATTCTAACTCAGCTCATTTCAAAGCCAGGTTTTTTTCTACGGTATACTAACCCCCCCCTCCCCATCCTCCAGGATGCGACCCACAACAGTCGACTAACACCCAGGTGCCTACTTACAGATGAACAAGGGCAGCAGGTGTATGAAAACATGCCCAACGTTTCCGCCCGTACCTGAGATCGAACCACGGGCACTCAGTATGTGAGCTGAGTGTGTGTAGAAGATTGTAAGATTTACCAGTCTCCATGACACAGAAAGAAATGATCAGTAATCCTGCCAAAGTGCAAAATTTTTTAAAGGTCTCCACTTGACACTCATCTGAGAGGACAGTAGTAGTGTATGTCCGTGCAGGGTCGCTGTACTTTGACTTCCACTCTGTGTCACCCTCGCTAGGTCACCTTGGGCACTGGAGAGGTGTTGCAGGTATGTACATAATTAAACTTCACCACAAATATGAGAGTCCTGCAGCACCCCACAATGGTTTTAATAACATCTTGGGCGGCTAACCCGTTTTTTTATTTAGCAAAAATGGGATACAGCAGCGGTGTGCTACTACCCTATTGTATATGAGAGCTATGTAGTGCTGATAGTTACATAGCGGGAATAGGTAGGTAGTTATATTTATTCGTCATATTTATATGATAGCTGCATAATGGGAACAGAAGGTAGCTAGGTTTCCTTGTCATATTCTATACGATAGTTTAATAATGGGAACAAAAGCAAACAATGTTGCCCTGTCATATTCCATTACACAAGATGGGAACCCGTTTATAAAGACTGTGTGTGTGTATACTCTAAGGGAACGTTAAATACAGTTTCATTTGCTCTCTCTCTCTCTCTCTCTCTCTCTCTCTCTCTCTCTCTCTCTCTCTCTCTCTCTCTATCTCTCTCTCTCATTGAGAGACTGTTGATCCCGTCACTTCTGGATTACGTGACAAGAGTCTGTGTCCTTAATTGTAAACTTTGTCACCGAAATTTATTTAAGTTTTAAACTGTAAAAAAAAATACCTTTGCAAAAATTACTATTTTCATGTTAAGTTAAAATTTCTGACAGTTTAGTACCAACTGATCTATAATACATTGATGACATGGAATGTTCAAGACGTGAAGCTCATTGTCATAAGTAAACTGGAAAAAAACACCCTTAACCCTCCATACCATCAATACGACGACATTCATCTTTGCAAATATACAGGTTCTAAAGCCAGCAATGAACAACAAAATACCTTTCATCCGTGGGGTCCTTACAGTCAAACGCAATGTTCGTGGTTTTCACAGAGACCCACATAAAGAATCACCTTGACAATGAAATATGGATCCCGGGTTATAACCTATACAGATGCGACAGTGTGAAGAGACAAAAGGAGAGGGTTGGCCTGTACGTCACAGAGTCACTGATATGCTCGGAACTATTAAATCCAATTACTGGGAACGCTTGACGTTCCTCAACCTGTACTCCCTGGAACGCAGGCGGGAGAGATACATTATTATATACACTTGGAAAATCCTAGAGGGATTAGTACCAAACTTGCACTCGAAAATCACTCCCTATGAAAGCAAAAGACTCGGCAGACGATGTAACATCCCCCAATGAAAAGCAGGGGTGCCACTAGCACGTTGAGAGACAACACAATAAGTGTCAGGGGCCCAAGACTGTTCAACTGCCTCCCAACATACATAATGGGGATTACCAACAAACCCCTGGCTGTCTTCAAGAAGGCACTAGACAGACACCTAAAGTCAATATTTGGCCTGCCGGGCTGTGGTTCGTACGTCGGGTTGGGTGTGCGGCCAACAGTAACAGACTGGTTGATCAGGCCCTGATCCACCGTGAGGCCTGATCACAGACCGGGCCGCGGGGGCGTTGACCCCGGAAACCCTCTTCAGGCATCACCAGGTATACTGGGTCAGTATACCTGGTAGATCAACACTGGGTCAGTATACCTGGTAGATCAACATGTCTGGTAATCTTTAATTGATTATATTAAAAATAATTTAAAGAAATAATATAAAAACAAGAGTTTCTTTTTGTGATCAAAACTGTATACATCAGTAGTGTGCTGCTACACTATTCTAAGTGTTACTTACACAGTGGAAAATGACTGTTCTGGTTACACAGTGGAAGTGACTATTCTATATGATAGTTACATAGGGTAGCGAGGTTGTCGTCAAGTATTCCAGTAAGTGTTCATCAGCTCCAGCAGAGCTGGAGTTACTACCACTTGGGAATTACCATCTCTCAGGATAACCTATCCCAGACACAGGAGAAATGGATTATTGATGACTATCTCCATCATCCCAGAGGGAGAGCAAGATAAATTTTACATGGGGGATAGAGAAAAGAGAGAGGGTAGAAAGAAAATAAATTTGGATGTTATAATAGAGTATATATAAGTGGAGATACACAGATTTTATCTAGGCATAAGCAGTGGGCTGCTACTCTGTTCTAGATGACAGTTACCTACATAGACGTGTGGAGTGTATAATTACACATATACGTGACTACACATCCACCACGCACACAGTAACACCTGCACATGTGTAGTGATGTATGGAAGTAGATACAGTGTATATGATGTGTGCTTGAGCGTGGGAATATGACCAACACGTAGGGGAGAGAGAGAGAGAGAGAGAGAGAGAGAGAGAGAGAGAGAGAGAGAGAGAGAGAGAGATAGAGATAGAGATAGAGATAGAGATAGAGATAGAGAAAATAGAATAAGATAGATATATATATATATATATATATATATATATATATATATATATATATATATATTCTCTTGTTTAATGTAGGGGTCGTTGGAAGATTAACACTCGTGTCACGACTATATCCTGACGAATGTTAAACTAACTCCTGTTGTTAACATTAACACAGGAGTTATGTAATACAGTGAAAAATGCAATGGTTGTTGTGATAACTGGTTTACAAAATCGACAATTGAAGAATGAGACACTCGTGCAACATTTGGGAATCTATGTTGAACAAGTGCAACATTTGGGAATCTATGTTGAACAAGTGCAACATTTGGGAATCTATGTTGAACAAGTGCAACATTTGGGAATCTATGTTGAACAAGTGCAACATTTGGGAATCTATGTTGAACAAGTGCAACATTTGGGAATCTATGTTGAACAAGTGCAACATTTGGGAATCTATGTTGAACAAGTGCAACATTTGGGAATCTATGTTGAACAAGTGCAACATTTGGGAATATGTTGAACAAGTGCAACATTTGGGAATCTATGTTGAACAAGTGCAACATTTGGGAATCTTTGTTGAACAAGTGCAACATTTGGGAATCTATGTTGAACAAGTGCAACATTTGGGAATCTTTGTTGAACAAGTGCAACATTTGGGAATCTATGTTGAACAAGTGCAACATTCTCCAATTTGTGGATTTTCTGAACCATTTATCACATGTGTCAGACACTGCAACATCAAGGGATCTTGATGTCCAACCTTTGGACGAATCATCCACTACTTACACTAGTGGATGGTTCCACTGTGACTCCGCCTCCTCCTGCTTCCACTCACCTGACTACAGTATATAAGCCACTTCTCCAAGATATGCTCTACCTTCAACATTGATGGATAGAACACATCGATTCCAGGCTGAGGGACTGATTACCTCAAACTCCTCCTCTTTTTCCACCGTTCTATTTTGTATTGGACTGATGAAGCCACTCTGTGGCGATACGTTTATCCTTAATCAAGATTCCCAAATGTTGCAGAAGTGTCTCGCAATGGTTATTACAATTTCACTTGTACACACACACCCATACACACACACACACAACAGGCCTAGTGTCTAATAGACATGTGCCTAGGACAAAATGGTAAGTGTGTGTGTGTGTGTGTGTGTGTGTGTGTGTGTGTGTGTGTGTGTGTGTGTGTGTGGTAGATAACACTCTGCAGGTGTGAACATAGTCATGTATGCTAATGATTTTCACTGGGCGCCTAATTAGTCCCTGGCGACCCCTGGGCAGCTTCTGGTGTGTCAAGTCATAATCTGTTCGTTGTCTTATCCGTCTCTTATCATCATCATCTCTTCAACAGCATCTCAGTTATCCTTCCCACAAGGTGACTGTTTTAACAGCACCTCAGTTATCCTTCCCACAAGGTGACTGTTTACGCACTCATTCAAGTTCGTTTATTCCTGCGTGATCGAATCCTCTAAAAAAATTAATAGGTGTTATTCTGTGTTAGTTTAACAAAGTTAAGAGTATTTACGTTTATTTAATTAACAATACTGAAATAACATGAACGGAAGTCTTACTCCTGGCAGCGCGGGATATATGACAGATGGTTACAACGTTGATATCTTCACGAAGGATTGCTGGCTCCAGCTGTCCCTCATATTTCTTGGAGAGTTACGCTTTTCTTATTTAAGAATATACTTCTGATTTAACTCTTAGTAATAATTGGTCATACTGATGGATCTAAGCAGGAGTCTACTGGCAGGGCTGCATCTGCTCTTGTTGCCGCCACCTCCCTGGATAACAACGACAGGAACTATGTCGAGTTACACATGACAGGGCTTCTACATTGCAAACTGAATTCTTTGCTATTCTCTTGGCAGTGAAGTTAACCTGTGGCACTGAGCTTGACTCTTGGATTATTACTGATTCTATGTCATCACTGAAGGCACTTGATTCTCATAATGATTCTAACATGCTCATTAGAGAAGCCAGGTATAGATATTAAAAAATCAAAAGTCAAAGAAAAGGGAATTTATGTACAATTCTTATGGCTTCCATCACACAGTTACTTCATGAGAAAACTGACAAGTCAGGCAAAGAAAGTACCATGAAGGAAAATGTAGAATATAACTTGAGCATGTGTGTGTCTAGTCATTATAATATTAGGAGAGACCAAGTAATTAAAGTGAATGTTATAGGAATGCGGTTAGAAGCCTGAGTACATCTATAAAATAACTCACTGTGATAACATGAATGTAGATAAGCATGTTCTCGGAGGAACTTGCAAAGTGAGTTGACAGATGTAGTAGCCAGGCTTAGGCTTGGTTGCATGTACTTCTGGCAGTTTGGCAGACACACAATGATCAAAGTGTGTGGTCAGTCTTATGGTCATGTTCTATAATTATCCACGTACTGAGGAATATAAAGATGGTATAATAATACACGTAATATGTCAAGGTAGCGTATTAATGAAAATGAGAAAACCAGATATATTTTAAGCAAATATCCTAAATTTGCTTGCAGCAGATAAGTCAATTGTAGATATAAATCCAGATGTACCCCCTGATAATTCTTTTGGAGCCTAGTTCTTAGGTCGTTTGTGTATCATATGCTCTTGCTCCACCGTCCACAGGATGGACATGAGGTGCACAATAAACTAGCCACTTTAACAGTAAAATCAAGTCTTAAAATGTTACTTACTTTTTTTAAATACTTGTCAAACTTTTCTCTTAAGCCTTCAAGCGTAGTAAAGAGAAAGGGAGATAGGATGAGAGAGAGACCCGACAAATGGAAAAATAGAAAATAGTTTTCCTTCTTTATCTTACTTCCATTCCTCCTCTTGACCACCCTGGCACTCCTCTGCCCCCTCTCTCCTCTCCCTGCCACTCTCCTTTTTCCCTGCCTTGCCTTTCCCTCTCTCCTTCCCCCACCTCTCCACTCCCGTCTCTGCTCAATCTCAGAGAATATATGGTGGGTAACTACTCACTGCCTGGCCGGCCACCCAACACGCACTCAGACCCACCAGATTTTTACATCAAAAACACAAGTTTAAAAAAAAACATTGTTGGTACAGAAATAGCAAGTGAGTTTGACGATAGTAGAATAGTAGAGATAACAACGAGATCAACTGTCCATCATAATGAAATGTGTCAAGTAAAACATGTCTGTGGTGAAAGTTGCAAGGTCAGATTGCAAGACATTGTCACTGTTGGTATGGAGATGCCAATAGCATGTATGACCCTAAAACTATATTAACTTAATGAAACACGTGTGCAACAGTTGGGTATCTTTATTGTGGAAACGTTTCGCCAGCCAGTGGCTTCATCAGTCCAATACAGAGAAGAATGGTGGAGGATCAGTAGTTTGAGGTAATCAGTCCCTCAGTCTGGAGTCGATGTGATCACATAGACCAGTAAGCCAGTGGAAGGCCTCGATCAGGTGACCAAAAGCTCCAGTGGCGGGTCATCATATTACTAACACCAGCGTGAGAAAACACTTACTCTGTTTCCTGATGAATCTTACCTAATAACTATATTCAACCATTTAAAAACACGTCTACACAAACCATTCAGGAAATAGCCAATGACTTCATTGTTAATAATGTCTGATAAAATAACCACCTTTGCACCAGCTGGAATTATTGAACACTTACTTGATGAGAGACTGACCTAACACGTGACCAGAGGTCAGAGGTCATGATAAAAATACATTAACATACTACATTGAGTAGATGATTACGTATAAGATATTGTAATATATTGAATTACTTAATATCTATAGATAAATGCTTCAGAGAACCGACAAGTCGATAAATAACACACCTGTGCAACACTTGGGTATCTTTATTGAGGAAACGTTTCCCCACACAGTGGCTTCATCAGTCCTGTACAAAGAAGAAGGGTGAACGTCAGAAGGAGTTTGAGGTAATCAGTCCCTCAGTCTGGAGTCGATGTAATCAGCCTATCAGTCTTGAACAGATTGATGGACTGAAAAGACTGATCAGTCTTGAAAAGATTGGACTGATTACATCGACTCCAGGCTGAGGGACTGATCACCTCAAACTCCTTCTGATCTTCGCTATTCTTCTTTGTACAGGACTGATGAAGCCACTGTGTGGCGAAACGTTTCCTCAGTAAAGATACCCAAGTGTTGTACATGTGTTTAATTTATAGACTTAATATCTATCTTAATGATGAAGCGACGCCCACTGAGGTCTGACACACTCTGTCACCTTTGTAATCCAATTCTTTTTACAATACCATTCACAGGATGAGCTTCAGGTGCTCAGCTGGTACAAACTAATGGAGAAGAGTTAAGAGGTGAAGCAGTCAACCAGCGCATGGGAATGATGGAGGGGTAGGGGTGGGGTAATAAGGTCTGATTCGAAGAAAAGTTAGTTCATATTCCTTTGATCAAGAGCGCTTCACTAGTCTGAAGGCAACCCCTCCATGGACAGGTCAGCCTCCCTGGGTAGGTCAGCCTCCCTGGGTAGGTCAGCCTCCCTGGGTAGATCAGCCTCCCTGGACAGGTCAGCCTCCCTGGACAGGTCAGCCTCCCTGGGTAGATCAGCCTCCCTGGACAGGTCAGCCTCCCTGGACAGGTCAGCCTCCCTGGACAGGTCAGCCTCCCTGGACAGGTCAGCCTCCCTGGACAGGTCAGCCTCCCTGGGTAGTTCAGCCTCCCCGTACAGGTGAGGCCGTCCGGAGCGTCAGAACACAGGTTGCCCACACTGCCACAGTTAACATTAACTACAGTAGTTCCTAATATTGTTCTTAGCATGACCGCCGCTGTTGTAACATTAAGCTTCACCAATACAAGACGTAGGTTTATGAGGGGAGACAGCTTCATAGTATAGTGGATACCTCTTAATAAGATCAAAATGATTTAAGGAATGCTACAAACTTGTCAAAATGGAGAATGACAAGAGTGTTTCAGCAAGTCACAACAAAAACGACCTTGTGAGCGCCTATTATTATTATAATTATTATTACTAATTTAATTCTCTCTGAAACATTCATTAACATTAAAAACAGGTTTACACAGTGTTAGGAAGTGTTGGTCCACACTCACTTGTAACTTCAGAAAAAGAGCCTAACAGGTGGTCAATACCATTATTAAATCTTAGGTTTTATCTTTCTGGAAGGTCAATTAAACTACTCTGTAAAAAATTATACATATATATAATATATACAGCACAAAACCTGCCTTCAACACATTCCACTAAATAAAAATGATACTCTGGTACACTGCTAATAGTTAATTAAAATTAGGACACAGGAAAAAATTAACATATCCACGCCAGCAGGTCGCCGTACCCTCCCCCTGCCAGCTTCCAGCCTTCAAGTAAAACTGTTATTACTTCTGTACTCACCACAACTCACACACGCAAAAAAAAAAAAAAGGCCAGGCACCTTCTAGGCCCATGTGAGCATAAATATAATCCCAAAAACAATCTACAGCCTGAGAATTCGTCCTGGCTCCATGATACAGTCCCCGATACTGACTCCCTAGTGACATTAATCGCATTACTCTCAGTCGGTCGTCTAATATGTGTCCACTTAAACGCTGGCATTATTTGTATAATTATGAAGCACTTTTTCCTTACAATATAAACTCCTTATCTGAAATACAATTTATCACAATAATGCAGTAACCTGTATAACACAACCTGTTGTTGTGATGGAAGATGTTCTTTGGATTATTAACCCCAGGAGGGTTAATGACCCAGGATAACTTAAGAAAGCCAAGCAGTGTATCCTATTTTCGACGTTGTTAGGTGGTGTCCGAGAAAGTGAGCCACAACCCTCAACTAACACTGTGCCACGCCACTAACACTGTGTCACGCCACTAACACTGTGCCACGCCACTAACACTGTGCCACTAAGTTAGGAGTCGAGGTATTATTGTGATGCTGCTCCAGCCCTCCCCGCCCACTTAATATTAAAAGTAAGGGGGGGTGGAGGGTAAAACCAGAGTTCCTTGTTCCTTCGTTATGGGAGGCTCGCAGCTGGCTACACTAAAGGAGAAGAAGCCAAGTCTCTTACCCTAGTAATATTGCCCCTCTTCTTTACTGATACCTTGAAATGTGTTCCGTGTAATAATCTCTCGCTTGTAAAAATAATTAAATATTTTTAACTCTATTCTTTCCTCCCAATTCCATGTTTAATTCCAGTCATTCTAAGATTAATATTATGTAGGTAATGAGAAGAGTGGTTGGAGCAGTGTGGACAGTGTGGTGTGGACAGTGAGGTGTGGACAGTGTGGTGTGAACAGTGAGGTGTGGACAGTGTGGTGTGGACAGTGTGGTGTGGACAGTGTGGTGTGGACAGTGTGGTGTGGACAGTGTGGTGTGGACAGTGTGGTGTGGACAGTGTGGTGTGGACAGTGTGGTGTGGACAGTGGTGAATAGGAAGAGGGATTAATCACCTGTTTCAATAAATGTAACTACTCAGGTATCTTACTCTAATGGTGGTTAAGTTACCAGTGGATTTAAGGTCATACCACATATACCGCATGATACAACTGGCGCAGGAAGTATGGAAAAGTAGCAGCAACGGCACCATGAACAGAAGGAGCAACAGCAAGAGCAATAACAGTAACAGTAGCAGCAGCAACAATAACAGCAGCAGCAGCAGCAGCAGTTGGGTTCGTGGATGGCAGTGTCTGCTTTAACACGTTCCAACCGACCTCTCTTTCACGCCACGTCCTTGGCTTACTCTGCCGCCAGGGAACAAAGGGAAGGAAGAGGAGGAGGAGGAGGTAGAGGGAAAGAGAGGGTTCTCTGAGCCTCTCCTCTCACGCCGCCTCAGGGCTCTCTCCTCCTTGAAGGAGAGGATCAAGGCATCAATGTGTACACGGGTGGGCGCTGGGGCCTAGATTATGGTGCCCACAGTTCATCACTTTTCAAAGAGAGACTTCTGGTGTAGATGCTGGCGAGGAAGAGCCAGATTTTAGAAGGTGGTGGTGGTAGTTGCGAATGATGATGGTAGTTGAGAGTGGTAGTGGGGTGACAGGTGATGGGTGGTGGTTGGAGGTGATGGAGGTGGTGGTGATGGATGGTGGTTGGAGATGATGGAGATGGTGGTGGTGATGGGTGGTGGTGGAGGAGGTGGTGGTGATGGGTAGTGGTAATTACCTGTACATTACCTGAAGACCATTTCGGGGGCCACCGCCCCCGAAGACCGGCCCGCGACCAGGTCTCTTGAGCGCTGGCTTGATCGACCAGCTTGTTGATGCTAGCTGCCAGAGTTGCCAGATACTCTCGAATAAACTCCTACTGGTGACGCAATTTTTTCCCTTTTTCTGACTTTTTACTTGTTTATCAAAATTAAAGATTTATGTGAAAATATTTCTTTTCAGACTCTTTGGCCATACATGGTATCGTTCTATACTCTTGTAGAGTATAGAGCGATGGTATCGTTCTATACTCTTGCAGAGTATAGAGCGATACCAGGCAGTATTATAACCACTTGACACTGATACTACATCATGTGTCTTAAGTGGCCACTGATTTTGAAGCTTTATAACAAACTTCCCAGCATCTTTCTTTTTTCATCCTTGGATATCCTGGAATCTCTCAGTTCTGTATCATCTGCATCTGGATCTGCTGTTGCTGCTGCTGCATCATCATCGAGGGATGGCTGCTGCTCCTCCGAACATCGCACCACTTTCCTTCATTATCTCATACGTGGTGAGCCACTGGTACACTGAAGAGCCATATAGTTAAGACACAGTGTAATAATAAGAGCGATAATATTTATGATAATAAAATATATGACTGGAATAAAAGGAACGTAAATTACAATATTACAACACTTCATATTGTTCATCACAGTCTCTTT